>OZ005652.1:87462155-87787155 GCA_963930645.1 Salticus scenicus
CAAAGTAATTTAGATTAGACCATGGACGTTGGCATTTCCTAGATTTCAAAATTTATTTATTTTTTTATTATTATTATTATTTTAAGAATCACGTAATGTTTTATGAAAGTATGACCATTTTCTTCCTTTACCCTTCAATGAAATGTTTAGAGACCAATAGAATGTAACTCATATAAAAATCTTTTCGGCCTTTAAAATTTGGGGCATAAGAAGGGATAGCTCTTGTTCAGAAGTTTTTCTTATTGATTTGATGCAGTCAAGTTCACATCAAACTTCATATTAAGATTATTTCAAATTTTTACTTAAAAAAAAAAAAAAAAAACTCATATTAAATTCTAAACATTCAAGACCAAATTAATATGACTATGTTCAGTTCAATGACTATTCAACTCAAAACACATTATAAACTAAAGTACTGAAAAAAATTAAGTCTTTGATAAAGTTAGGAAAGGAAATAAGTTTAAAAAAGTCGACATACGGTAATATTTAATATAAAGCAGAAGACAACTTTTTTTCATATTTTCTCTGCAATAGAGGGCATACAAACTTCTTGCTTTTTTACAAAAATATGAAATATTCAAAAAAGAAATTCTGCGAGAAGTTCTTGTAGTACTTATTTGAATGTAAAAGGGGAAAAAAAAAAAAATACGGAGAGAGACTTTTTGAAATGACAGCTATTTTGAACTTCAAAACAGAGAAAGGGGTGGGGTGGGAAACACATTTCTTCTGAAAATTACAATTCCCCCCCCCCTTTTTTTTTTTTAGGATTAAAAATAAAATAAAAAAATATTTTTAGCAAAACGAGTACTCTAAAGCATATCAGCTGTATTACATAAATAAACAACGTAATACAGTTAAAAGGAGTCAAAAACTTAGCAAAAAGTCCAACTTTTTCGCCTATAATAATTTTAGCAATTCTTTTTTAAAAACGATACAACACCAAAACAAATTATTAAAAAGTTACAATCTGTAATTCGATATTTCGCTTTTTTTTTTTTTTTTTTTTAATTCTGTGAAGACGCAGCAAAAGAGCTCTAACTTATGCTTGAATCAAACCTTGCAACTGATTAAAATAACATGAAAATTTCACGACAATTTGATTAAGGAGATTCATTACCTAACGTGGCCGGTATCCTAATTTTGTCATTTTATGGAAAATTTCTTTATAAAATTGTTCAATTAACCAACGTATTTTTAAAAATTCCGTTTTTAGATCTAGAAAATTCACGACAGTTAAATTTATTGTTTTCCATTAGAATTCTAAAATGAAAAAAATTAAGTGTCCCCCCCCCCTTCCCCCCTCCCCACACACACTTTATAAACTTCAAACTGAAATATTAAATAATAATTGAAGAAACAATATTCAGATCGTGAATTTTCTAAATAGGGGGCGTAAAAAAAAGGGGGTGGAGTAATTTTTTAAACAAATTTCTCATTGGAATAACATGGGAGTTATGCTGCTGGGTACATTTAGGTGAAGCATACCCCGAAGAAGTGTAAAACTGTAAGCAAGTAAAAGGGACAATCGGATTTCAAATTAAGGGGGTATTCTGGTCTAGAAATTTAAAAAAATCAAGAACTTCTCAAGAGCTGAATTATGAGAAGGAGGAAGGCCCAATGTATGGATCTGGGATCGCCGATTGATGCAAAGTGAGTATAACATATTTTCAGAGTTATTCCATTAGAATTGTTTCCTAAACTTTAAACGCGTTTTTCTCGAAACTACTTTTTTTGAGGTGGTTGACATGATATTTCAAGTTCTACTGAACCGATTGCTTTGAAATTTGGTATATATCTTGTTTATACAACTCTCTATCGCGTCTGCCTTGGATTTTAAAAAATTTTGATTTTCAATATTTTTAAAAAAATTCGAAAAGGTCGAAAAAAGTCGGGTAAAATTTTTTTTTTTTTTTTTTTTCAAGTCGACGCCATTTTGTTTTTTTTTTTTTTTTTTTTTTTTTTGAAATGGTCAACCCGATAGCGACATCTTTATTAATGAAGAATTTGTTTGATTTTTTTGTTTTAGATCACTACAAGGGTTGAAATCATGTCAACCAGGACGCACCGTTTTTTTTTAAGCCCCCACTCCATCGGCCTGTATCTCGGCGAATTTTTTTTTTTTTTTTTTTGTGATTTTTTTTTTTTACATTCTCAAAATGTCAATAAAAAACATATAAAAAAATGGATAGTAAAAATGTTTTTCATTTTTTTTTTTTTTTTAATCTTACTTTAAAAAATACCTAAAATTCAGGCTTCTAGACCAGAATACCCCCTTAAATGTGCCACATTTATTGAAATTGTTTTACACCTCTTAGGGTTTAGGGGATCACTCTACGGTAATTTTTCTAAATTAAGACTCATGAAACCGGGACCAATGGTTTAAAGTGGATTCCGCACCATGACGAACATCTATGCCTAAACAGTCTTTCCAACCCAGCTCCTGAAGACCAGTGACCTGACCATTCGGGCTACACTTGCGATTTTACATTCTTCAGAATATTGTACATATTCAAAAAATGTTTTATAAAATTATATTCATTTCAGGAGAACTGGTTTTAAAAAACATTCATCCTTTACAAAATGAATTATAAAAGTATGAACCCAATCCTATAGAAAATGTAACCATAATTTTGTAAACTTTATTTTTAAAAAATAATAACTACTAAAACATGACATGCATACATTACGAATACAAAAACATAAACACAGAGATTACTCGTGAAATAATATATGTGCAAGAAAGGAAAACGTGTTTAAAATTTGTATTATGTGTGTGAAATTTGTATTGAATTTCTCAGTAATACTATATAATGATAGATTTCGCAGGAAACCCTTAGAGAAGGAATTTACATAATTCTAACAATTTTCACAAAATAAACTATGCAGCGTATGATAAGACCAACCAAATAGCCAAATAGTTCTTTATTAAAAATTTAGAGAAAATATATTAGTTATGTAATGTGAAATAAGCAAGAATAAAACGAGCTACAGAACTTTCCAAAACTACGCTTGATGTTTCATCACGCACTTGCCAGCACGCAAACCAGTACTATGCGTGCCAGGAAAAGGTAATATAGTATTTCACAAACTACACTGATTTCCTAAGAAAGTAATTCTTTTTCCATAAAACTAGTAATTCTCACTTAAATAACTAAAGTGAATAACATTATGTTGTAATTAAATGCTTGTGAAAGGAATAGAAAGAAAAGCTTTCACTGGAATTCTCCATCTGAAGATAAGGTTTTAAAAATTGAGAATTTTAATAAAATAAAGTGTGGATCTAGAATGTACTCTGTCTTTTAGATTATGGAATCATTGACAGTTAAAAATATTTCCAATACAATTACATTCTAAATTTTAAACGTGTTTTTGTAAGATGTTTTCTAAATGGAAGACATGACAAAAATACTTAGGTTCATATATATTACATATATGTATATAAATGCACTGTATTCATTAGATAAAAGTAGAGACATTTTCGTATTCAGACTTCCGTGGAATCACTGATTTATTAAAAAAATCTTAAATTTTTGGGATGTATTAGAACAGCACACTGCAAGAACCTCAAAAAATACACCTTGTTCAGAAAATAACAGTTTGCAAAATTGATACAGAAAAGAAAAAAAACTGATTTAATTATTTATTTATATTTTATTTATTTTTTTTATTTTTTTACTAGCAGAAAAGTATGCTATGTAACTCACACACACATATTTTCGATGAAATTTTGTATAAAGAATGAGCTACGGCGCATTCGTAGCTTTACTGAATTTTAATGCAGAATTTGTAATCGCGCCCTTATTTTGTCAACTATAATTTAAACATAGTTTTTCAAAAGTATTTACGCATTAAACCAAATTGTTTATTAGAAAGAATATCTAGATATTCTCTCCGAGGGTTAATATCTTATTTTAATGTTAGTCTATATCAGATAGTATCTAAAGTTATGTAGATAATACATATGTAAAACATTCAAAGTAAAAAAGAGAATTTTGTCATTTCTTATAAAAAGTTGAATGATCCTAACAACACTTAAAAAATTTTGTTTGCGACTTAATCTCAAGTTGTTTGTGTAACCTTTTAAAGCCTATATCATGTAGCAGAAAATGAAACCGTAAGTAACCAAAGTTAAGGTCTGTAGGAAAAAAGCGTGGTAAAAGTGAAAAATAATTACTGATTGTCCAGACATTATACCAAGAATATACATAGATACATAACAAACGACTACCTTAAAACAGGTGTGTCCAAAATAATGCATTGCTAATAAATATATATATATGAAAAAACCTTCTTATTTAAAAAAAAAAAAAAAAAAAAAAAAAAAACGTATAATACGCGTGCGTGTATTTGTGCGCGCGCAAGTGACATAATACTTTTCGGAGCACGATATGTATAGTAAACAGTTAAAATTGGAGAGATTTTTTATAATTAACTTATTAAAATAACCTCCCTGAACAAAACAATCATATAAATAGAAGCAGAAACTTCGGAAGCATAAAAACGCCATAAGGATTACATTCATTTCACTTAAGGTAATTTCTTAGATACACTCCTTTATATACACCGCAAAAGGAGGTAATGCAACTCTGACTCAATGGATCCCGCAGGAGACATTACATTCAGTAATACAATGAAAGACGAGTATTAAGGTTAAACATTACGAGGATAAAGTAAATATTGAAGATGTTTCGGAGACACAAATGAATTCTTATAGGAAATCCTGACGAAAATACCGAAAATGTAGCATACCGTCAAAGCGTACGAAAACAAAAGTTCCCTAAACAATAAAATTAAGTATGAAAACAAAAATTTTTACAGTAGAAAGAGGTTTAATGAGTAACAATACGTTATTATTTTTTCTTGGTTTTTGACTGAACATTCGTGAGGACACCCGGTCGACCCTCGAAAGAATTTTTAAATCTGTATTTACCGCGATACAGGTGACAGAAAAATTATCTGATTAGGTTGAAATCTGGTACAAATATTTATGAGTTGTACGAAATCAGCTATATAGTTTTCAGTGTAAAGAGTGTTTGTGGCTAGTGCAAAGAGACAACAAAATAATTTTAATATATTACTGTCTACGGATGGCATTTCTTTCACGTGCATTTTATAACGTCGTTGCATTACATTCAACATAATGAAATTAACATTTTTAAGATGCTTACGGGTTTTTTTTTTTTTTTTTAAGAAAATGGTATACATAGAATTGTTAATTAGTTTGTAGGGCAAATTCCGAAACGTTATGTATTACGCGTGATAACTACAAAAAGAGTATTTGGCACTTTTATACCCATCCCATATTGGGTAAAGAAGGAAAATATTCAATGGAAGATTTAAGGAGGTAGCGACCTCTCTCTCATGCAGAAATATGTTTTATTAAACAATATATATAACTATATATGATAAAAGAATTTTTAATATTTTTTTCAAATTATTTCCTATTCATATACAGTCGAACCTCGTTAACGTGAATCTCAAGTGAGATAAAAAATGTGTTCATACTATCAGTAGTTCATGCCATCAATAACTAATCTTCATATAACTAAACTAACTTCATTTTGACGGGGATTGTGGAAACAGTTCATGTTAAAAGTAATTCACGTTAACGAGGTTCGACTGTATATATAAGTGTTAGGCCCAGGGGGTTGAAATTAGAATCCGCAAGTTGGGTGCCAAATGGCAACTAACATTGTTTTCTTAGTTGCCATTATGTTGTACTTAGGTGCCATTTTAAAACTTATTTACACATAGAAACATATGTGTAAACATTGTACATAAACTACAATTACTTAAAATACTGATACTTTATCTAGTTAGTTTTTTCCATTTTAAAAATTTGCTAGTGCCTTTATTTTCATCGCACATTAGAACTACACATCGAAGGGGGAAAAGAATGCTAGGCGTCAAAGTGACGACTAGGTATAAAATTGTGGTCGTCAAAACGAAATATTTAGTTACAAAATACAACTAACAACCGCTAAATTCGAGCCCTGGTTAGGCCTAAAACTGGCAAAACTGGGATAAATGAATTTCATACATACTTTTATAGTGAAGAAAAATCTGTATAATTAGATGTAAGAATGACATCAGAAATAGTAAGAGACCTGGTAATACCTCAGATACTTTTAATTTTACCAATATACATTCAAATTGTGCGCACGAAGGCAGCAGTTTCAATTTAAATGTAAATATATAAAAAGTATCTTAATTGTGGAATGCAAGAGAAACAAATGATCACATACAAAATTCATCCATACGATTAAAAAAATATGTATCGGGAAATAGCTAAAAGATGAATTAATTCATAGTACTCACACTTTAATCATTGAGCAATTGCATAAGGAAGTACATAAAGGAATAAATATTTAAAAAAAAAGTTAATATTAGTTGTTTCTGAGACACTGATATACAAGCTTATATATAACAAACATGAGAAAGGTATAATTGCAAAAGAAATAACTAGAATAATGCAAAGAGGCCACCACGGCTTAACCCTTTCAGAGGCGGTGATGCCACTACAGCATCACCTAATTTTAATTTTCAACTGCAAAACCTCATCCCGGAAATTTTTTAGTAAAATTTTACTTTTATAACTTAGCAGAAAACGGCGTCAAATTCTTTTATTTTAATTTTGTTCGCGAATTCCGGTGGCAGTGTAATTTAAAGGATCCGAATTACTTTGCGCCGGAAAGGGTTAAGACGGATATAGCTTAGAAATTAGTAATACATCGGAGCTTCGAAACACCTGAACTGTAGATCAGCAATAAATTTGTAAATTGAAAATTATGAATTCTTAACCACGGCTGAAGAATAACAAAACGCAATTAACTTTAATTATGCATATATAGAGACTGAAAAAAAAAAAATTAATGCATACTTAATTTAAATTATGTTAAATAATATTGCATTTATTTGTTTATTCAAAGCAATACTTCGAATTTAAACGTACGCATTTACCAAAGCTGCACATTTTTGAACAACCTAGGTGTCGAAAATGTTTGGAATTTCCAATTAATTGGAAACTGAAGAGGATAAATTAAAGAACTATTTTTGCAGAATTTAGAAAAGATATCGTAATTTCATCAATAATTGTTGAAGACAAATAATTAGATTGCCGTGCTTGGTAGAGCACAGCTAAAGAATAAAACAATTATATATATTTTTTAACCTGTTGGTAATAATGAAAAATTACTATTAACTAATTAATTTTTAAAAACAATTTAAACTTTTCTAGCATTCAAAATGTTAAGTGCTTAAGTGATGACCTATATAATCTATGAAAACAAACTTGAAATAGCAACAAAAATATCTTTAGTACCAACGGTATCATTGTTATCCAAACTTATTTTATCTGTATTATTAAGTAAAACAAGACACTTATCAGATTAAATATTAAGGAGGTGAAAGAACCCTGATAAAAGGTATCTCAACTTTCACAGCTTTTGGCGCACACAATAAAGTTCAAGAAAGTATAAAACCCTTCAAAACATATAATTTACTCCGAAAGATTTTTCTGGTGTGCATTTAAAGATGATTCATTGCAAAGTGTAATGTTATTTAAAGTTGAAACAAAAATTTATCCGGCAATTAAAATATTTGATTCTGAATGGTATTTTATATTAATTAAGTATCTGCTTATTATATTAGTTAAGTATCTGCTTTTTCAAATACTCTCCTTTCATATTTTACTGATACTACGATGGATTTTAAGTAGTTAAAAAAAAAAAATACTAAAAAGTCATAAGTGAAGAATTTTTTTAAACATACATTTATTTATTTTCTTTAAGTTCCGTTTACTAATTGTTGTTTCATAATTTGATCACATTGAATTATACAAGATTTTTTATAGAAGGATCGGATATGATGTACTGTTATACGTATATTTTATTTAAATAGAATAATTCCTCAAAATTATTCATATTAATATTTATTTAGGAGGGGGGGGGGATAAGTTTTATTACGCTAGACATCGATTTAAAATAATTAATGTTTCAATATATCTTATATTTTTATCATAAATTAGTTCAAAACCGAAATCACAACAAGCGGTGGGATAGAATGCCCTATACACTTTTTATTACATTATCACTTAGAGAAATTTTTCTTTAATAAAGTTTTATAAAAATACAACAAAGTAAGGTTTAAAAAATATATACACATACACAAATCATACTCCCAAAATAGAAGTATTAAATTATAGTATTAAATAAAATTACCCTTTTATGTTATAATCGTAATAAAGGAAAAAAACAAACTCAGTTTATTATTATTAGGACTAAAATCTTATTTTTTTCAATCAGGTCACCATTTGCTCTAAACCACCTTGAGTTCTGCATAGTAAAAAATATTCTGTTACAGAAACTAAATTTACAAAAGACGTAAAGAGGAAAATGTCAGTTAAAAAATAAAAGTCGGGTACTAAATTAAATTCTGTTTAAAAAAGAAAACTTTTGAGATTTAATACCTTGAAATTTACCATTGTTGAATTCTGATATTAAATATGATAAAAGTTTACTATAATTATTTAACTCACAGCAACTGTATTAAAGTTCAGTTTTGTGCTTCCATAAAGCTAGATGCATGTACAGTTCTAGTAAAATATTATGAAGGCAGTAAGTTCAATAAATGCACGCACGGAAACCATGGATAAAATGTTATTTATTCCGATACAAATGATGTAGATATAAGATTGATTTTTAGCGTTATATCAGGGAGACTTGGTTGGTTGGGGTAAGGCCGATTTGACTACGCTAGGGTCCTAAGCCTACGGTGGAACGTTCTCTGTGGGAGGGTCTTTCTTCGGTGTCCTACCCCGTATTTACGAGAGTTTCGGAAAAACCACGGAAAACTTTGGACAGCTAGGTCGACGAGCGTGACCTGGGGTCGAACCTGGCACTTCCCGTCTACTAACTTTGAGCGCAGAACCGCTGGGCCACTGGTGGGGGCCGCGGGAAATTTAGGCTTTTATCATTATTATTTTAAAGAAATATTGGGCAAATCCATTTAAAAACATATCGCAAACATTTACATTCACTGAAATTCTGCTACACAGTTATTATTATTATTATTGCCATGCTTTTATTAACTTCTATTCTTGTTTGTTTGTGTGTTTGTCCGGAACAAATCTTGCAATATATTTTTAACTAACTTCCCTAATAGCTAGACATTTGAAACTTTCACAGTAGCTCAGAACCCGATGACAACACAATACTTCGAAGTCAGTTTTTCAAATTTTCGAATAGTTTTCTTTTAATTAATTAAAATATGAAAATAATAAGCTACTAATAGCAATAAAAATAGCCATTAAAATATTAGCTGTAATTTAATTGTTGCCAAAAAAATTTTACATTTTCTTTCGACATAAAAATAAATACATTTAATTAAACGTGAGCCTTAATTTTTTTTCTTCATTATTATTAGTTCACTGAACTGAGTCCGCGTGCTTAACTATTGCTTATATATTATTTTTTTATCCTCGCGTATTTTATTAATAATTCATCAGAAAATTTAGAAACATGGTATATATATATATATATATATATATATATTAAAGAAGAAATGGGCAAATCCATTTAAAATCACATCGCAGACAGTTACACCCAACCGAAATTCTGCTAGATATCAAAAGAAAGAACGACTTTGGAATAGATTCCGCCTACTGGGCATAATTCCAAATATTCAGGGTCCTTTACAAGGGAGAAAAAAATCAGACAGGATGAAAGGCGGACAAAAAAAAAAAAAAACAGGGATGAAAACAAGACAATACCTAGACAGCGTCGTCCCAATTTAGTACACACAAGTTAAGTGAACTGCAATTACACGTGCAAAAGGATCAAGTAAAGGACACCCATCGCATTTTCATTTTTTTTTTTTTTTTTTTTTTCCACTGATATTCTTCTTTATCTTTTTTTCCCTTACCATTTTCAAAACTAGTAAGTCAATGTTAAACCTATTCTTTCAATAGTTCGACATACACATGTAAATTTATGCATTAGAATTCGATGAAAATTTTACATAGTATTAAAGAATTGTTAAATTAAATTAACTAAAATATGTTTATAATTGTTAATTAAAATAATATAAAACGTTCAAAATTTCAAATGAAACATTAATGAATTTATTATATCAGCGAAATCTGTTGCTATTTAATAGAATAAGGAATTGCGGCTCTCACATGAAGTTAAAATATTTGTCCTTCTAGAGTAATAAGCTTGGCAAAACAAACAGTAATACCAAATAAATTTTCGTCAGTTTTACTCATTTATAAATTCCACTGGTTAATCAAACAATAAAGAATAAATTGAAGCATAGAAATAGAAGAGAAGAGTTTGTATGTGAGAAAATTAAAGGCCTTTTTCTCTCCCAAGAAAAACGACAAAAGATAAAACTGATTCCTTTATTTTAATATGAACGCTATTAAATGCTTTAACATCAGTTCATTCATATAGTATTTCGCAATACACTCGAACCTCGTTAACGTTAATCTCAAAGGAGATAAAATATTGGTTCATGTTATCAAAAACTAAACTAAAGTAACCTTCATTTTGTCGGGGATTGTGGAAACAGTTCATGTTAAAAGTAACTCACATTAACAGTGTTCACGTTAACGAGGTTTGAATTATTAAATTCATCGAAATATTTATCACATTTTGTTATGACATATTGAAATGGCTACGCTGCTTAGACAGAATTTTTAATTTTAAACAATGAAATTGTAACAATTTTAACTAAAGTATTTGAAAGACGAAAAAAAACAGACTACATATGTAATTTATACAGACAGACTCAAAGAGTTGAAAGACAGCATTCGTAAAAGTTCTCCGCATATAATTCGAAAAAAAAAAAAAAAAACTAGAAAAACTCTAATTATGTTTTGTAATGCTTAATTTTAGTAGGCATTTTTGCCTTATGGAAAAACTTCAGTTTACAAGGCAATACTTTAGTTATTTTTTATGTGACTTGCATCATTTAGTATATTTTACGTCGCCTGAAACCACCTGCAAAATGCATTTTTAATGGCACCACTAAATATTAAGAATGAAGCATTTTTTTCCCCCAACTGCACTTTTACAATACGCCTTTTTCCCGTGTTTGCAGATGTTTTAGAGCAAATTCAACTTGAATTCCACAGGCGAGAAAAACCTGACTTCTCCAGCTGCAACCAACATACCTGGGCAACACCTGCAATAAAGAGAAAAACTCCTCATCAGAGGAGTGAATCAAAATTCTTCATCCCAACCATCTAAACGCCAACTATTTTCTGCCTTTAGTCTGGAATGAAAAAATATGATTCTGCTGATAGTCACCATTGAATAAAAAGGAGAGATCAAATACTGAGAGACATATATATATATATATATTATTTCAGGTAAATTGGAGTGGAAGGCTTACTTTTATACCAACTATGTGAAAAAATACCAATTTATTTGAAATTAATTTTCAAGGTTTCTAAATGAAAAATTTCTAAACTTTTTTTTTTTTTTTTTTTTTTTTTTTTTTTAAGTTTGACTTTTCTTTATAGTATTTATCACTACTATTCCCCATACAAGAAAAAACTCATTTCCTATGCCATGATAAATAAACCCAACAGAGTTTAAATAAAAATTCGTTGTTAAAAAAGTCCTATTTTACCATGATTTTATTAACTTCGATTCTTGTTTCTTTCTTTTTGTATGTTTGTTTGTCCAGTACAAATCTTGCAATCGATTTTTAACTAACTTCCTGACTAGCTAGATATTTGAAACTTTTAGGACAGCTAATAACACGGTGACAATGCATTTTCTAATAATTTTAGTCAACTATTTCAGGTCCTTCTGCCTTCGGCAACCTTTATATGATTCAAAAGAAAATTTATTTAACTAACTTCCCGGCTAGCTAGACATTTGAAACTTTCAGAATAGTTCGGAACACGGTGAAAATGCATTTTTTAATACCTTTAGCCAACTATTTTTGGTTCTTGCTGCCTTCGGCAGCGTTATCAGTGCAAAGATTGCAATCGATTTTTTCACTAACTTTCCGACTATCTAGACATTTGAAACTTTCAGGATAGCTCAGAACACGGTGACAATACATTTTTTTAAATACTTTTAGGCAACTGTTTCAGGTCCTGCCGAAGGCAGCGTTTATATGATTCAACAGAAAATTTATTTAACTGACTTCCCGACTAGTTAGACATTTGAAACTTTCCGAATAGTTCAGAACACGGTGAAAATGCATTTTAAAAATATTTTTAACCATCTGCTCCGAGTTACTGCTGCTTTCGGCAGCGTTACCAGTACAAAGCTTGCAATCGATTTTTTCACTAACTTTCCGACTATCTAGACATTTGAAACTTTCAGGGTAGCTCAGAACACGGCGACAATAAATTTTTTTTTTTATACTTTTAGTCAACTGTTTCAGGTTCCTACTGTATTCGGCAGCGTTTATGTGATTCAATAGAAAATTTATTTAACTAATTTCCCGACTAGCTAGACATTTGAAACTTTTAGAATAGTTCAGAATACAGTGAAAATGCATTTTAAAAATATTTTTAACCAATTGCTTCGGGGCCCTGCTGCTTTTTGTCTTCGGCAGCGTTACCAGTGCAAAGCTTGCAATCAACTTTTTACTAACTTCCCGGCTAGATAGCCATTTGAAACTTTTATAATAGCTCAAAAGACGATAGCAATGAATTTTTTAGTACTTTTATCCAATTACTCTGGGTTTCCGCTGCCTTCAGTAGCGTTTATATGATTCAACAGAAAATTTAAAAACATGGTTTATAAAAAGTTCTTTTTATCTTGTAATTATTTTCGTTATTTTTGTCACTAAGATAATGAAAGAAACATACAAAAGAACGCGACTCTAAATATTTTTCTTACGCGAATAAAACTAATCACTATCATATTACATTTAATGTATATAATGTTTTAGTTTCTTACGGCATTTTAAAGATAAACAATCTGGGAGTATAATTTCTCCCATTAAATTAAATTTACAGATGTATACAAACAAAGATAAATTCTTAAATCACATTTTTAAATTCATTAAAATGTTTAATTTTTATAAATTGACATGATGATATATGTAGATGTAGGTATATCTCATACAATTAATGCTTTTTTTTTTTTTTTTTTTTTTTTACATCTGAGGATATCAAAAAAGTATTTCGCATCCGTATTGGCTTATTGAAAACTTTCAAATCCAAACACGCCATTTTGTGAGATAGTTAAAGAAAAAAAAAAATAATAATAATAAATAATTCACATTTAAAAATACACAAATCTTTTAGTTATACTTATTAAATTTCAGATACAATTAATGAATTTTATCTTGTTTTACGCATAACGTATCTTTCAGAAAATGCTGTCAAAACCATAGACATAGTAATAATATACAGATTGATCATTGGGGAGAAAAAAGTGATTCCTTTTCACTTGGGAATAGACAGCGATTTCACCAAAATATGGCCGTCTTTCCTCAAGTGAATACACACGGGAATACACACGAATATTTTAGCAAATAAAATTTATTAAGGTCAATGAAAAACTCCAGATACAGTTTCAAATTCATTTTTCTTTTTTTTTTTCAATACCACTAATGGCTGATTCCAAAGCTTTTTTTTTTTCTTTCGGCATCAAAATTCTTTGCACGATAACATGGGAATGATAGATAGATCTATATGTATTACTATATCTATGGTCAAAATTAGCATTTTGTAAACGCAACAAAATACGATGTCAACTTCATCGAATACATAGAGAACTGCAGGGAAAACTTCGATCATTTGTCATCCGATTTTTAATGTTCGAAATTACAGACAAAAATAAACAAGTTTGTGATGTACATTTTTAAGTAAAACTTTTCTTAGAAGCATATATATAATATTAAAGACAAATCTGTTCATTAACTTAGAATCTTCCATTCTCTATTTTTCTGTCACAAACTTAATTACTAATCATTCAAATTTTTTACACTCTAACCAATACAACAAAAAATATATTTATAATAGCGAAAGAAAAAAAAAATACGATCATAAGACGTGAATTTGATAAATTATAGTCATTAATAATTTTTGCACAATTCCAACTAAATTAAAAGCTTAAATTAGAACACCATAACTGGCAACGTCAAGACAGAATAGAAGAAAATGAAGTGCAGAAAAAGCTGATGATCGATGCCTATGCCTAAAAACAAGAGAGAAATGGGCACGTTGCCAAAATAATTTCGTAATTTATAGATTAAAATTACGAACAAAAAGCATCTAATAATTCAAAAGCACTGAAAGATTAACCAGCATTAAAATGATATTTTTGGGACATAAACCAATATACTGAAGATTGTTTAGAAAAATTTATATAATAATGAATAAAAGAATGCAAATAAAACGTGGCATTATGGTTGATTTATGATGCAGTAAAGAAAAGATATTCAAAAAACGTCATATAAAGAGATCTATTGATAATGCATTTAAGTAAAATGCGATAAGAGTTGGGTTGGAAAAAAAAAAATCGGCATTTAATCAGCTTAATAGGAGACATATTTTAATGATAATCTTAATATTATTAATTTACTTGACATTTTCGTTTGCATCGATGGATTTGAAAAGAGTAAAAGTGATGAATACTGTCACTTTCATTAAAAAAAATTTGTGATACATTTTATGCGATAAATTTGAAACTAAAATCGCAATTATATTTAGTGATTCTGTGTTAGTGATTTTTCACAATGTTATAAAAACTGACACTTAATTTTAGATATTTACTCTTTTAGAAACACTTTTGTTTAAGGCGTTGAGAAGCTCATGAATGAAATACATTAAAATTATTAATTTAATGGCTGTTTAATAAAAATATTCAAATAAACTTTTCGACGAAGTTATTTATGAAAGAAGTGATAGAAAGTTATTTCTAAAAATTTTAACTCTCATAAAAGAGAGAGAAAGAGAGCGAATCAAGATATTGTACAGTATGACTATGTATGTACTAGATTTCTGACATCTATATGTAATATTTCTCTAACGTGTAATCAGATTAAGTTTCATGATTAAATTTTATCAAAACGATACAAAATGGCGTAAAATGGCGTAAAACCCAGATCGGATTGTTCAAATCATAAATTTGGCTGCTACACATTCCGGCTACAAAAATTTATTATACTTAAATTACCCATTTTGTTAAAAGATATTTTTAAAAAATATATGCTAACTTTCATGCTGAAACATTTATTCAAAATCTAATATTTAGAAATATATTTAGAAGAATTTAAAGCCGGCTGAGCCTTGCATTTCGTGTTTGTCTATTTGGAAAGACGGCGGTGACGCCATCTATTGATCGAAATAAAAATCCTCAAATTAAAAAACAATTTTAAAATGTGATTCTAAATAATTTTTTAAAGCCAAAATTAAAATTGTCATTCATTACAAATCGAACGTTATTCCTTTCTATTTACTTATTTTGTTGATACATTTATTAACTATGGAATTTCGACTACGTATGGTAATACGGTTAATTCTGCAGAATTTTCGACAAAATTTATTATTTAACTTTTAATATAACAATAATTTAGTTTAATTTTAAGAATGCTTAGCTTAGCAGCAGAAATGTTTTTCTAAAATTGAAATTATAATGCAAATATCAAAAATTTAAATCTTTTTTGGTGGTGGTGGGGGACTGAAATTTCTTAGTGATTTTATTATGATATTTTTCTAAAAATCATACTAGGTATTTAGATAATTTTCGCAGATGTTCCGCAAAGGAAAATCTAGTTATATAATATCAATTGAATACATTCGCAAGAAATTTAAAATAACTCAAATCGAATGTATACAGTTTGCTTACTGTATTGACTGAAACACAAGGAAGAAACAATGGAAAAGCCTTGGTGAAAACCATAAAATAACATTCATTTTAATGTAAAAAAAAAAAAAATCTAACATTTCATATATAATTTAGCATAAGAAAAATACTATAAATGATTATGTGAATGCATATAACGTGTATGTTTACTAAGAAAAAAATGCCGTATATGGTACAAAGAAGTAAATGCATACATCAGCGAATTAAGGGTGATTGACCATATTGATAAATTCCCATTTCTATCTTCAAAATTTATTTTAAAAAGAAAAGTGATTAGTTCTTTATAAGTACAATTGTTGATTGAAATATAATATTTGTGTACGAGAATTAGTACATCCATTATTATAGACAGATATTTAATAAACATTTTCACAATATTTTAAATGATATACTTAGAAAAAACATCAAAAGCCATCGTGAGCAATTTAATGATAAATTAAATATTTTAAAAATGCATATTTTAAATGAAATTTTATGATATTGTATAAAAAAAATTCATGCGTGTATAATTGGAGACTTTATATTAAAGCTTTTTTAGGTTGGAGTGCTTTGCGAAAAATGTGTGTTTTCTACAATAGTAATACTCTTTGTCGAACGAAATGTCATTTTGCAAGGTGCAAGAAAAGAAGCCAAATATGATTTCTCAAAAACATCGAAAATGCTGATATTTTGTGTAGATAACTGCCACTTACGTAATTATATCTCTAGTAGACCATATGATTTTATTTTTTCGTTGTGTCCTTGTAAAATTCCAAAAGTGTTAGGCTCACCAAAATCTATACAGTTCCTGCGACGATAACCTATAACATGTATAAAAATTTTCAGCTCAATTAGATGAGGCTTTTAGACGCTACCTATCGCACTTTAATTTCATCCCATAAGCCACAATGACAAAGAATTTTCCTTTGCGTTCCTATAAAAAAACTATAAGTGCTAGATTCTAAAAAAATTCCTACAGTTTGTGTTACAGTGATCTAACATGTATATAAATTTTCAGCTCCATAGGATAATACGTTTAGACGCTATCTCACTTTAAAAGATTTGGGCCCATAGATCATAATGATAAAGAATTTTTCTATGTATCCCTATTTTAAAAAACAAAAGTGCTATATTAACCAAAATCAATATGGTTCGTGCTACGGTGACCTGTAACATACATACTAATTTTCAGCTCATTCGAACAAAGCGTTTAGACGCTATCGTGTTCACTCACATACATACATCACTGTAAAAACAGTAAAAATGAACTCAGGAGACCTCAAAACGTATAGAAACACCAAAATCTCAAAGTCAGATTTTTGACGTGATTACAATACTTTCCTTACAGATGTATGTTTGAAAAGTAAAAAAAATAATATATTATCTTTATTGTTCTGCATGTTAATAATTTAAGCTGCTGCTTATCCTACCGTTATTAATGTTCAATGTTCAAATAGAACCATAAAAAGGATATTTTTCCCCCGTATAAGCTTTTCAAAAGCTAGAAAAGTGAAAACTCACACGACTGACAAAAAGCATCTTGAATATTTTATTGAATTTCCAAAGAAAAGGAGAAAGTTACAAGAAAACACACTCCACATCCCTTCCCACGGAAAGAAAAAAAAAAAAATCCACTTTACATACATTTCATTGAGCAAATACAATCCACTTAGCAAAACTCACATATTCAGTCTCTTTAAATAAAATATGCGACTCAAGAACACGGGATTTTGTCGATTTTTAAAACAATGCGCATAAGTAAAAGGGAGAAAGACGGGGGGCTTATTTCGGAAAAGTCTAGTATCGCATGCAGATTTCAAGATAGACAAGAAAGAAATGGTGAGTAAAACAAGGATATGTTCTCCCATCTTAAAGGGAGAAAAATAAACGGAAAATAACAGAGACCAGGGGGTGACACAATAGAAACAGAGTTGCGAACGCAGTTTCTTGAAGAGAAGAAATTAATGTAATTTAAGGGTTTTATCATTCAAATAAAAAAGGTATTAAAAATTTATAATTTTTCTGTTTAATTAAGCCTATTTTGCGAGTATGCGAATTTTAAAAGCTGGGAAGTCATATGATTATCATTGCTACATATGGCAATCTCTAACCCTTTCCATCCCACTTATAAAAAAAAAAAGTCCACTGAAATCCATTGGTACAACATACATACAATGTTACAACCAATTCATACGCTTTTTCCTTCGCGCCTCCCCCATACTTATATTGTGCCACCCTTATTTCATATGTTTATACATAGTACAAACAATCAAAGAAAATACCACAAATGAAGCATAGAATCAAACATTAAAAGTGGTGACTTTTTTTTCTTTGGGGGAAAAAAAAAAAAAAAAAAAAATCGGCACTGCCTAGACCAGGCTTACAACTCCAAACTCTTGGCAGGTCGCATAGGAAATCTATTTTACTCAGGCGAGCTGCATTGTATAAATGCATGAACCCTGTACATATATAGTAATTTATTTTCTGGTAGGCTCGTGAGGATTTAAAGCGGAAAATATGCATAGTAAATATACTTTTATTCATAAAATAACTACAAAACAGTCAAAACTTATAATTATATTTTCATGAGTAAAATAGTAAAAAATCAGTTATTGATTTGATAATATTTTATTAACATCAACGAGTGCGATATTTTTCCTTTAGGTACCTTAATAAGTATTTTCGTTAAAAAAGTCAGAAAAACTTTAATAATTTTAGATGATGTCAAACCGAAGATGTCAAATTAGAAATTTTCTGAATTCTGTCGCAGGCCGCAGATCCTTACACGGCGGGCCACGGGTTGGCCAGCCCTGGTCTAGACAATAACTAGTATTTTAATGAATAAATCATTTTTTCTTTAATACAAACGATTTTAACATTAATTTTCAGATCCAAATAATCATATAAACTATATTCTAACCAAATTGATAACACCGGAATTTACTTAAAAAAGAAAGAAAAAAAAAAAAAAAACTTGTTTGGGATATTATGTTTTTCAAACTTATTTGAAAATTGATGAATTAGAAAACCTATTTTAGATATTTTACCGTTATAGACAAACTGCAATATTTACAAAAACGCGGAGAGAAAATTCAATGCGTAACTTTAAACATACCACTATTTCACGCATGACTATCGCAATCGAACAACGTAAAGTGATAGGTCTTTCCTAAGCCATTCAAAAGGATATCGTTTCAATACACGATTACAGAACAAACGCATTCGACAGCTGTCCGATATGCCGATCTGTTAAAATAGAAATATTTAGAGATTTTCGTCCAATAAAAAGTATTATGATTTTGTGTAAATGGGGATCAAAATATAAGATTATTTCACAACACGATGATTTAATATTTAAGTTTAAATAAGATTTAAATATAAAGACTGATTGTTAATTGAAAATTTCTTTGAAATGATAAACAATGTGTGTATGTAATTTTTTTCTTTTACTTCTTATTATATACTGTCATACATGCGTAGGGTTAAAGGCGATGCAATAATAATCAATATTAAACTCAGTCTATGAACAAAATGAAGGAATAAGTTAGATACAAAGTTATTGAAACATGCGATATACATGCTTTCAAAAATATTTTACAAATTTAAAATTTATGTTTATCTCATAATAAATAAATATCTACACATTAATGACAGTATGCATTTTGCTACAACAAAAACTATTCCAAAATGCATCTTTTTTATATTTAAATAAAACAAATAAAATTAATAAATTAATTATGGCAACTTTTTTTTCTGTTTGAAAACACGATGCCTGATTAAATACTTTAGTCAAACAATTAAAAAAGAAATAAATATTAAAAGCTCTTTCTTGTTATGTTTCTTTATGGTTTGTATTCTCATCGGAATTATCTTGTTTATTTTCGGAATCATCGGAATTATCTCTTGTTTTCATATCAAAATTGAAATATTACTGGTTAAATTATTAAATAGCCCCTTAAATGCCCTTGGCTTCCATTTCTTAAATAAATAATGGGGAAAATACTTTAAAAAATCTATAATATTAAAACACAAGGGTATTTCTTTAAGACCAAAATCGCCCGATCTGAGCATGCGCGATTAAATTTCCAACCAATTAGGAACGGGAATATCCCTTCCCCTTTATGCAGTGCAATATGAACATCGATCATAGAGCTGGAGCAGACGACACCAGCAGACTCCTGATTAAAGCTTAATAAAAAAAACAATTCACACGATACATTCATTGATTCATACTTTCCAAGAAAGTATATTAAAAACAAAGCAATTCGCGAATACTTGGCTATCAACGTATGCATTTTTATTTCACCGAAAATTTTCTTACACAGGATAATATTTCTAGAGTTTTTGTGGCGCCATCTCTTTTTATATAAGCATACCATACCATATTCCTAATATTATATTTTTCCAATTTCTTAAAAGAAAATAAATCTTTTAAAAGTAATAAATTGTCGGAGTTTATTGTTCTTTAAAGGTTAACTTTTATTAGTTGAAAACTTCGTTTAGAAAAAATGAAGATAGATGTTTAAAATCAAAAGGAGGTTTTATTTATTTATTTTTTAATCTAATTGTAAATTGATCTCTTATATTTTATTTCTGTACTATATTACAGAAAAAAATAATTTTAAAAGAATAACCTTAAAAATATTGCTATTTTAGACGAGTAAAAATCTACATAGATTAATTTATTATTAAAAATTTAATGAGCAAATTAACTTGCTAAAGTATTAAATGCATTCTTATTTATTCGAGACCTGAGTAGCATGATCTAAGTGCAAATAAATTGTAATTATAGAATATAAAGAAAACAAAAACACTATTAAAAATTATTTTAAATTAAATTATTTTGCCTTATAAATTGATGGTTTTAAAAATAATTAAAAAAAAATATATCTGAGATATTTTTCTTCTTTTTTTTTTATCGACAGATTACAGATAGCGCCACTGTCATATTGTAACTGAAATGGAATATTAGCGATGCGAGCAAATTAAAAATAATATATATAAAAAATATTGAAGATTGATGTGAGCTTTTTTTTTCCATTCTTACCATAATTTATAAATTCTGTCTCTCTTTTAATTACTCGAAACATTCTTTTGGTCACATTTAGAGTAAAATTAGAAAAAAAATCTTCGGATTTTATTTTTATTATACGAAGTACGCTAAATTTTGTATATTGAAATTTCATGAAATTTATTCACCCTTCCCCTCCAACCAAAAAATAGATTACAGCAGTGGATTTTAAACTGGTTAAGAGCAATGCGGAATATTAAAATAGGGATGCTTAAAACTTTATGCCATGAAGATTTAAGATCCGTCAAATTTTGACGGGTATTAACTAGTTATATTTTATTTCAAGTGTGATTTGCGGCTAAAAAGCAATCTGTTGCCAATGGGCAACATTGGGTTTTAATTGAAAAAATATTTTTCCCTTGATGAAATTCTCAATATGGACTACATATCTTGCCACTTGCCATATAATATTTTTCCATGTAATAATTTTTACTTGATAACTGCAGAATAAAATAGGATATTCTCAAGCTTCCAAACAAAGCAAAAAGTACATGTAGGTAGCAACAATTTTAAAAAATAAATCTAACTTTATTATTAACCCGCACTAGTGTTCCATGTTGCTACCTACATGCTGAAAATTGATTTAATAATACTATGGGAAAGTAATTTATTGGCAACATCAGGCATTAGAGCTTCAATATTATTAGAATAGTATTTTATAAGATAAAATTGGATATGTTGCCGAAAAGCAACAAACGGCATTTAAGGGTTAATTAGGTTAACTAATAACCAATTTAGGCTTTTGTGAGTTGTTACGGCAATTTAATCATCTGTTTATGTTGTACCCTACATTTTGTTCTTATCAATACATATACATACATATATTTTTTCAACTTATATATTTTTTAATACCTTAAATGTCCTCAATCAACTAGCAGTTTAAACTGTATCACAACTTGTTTATTAAATAACAAAACTAAATACAAATGTATATATATACACATACAATGGAACCCCGTTAACGTGAACACTATTAACGTGAATTACTTTTAACATGAACTGTTTCCACAATCCCCCAGATTAGTTAAGTTATATGAAGATTAGTTACTCATAGCATGAACTACTGATAACATGAACAGATTTTTTATCCCCCTTGTGATTCACGTTAACGAGGTTCGACTGTATATATATTCACCTAAACAATTAATAAAGAGTGTGTTGTAATTTCTCTACAGCAACATTATGTAAACAGATTATACCGTAACAAAAAATAGAAATAAATTTTCCAGTAAGAGCCATATTAACTACAAACAAAAAAAAGTTACTTTAAAAAGTTTCTAAGCAAACAATCCTATGATAATTAATGAATATGAATAACAAAAATTCACGATATTCAAAAACTTATGAGACAAAGCAGGATAGAATTCATTCATTAACAAAAGCACAACTTGGAGGTTCCATCAGCAACTATCTCACGGGACGACCAGCATACCAATACTATTCACAAAAAGAACGTAAATTGAAGAACGTGACAAGCGTTCTTGCATACGATTCTCGATAAATATAAACGAACTCATCCAAAGAACACTTAAATAAGTTAAGACTAAAAACAATGTCTCCCCAGTTATTTGCGAAGAGCGGAAAAGAAACAAAAGAGTTTTGTAATTTATTCAGCACCAGTCTACACAATACTAGCAGTCAAGCTTCGAATCAATAAAGGAGCAGAAAATATTTACTTAAAAGACTACGCAGAGTTCGAAAATGAAATTTTAGTATTTTTGTAGGAAATATTCGAAACGGGAGCAACATATTAAATACAGGCCCTAAGCGATCTCAAGATTAATCGATACAGTCTTTGGGAGATAGAAGTCAGTTTATATAAGGCAACATGATCGAAATTTGCATATAGCCTCATGCCGCATACAACATTGATAATGCGATGGTAAAACGTGAATCCGATGGATTAAACAGCTTATCGATCGGACAAATAGATTTTTAAAAATTAACTAAAGTATGAATTTTACGTGAAAACAGCAGAAGATTGTATGGAAACCGATAGGAGAAATAAAAAAAAAAAAATCTGCTTCACATTAAGTCGCATGTTTTTGAAGTGGGATTAAAAATTGCAGTTTTCAATTTTTTTTTTTTGTTTAATTTTCTCTCATGAACACAAAAATATATTTACAGCCTGTACCCCCACAAGACCAACTTGCATTTCAAATTTCATCAATTTTTTTGGTTAATAAACAAAAAAGTTTTTTTTTTTTTTTTTTTTTTTTTTTTTTTTTTCCCAAATTAAATTTTATTCTAACTTTGAAAACATTTATGTGATACGGTACATTAAGAATTCGGGTTTTAAAAGTTTTTTTTTAAATAGATTATTTTTTAAATGTTACCTTTAATTTGTTTAGAAATTTATATTTTTGGAAATAATAAAAAATGCCATTTTTTTCAACAGTCCTCATAGCATGCAATGACCAACTCACACGACTTATTTTTTCACGATCATAACGGAAAACAGAAAAAAAAAAAGAATAATACGCTTAATGCTAATACTGCAAAATTTCTTGTTTATTTCAAGCTGTGCCTTTCTTTAAAAATATATTGGTAAACCTTAATTTTTAAAAAACACCAACTCAAGTAGCTATTTATTAATTGAACTAAAATTTATTTTTTAAATGTATTTTATATTTCTAAAATTTTTTATCTTTTTTAAGTGATTCCAAATTAAAAAGTAAAATTCTTCATTTTATTTATTTATTTATTTATTTACTTATTATTATTATTATTATTTTTTTTTTTTTTTCAATCGAATGTGTTTAAGGGAAATTTTACAATTACTTTTCTAAAAATGGCAAAAAGAATTTCAGAAACTTAAACACTTTTACCCGAATCAAGTTGTGTTTCCAAACCTCGGTCATTAGATTCTAAAAGGATTTAAAACGGGAACTGAATGTCAGGTCCGGATTAATTAAAGTACCTACGCTAAAGTTGTGCTTCAGAAACAAAACTTAAGAACAATAATGATAATAAAGACGAAATAGGTAAACAGAATGTATAAAATATGAAAAATATAAAAACATGACCCACTACTAAAATTGACAACTACTTTATGAGAATTACTTTTTGGTACATTCATCGCGTTACGTTTATTAACATGAACTTTCATTATTGCTTTCATCTCGTTTCAATTTGGGACATAATTATCGTTTATGATTTTTAAAATTCATCCTCTCATTCTTATTTTGAAAATACAATACACTGTAGGGCTGTAAGTTTCAGAGAAATGATTTTGAAAATTAAATTTCTAACTTATGAAGTTGGGGTGGGTGAATGTTACTTGAGTCACAAATTTTTAATTTGGAAAGGGAAAAAAAAAAAAAAAACAGAAATTCGGTTAAAATTTAATATTCCAGAAAAATTTTTGTGATTTCTGATTATACTTAATATAATAAGATAGGGAAAAAAGTTTCATTATGCACCTTTTAATCTGATGAGTAAAATAATTAGACTAACTTGTTTGCAAACGTTACATTCGTCCCCATAGACTGGCCGTGGTGACATACAACTAATTATCATAGAGTGTTTATATTTGAGATATTTTGTATGGAAATATCTCAAAAAGCGAAGCGTTTGATAAATTGGGAAAGCGTTTGATATTTTGGGAGTAAGGTACCCTAGGGTCCTAGACCTAGACGGAGTGCCCTCCATGGGGGTCTTTCTAGGGGGTCCTAGCCCGTATTTACACAAGTTTGAGAAAACCACGGAAAACTCCGAACGGCTAGGCCGATGAGCGCGACCTGGGATCGAACCTGGCACCTCACGTCTACCAGCTCTGAGCGCAGAACCGCTCAGCCGCTGGTGGGACAAACATGGAAAGTAAATATTCAAAGTTTAGTTTGGTTTAAAATATTACTTACAGAAAATTCTTCGCACTTATCCATTAAAGTATATTTAAATGTCTTTAGAAATTATCAATATAAATGACCATAACATCTATACCACAGAGGTAAATGACACCATGGAACAAAAATGTAATTTTTTCAGGAGAGTAACTTTTTATTCAACTTTAAATGCATGTATAAATGCACTTCTTCGCAACTAGCAGTAATGGCTTAGTGATACTTTACCACATTATAAATGACATAATGTACTAAAGTAATAAAGCAAAAAATAAACATCAAAGACATGACGTTAACTCTTTTCACTTGCTCTCAATTATGATATTCAAAATCCATAAAAATTCTTGGGAGATCTTTCAACAAATCAGATGTAAGTATATTTAAAACAACAATATTAGGAAAAAAAACAATTTAATGTAACCTCTTCCACAAATCAATTTAAAAACAGATTTATATATTTTCTGAATTTCATTACTTTGAAATTTAAAGCACATTCAATTCTACGAAGAGAAATAATTTTACGAAACATAGTTCAAACTTTACTAATAGCTGTTCAAGGGGACGACATAAATATTTATGTGTTTTGAAAATAAATTTCTTAAAACTGGAATATTCAGCAACTAAGATTTAAAACAAAGTTATATACGCTCTAATACAAATACGTAAAATTTATTTGTAAAGGGAACACAGTTCCATATTTCAACAAAGAGGTTCTGTTATTCTGAGAACGTTAAAAGGGTATAACACGAAACAGAATAACAAATTCCCTAATGCTAAAATTCTTTTCAGGAACACTTAAAAGAACATAAAATATTCCAGAGTAAATGTTAATACGCAGAAGATTATTTACACAGTAAAAAAGAATGAAGAAGTGTCTTAGTTTTATGTAACCTATAATTCAGGGATTGAAAAATATTTCTAAATACAGGAACTTGAACAGAAAAATTAGCCAGCAGAAAAAAAAAAAAAAAAAACAGCGAAGTTACTTAAAGATTAAAAAAAATAAAGATAAATTATTAAAATAAATTAAGTGGATAAAAATAGAACTTATGCAAAATTCCTACATTCATGGCATTTATTTTTAGTTATGCGACATACCCATTTCTCATTTTATCGCCATTCAACTTTTCAATTCTGTTTTAAACGTAAAAATTAACATTTTATCAGTTTCTAGCTTGACTGTAAAAAGACACACACATCTTAGTTTAAAGTATTAACCCAACAGATGCATCACTGTTAAAAACGGTTTCTTAAAAATGAGCTAAATTGTCTCAAAATAGCTCCGAAACAATACATACTTAAAGTTGAAAAGCCATGTACTCATTTTTGAGCATACTAACATGCTCAAAAATGGGGTTGATCAATAAGAATCCCAATATCCCCATGTTTAACATGTTTGTATGCTCAAAAATGAGCACATAGGTTTTCAAATTTAAGTACTATATATTGTTTCGGAGATATTTATAGACAATTTAACTCATTTTTAAGAAACCATTTTTAACAGTGATCTTTGAAGAATTCCACTTATAATACGCAATGTGAACAATAAAATAAAAATGCATTTTCTTTCTTCTTTTTATCTGTCACATATGAAAATAATAATTTTATGTACTCGAGTATAACTAAAGAATCTGTAAATAACACTTTTTTTTTTTTTTTTCTAAAATCTCATTAAATTTGTAATTGTAGCATATACTGAAAAAATAAACAATTTGATTGAAAATTAAATATTTAATTTTCGAAAATTTGTAAATGCAAAATCAGCTGATCGTGATATTGGGAGAAAATTTCATATGTTGTCAAAAAAGAAATTTTCATTAATTTTATGTACTAGTACATAATTAAAGAAACTAATTTAGTAAAATAACACTCGATAGATGATGAACATAATGTCAATGAATTTTTTACTTAATGCCGGAACCACAAAAACAAAAGTATAACACGATGTGAAAATATAGAAATAAATTTAAAAAGAGATACAAGACTTCCCTTGCCAGCTAAATGCATGGAATATGTGAATACAAACAATAATTCCAGTTAACATTAAAAAAAAAAAAAAAAAAAATACTAGACAGTATTAACATGAAGTTAATAAAAGCATCAAAATTTTGGTAATCTTATTAACATCTTAGCACAGAGTACGAAAATTAAGTAATTCGAATGAAATGATGAATTCTCTAAAATTACAGATTTTAGAAAATTAAATATTTAATATCTGGCACAGTCAAAAACCGAAAGAGTCTGCCAGTTCATAGCATAAACATACTCTCACATAATGCTCACATCCTGAGTAGATTTTTCCTTCCACTCTTCTCTCCTACATATAAACGGACCAAATATAAATTTCAAAGAAAACTCTCCTATCGTATAATGTGTCTAATCCTTGTGACAAAACCAGCCACAAAATTTTTAATAAATTAAAGATTAAATTACTTAAGAAGGAAATTTATATATTGCGGAAACTGTAAAAACACCGCAATAAAAGTAAAGTATACCTCAGACATAACCAATAAACACGCCAAACAAAATTCCAGTCATAAAAGCAACTCTATAATCTACTAAAACCGTAAAAAGAAAATAATGAAATAAATATGTGACTTCATACCACCTACCACTCACGTTATATACATTATATATTGCAACACGTCTTCCTTGAAGCTAGAATTATATTAACCAAGCAATGAAAAATATGGGTAAGTACACACGCGCTCGAGATAAAGGGAAAATATCTACAGAAAAATCTTTATATACTGTGCCAACGCAAACAGAAGACAAAAATGGAAGTAAGGAGATAATTTTTCTTTTAAAAGGAGTAGGAAGTGAAATATGGATATAGAAATATTTAAGAAAATTTGGGTTGGAACTCGACAATTATACATGCGAGAAATTCAAATTAATTTTATTTATCTTCAAGAACATCATAATAAAAGCAGCACGTGAGTTAAATTTATTCCAGAATTCTTCAGACTTTGCTTTTTCAGCAAACTGCTGTTCAGCAAAGCATATTTTTCTATGTTGCTCAAGAAGATAATCGAAAAAGGTAAAAGGCGTATGAATGGAATAATAAAAATTTTAAGTAATAGCAAGTGACAATATATTTCATCTAGTAAACAAATATTGAACTGATGCTGGTAGATATTTTGACAGGTAAAATTATATCTGGGAGTATCAATTCGTTAAACATATGTACATTAAAACTTATGCACATGTAAAATTTTAAAAGACTCGCTAGTTAATGTGAAATTGATTGTTTCAAATTTTTGTTTCAGAAAAGTATTTAGCAAATAAGGGGCACACCTAGTGTGACAGCCTAATAAAAAGGCGATTTTTGGGAATTTTTTTTTTTTTAAAACTACTCTATCAATTGTTTTAAAATTTTAAGGGTATATTTATACATATTTTAAAAATACACAGTAAAATGTTTGAAGAAAAAAATTAAATATTTTTCGAGATACACGCGATCTCCGACGGCTTTAAAAAAAAAAAAAAAAAAAAAAAAAAAAGGTCCTCCACTGCTGCCGTGATTCCGGCCTTCTCCGTGGATGAAACCTAAAAAAAAAAATTCTCGTTAAACTAGAAGATATTGTCCATACAATGACCTTCGTCATCTGTATAGGCACTATTTTAATTCATCATCACCAAATTTGACTAACCTGTTGGGTATTAATCCTCATTATCATCTGACCAACTTTTTAAAAGAGGCAGGTTTTTACTACGATATATGATTTTATTATTTACTTTATCATTCTTCATCGCTGATTTTATCATTTACACTGCCATTTTCTACATCTCATTTTATTATATACATTGGTTATAATCTTTACATATTGTTTTATCTTATACACTGTTTACTCTATTTTTTATTATATTTATCTATTATTTTATACATCTTTTCTATTCTTTTTCTTTTTTAGACTATGGATGGGATCCCCCATCCAGAGTATAAAGTTTGGCGCAGCATATCCAATTCTGGATCTTGTGCCACAAAAAACCAACCAACCATACAATGACCTACCAGTTTTTTGATATGATCAAAAATCGAATTTTGGCAGGCCAAAAACGACCAAAATTTTGGGTAAAATTCAACTTTTTTTAAAAAAACGCCGCCATTTTGTCAATTTTTGATTTTTTTTTCGAACGTAGGGACAATACGGACAATATCTTCTAGTTTAACCAGAATTTTTTTTTTTTTAGGTTTCATCCACGGAGAAGGCCGGAATCACTGCAGCAGTGGAGGACCTTTTTTTTTTTTAGCGCCGTCGGAGATCGCGTGTATCTCGAAAAATATTTAATTTTTTTCTTCAAACATTTTACTGTGTATTCTTAAAATATGTATAAATATACCCTTAAAATTTTAAAACAATTGATACAGTAGTTCTTTTTAAAACAAATTCCCAAAAATCGCCTTTTTTTTTAGGCTGTCACACTAGGTGTGCCCCTTAAAGCAAAACCATAATATACTCCCCCCCCCCCCTTCACAATAGTTAATTGTCAACAGCATCACAGTCTGTTAGAAGAAATAAAGTAAACAATCATAATAGTCAGCAATAAATTTATTATGCACTTCTTTTTTTTCCCACAGCGAAATATAAAAATCTACTTATTTGATATTACGAAGTTCATTAAAACAAATATTTTTATATTGTTATTGATATGAGCGATTTGAGGATCAGAAAAACTGACATACAACCCATAACATCGCATAAAAAAGAAAGGTATTAAAGAAGCTGTAAGTCATAACTGAACAATTAAGTAGATTCAGATCATTTTTTACTACCAATGGGACTCGCCCTCCCTTCTTTTTCCGACACTGTTTTCATAAAATTTACAATCTAATTTCGCCTTCTTTATGATTAAATTAGAAGACTATTTTAATGTGTTATGATTTCAACAATAAAATAAAAAATACACAAATTCCAAATTATACAAAGTGAAAACATTTTTATTAGAAAAAAAAAACTTTTTAAGTAAAGTACGATTTAATAGTAAAGAAATTTTAATGCACTCACTTTTATTTCGTATATTTTTAGATCAAGTTTACAACACTCAATCAAATAGTCTAGTAAGTAATAATTTTCTTCACAAAAAAAAAAAAAACTTTTCATTCTCAACAAGTACTTACAAGTATTAGTAAATATTAAAAACTGTATTAACTAAACTCCTTTCATCAACTTCTGGACGGCAAAAGCCGAAGAATTCATCAAACGACAAGCTCGTTTAATCTAAGATAATATTAACCAAAGATGAAATATGGAAAAGGAAAGAAAAAAAAAAGTATTGGGTAAGGAGAAAAGATGAGAGAGTTTATCTTGCTCTTATCTTGAAGGCAGAGAAGATGAAGAAAGAAGAAGGACGTGACCATAAAGCAGCACCATTGGAAGAAATGAAGTGTATAGAGAGAAATTTTTGAAATACAGTTCGAAGATTTTTCCAATATAAATATTTGGATTTTAGTCTGAAAACAAATTTGTTTGTAAGTGCATATTTAAAAAAATATACACACACACACACACATTCTTGGTTTTATTTTATTTTAAATCTGTAAACAGGGCTGTAACTTATGGTTTTACTTTATTATGTTACTTTTGCCCTTTACTAAATGCCTAATTGAAGATACATTTTCTGAATCGTCTCGAAATAAATATAGCATTCTAAAAAGTAGTAGTAGTAGGTTGGATTTAGCGTCGCACGAGTGCTGCATTATTGGGCAATTGGCAACGGTCCGAGACTCACCCCTAAAGATGGTCCGGAGACATGCCACCACAATCCTGATCCTCCATGGAGGGAATGGCTCCACCGCTCCGGTGACCCCCAGAGGTATATATTCCAAAAAAGGATATTTGTTTTGTAAAACTTGCTTAACATAATAATGCTGAAATAGTCTTAATTGTTAGGTACAGTTAAATTGATATCAACATCTAATCAATTATGAAGAAAATTTCATGTTACAAGCCACCAGTTGCATCCGATTCCCCCCCCCCCCCCTCCTTTCCAATTCCATACAACCTTAATTTCCTATCAATTTCACTTTAAGTGTAAGTTATTTTATAGATTTAATAACATATTTAGTTTTACATTATTACAAACTTTTAAAGTTGGATGGTATCTTTAGTTTTAAAAGATAGCCACTCATAGAAGAGTTATTACTAGCCATTTTTCCATTAGTGAGTTTTCCCAGTTTTACACTTTACAGATTTTTTCCATATATGCTAAAATATCCTATAATATGAATTCTGCCTTCCATAAATTTAATCTACGGTGCTTTATTTCACACTCACGCCACCAGCACAGCAAAAAATAAAAATATCTTCAAGAAAAAAAATGTCCACGTATAAACTACCATGTTTATTATTCCAGAAGAAAGATGATGGATCTCCATTATTTTTCTTCGGGAAAAATAACTCTGCGAGAAAAATATATACTATGCAACAAGCTTAATTTATCACAAACATAAGCACGATTCATGAAAGAAATATATTGACACGACTGGTCAAAATTTACAACTACCTCCTTGCCAAAAATATAGTCTCGTATTTTTTCACTTCATATAAAATATATTCTCTCGAAGAAAAATTCACGAGTGAAACATTCAAAAAATAACTAATTTCTCTCACTCTTTTCTTTTTTTTTCCTTCTCGGTAGTATTTACTTAAAAACAAAATACAAGAAAGAAACTAGTCGCGATTCATTTTGGGCTTCAAAAATTCTGCAGGTGACAGGCGACATATTGAATTCTTGTTTTCAATTTCACGCATAAGAGAATTTCTCGCGGAAAATGGAGGACATGTATTTTCAGAGTACACATAGAGCGGTAATTATCGTTGGCGTAAAACATACATGGGGGGGGGGGGGGGATAGTGATTTTTAATGGAAAAGGACATTGATTTATCTAAAATAAAATGAGGTAAAATAACAGCCACTACGGATGTTAAAAAGAAAAATGTGGTAAACGGCGGTGTTGTTAAGAACACACACAATCATTAAACTTCAATATATTGATTCATTAATTTTAGAAATACTGAGTACACACACTATTACGTAGTGTAATAAACGATGAAAACGAAATTTTTAAGCAGAAATATGCACTGTTCTTACATAAAATAAGTATACCGTAACCTTGAAAGCGTATAACTCGTATGTTTATCTACTTATATCTTCTGGTGAAAACCTAAACCTATCGATTTTTTTCCCCCCAACGAATTTTTGTACATTTAAAAAAAAAAAAAAAAAAAACATCGACTGCTTTTAACTGTCACATGCTTCATTAAATCTGCTTATTTCATGCCTTTTATTAGGATGTGTGTGCTTATATATATATATATATATATAATGTGTTTGTAAAGTGTGCTGCTCTTAATTTTAACGAACAAACCTTACTTAAAATATACAATATGGAAAGATATATAAGTAAATAGTTATGTGATATATTTATATAAAATAATTTAAGACTATAAATGCATACTATTTTTTATGAAATCAACTTTGCCAGAATTCTCCACGACAGGGGAGAAAAAAAAAAAAAATTCTTTTAATGAATTTTCTGAGTATTTTTACAACAATGCGACTAATATTCTTCTTTTTATTATCAGTTTTTATACTTTAAAAAACTGTTCATTCTTTAAAATATTGAATATTATCATGCAATACATTTAATAAATTTTACACTACTTATCAAATATTCATAGTTTGATATATATGTGTGTGTTAAATATATGTAAACGTATATATATATACGCACAGTTTATTGTGCTTGTTACTTCCATTTAAAATAGCTAAAAAAAAAAAGATAAAATTTCTTTTAAATTGTATATATTTTCGAGAATAAAATTTAAAAATATATTTTTGGTGCATTGATTGAATGCAAATTAAATTAATGCAGCCTATAAATCACTTTTTTTTTTTTTTTTTTCTTTTAATTCAAAATACATACTTTAACATCTTAAATAAAATTTGTGTTTTATATAGATAAATTTAAACAATACAAGTGGTAAAGCGCATCCCTCAATGTTACATTTTTACTCCAAAGTTAACGGATACTTTGTGCTCAATAATGCAACCATTAAGGGGAATTTTTGAAACCCAATTTGAGGACAAATCATCGCGCCGTCCTTAAATTTGAGGACATTTGGGGACAAATTTGTAAATTTGAGGACATTTGTCCTCAAATGATTTTCAAATTGCTGAGGACATTGGTCGAAATTCGAGGACTGTCCTCATGATTCGAGGACGTTTGGTCACCTTAGCAACCATACAGCGTGGCAGAGTCGTTCGAGATTGGTTCAGTGAACATCAATCTGACTTCTAACAGTTTCCCAGCCAATGAATGGTAAACTGAACATAAATGCACCTAGAGGTCTGCACGGGCCGGGCTTCTGGCCCGAGCCCGGCCCAGCCCTCGGGCCGAATTTTTAAATTTGTTCTCGGGCCGGGCCGGGCCCAAAAAATTTTTCAGGCTCGGGCCGGACCGGGCTTATTTTTTTTGTGTATACTCGGGCCGGGCCGGGCCTGAATGAAATTTTCTCCGGGCCGTGTCGGGCCGAATTTTCTTCTGGTTTCCTCGTTAATCAATGAAAAAGGAAAATGATAAAAATATTTTTTCAATCACCTATTTTACATAATTTTACAGGCTGGTATGTCACATAAAGTTCTATTTTGTTAAAATATGTCTGTAGCTTCAATTTAATTGTCTATCAGTCTGTCTGTTCGAAATCTGATTTTTTGCAAATATTTTTAGCATGCTTCGAAATTAATATATTTTATTTAAAGTAATATTAGATGATTTCCTATTCAAAATAGTGTGCATGTTACTACCAGTTTGCGTACATGTACATAACAAAATAAATTAGATACGTTACTGTGTATAAGGTTTTGTTTCCTATGATCTGTTGAGTTTAGGTGGTATGAAAGCTATAAAAATCCTTCCGTTGCAACTTTTTCTCTAAGGCTCCTTTTCCTTTTCTCCAGTGGATGAAAGTAGCATCATTCTTATCATGGTCAAAAACAACTTTTCTATTCAATATAGTTGGATTAACATTAAAGTTTTGTTTACCGGATTGCATGAAAGATTCGGATACATTACAGTATGTAAGAGGAAAGTGCATTTTTAGTATTATTAACCATTTTAAATACCTTCCTGTATTGTTTGATGAATGCTAATATTTTCGATTTGACTTTCTGTTTGTCTTTGTGCCTTGTCTATAATAATGAATTTGTTATATATAATTATCTTGTAAAAGTTCAGCAGTTTTGTTAAAGAACGTACTATTGTTTTGTTATATATAACCTCTGCAAAACACATACTAAAAATCTTTTTCATAGAAAGACATGCATTTTTTTTACATATTTTTAAATCGGGTCGGGCCTGATTTTATCGGTTTTTGTCCGGGCCGGGCCATTCATGTTTAAAAAATAAACGGGCCGGGCCCGGGCCAAATTTTTTTAACTTCCTACCGGGCCGGGCCCGGGCCTCAAAGTTTCGGCCCGTGCAGACCTTTAAATGCACCCCAGAAGCTTGCAAAATCGATGCCCACAGGAACACTGGCTGTTATTCATGCAAAAGGAGGTCCAATAAAATATTGATTTACAGATTTCTGATCCATTGGTCAGTGTGTGTACAATATGTAATGTGTAATGCATACCCTATCCAGTGTTTTCGGTGAACAATGGCCTTTGTCTCAACTATTATTCTAAAGTGTACTTGCAAGATACAAAATTTTAAATTTTAGGATTAGAATATATATTCACCATTAATAAAGTACTCAGTTATTTTTGTTGTTCAGAAACATTGATTTTCATTCTTCAAGAGCGTGCAATCTGCAACACTATCCTCGCCAACAGCAAAAACCCATGCTATTCATTTTTTTTTTTTTTAATAGAATTATTCGTTACCGCTTCACACATTTAGAACAATTCCGTTTTTACATTTAGAAAATTTGCATTCGTTAAATTTGTTTTTAAATTCGTTTTCTAAAACTTTAAGTTAAGTTCACAGTTTGCACAATAAAAATATTTTATAAATACGCATTAAAAAAGAAAAAAAAAAAATCTGGAGTGACTCCACTCGACTTTCCGAACATTGATTAATTAACAGTTTTGTAGATAATGTAAGAGGAATTGTTAAATAAACAAAAGAGAAAATTATAATAGGGTGTTTCAGTATTTTTCTCCATATAATAGTACACGATGTTTAATTTAACGCTACTGAACTTTGAGCCCATAGATCATAATGATAAAGAATTTTTCGTTGTGTCCCTGTAAAAACCTATAAATGCTAGATTCACCAAAATGCTTATAGATAGTGCAACAGTAACTTATAATATTCATATAAATTTTCCGATCAATTGAATAAGGCGTTTAGACGCTTATCGCACTTTTAAAAAGTTGGTCCCATAGGTCTTAATGATAAAGAATTTTTCTTTGTGACCCTGTAAAAAAAAAAAAAAAAAAAAACTGTACGCGCTAAATTCGCCAAAATCTATACAGTTCGTGTAACTGTGACCTATAATATGTGTATAGATTTTTTTGCTCAGTTTAATAAGTCATTTAGACGATATCACACTTTTAAAAATTTGGCCCCATACACCATAATGAAGAATTTTTCTTAGAGTTCCTGTTAAAAAAAAAAAAAAAAAAAAAAAACTAAGTGCTAGATTCACCAAAATCAATAGGGTGCGTGCTACGGTGACTTACAATATACATACCAACTTTCAGCTCATTCGAGCAAAGTATTTAGACGCTAGCGGGTTCACTCACACACATGCATCATAAAAATAGTTGAAACGGACTCAGGGAACCTCAAAACGTATAGAAACATCAAAATCTCAAATTCGGATTTTTGACGTGATTACAATACTTTCCTTACATATGTATGTTCGGAAAGTAAAAACGGATGATGAGTATAACTTAGCTAAGTTCTCAATATTTATTTCAGAGTTCTTTCTGGGTGTGGTGCAGTCATTAAGAACTCATTACCAAAGTCGGCATATAAGATTTCATAAAAAGAAGAAAAAATACAATAATTTGATAAAGACCATGTAACTAAATAAGAGGTAGTCTGTAATTATCATAAATGATAAGACAATTCCGACAATCCCTGGATACGTATCAAAAGATAAAATGTGCAAGTATATGTATGTTTATCCACATATCAGAAAAGGCGAAAGAAATCTTTTTTTTTTTTTTTCCTTATATTTTACGAGTATCTAAAATCAGTATCCAAGAAATGATCTTAGAAAAGGTAGTTTAAAAGGTAAGGTTGGAATCCCGATAACAAAAGGAAAACATGGAGAGATTTGATATTCAATACTTAAAGCTATTTTATCTATTGGCTGAAGATAAAATATGGCACTCAGATTTTTTTTTTTTTTTTTTTTTAACAGATAATACTCACATAACATGTAACAAAATATAAAAATACGTTTTTTAATTTATGGGAAAAAAAAAAAAAAAATACATAGGATGCAGACTGTAGCACTATTTATTTAAATAAATTATCAATTTCACTCAAAGGGTAAATTCAAAAATCACGCATAAAAAAAAAAAAAAAAAAAAAAAACTATAAATAAACATGCATAGAAATTCTTAGCGTATTGTTCTATATAAATGTAGGTATTTAATTTTTTCCACTTGATTTTCCTATTATAGATAATTTTCTTATTGCATGTTTGGTTTATTTCTGTATTTCAAAAAGATCTAAATTTCCATAAACCTGGCAGAAATTTGTTCTTTTTAAGAAAAGCTTACTTTTAAATAACTGGCCATTCTTTAATGCCATTTCCCTCTCTCCCCTTTCACTCGAAGCCTCAGATTATTTAAAACGTTAATTGACTGATGCAGATTACTTTGACTTCTTTGTGCAGGGAATGTTTTAAAGCGCTAAACAATTCCTTCCACTTATGGTGTCTAAAATAGCATAAGTAAAAAGTTAAATTTACCTGAAAATTTTTATTTCCTTAAGTCTGTGTTTAAAAACACATTAATATCAAGATTTACTTATTTCCTCTAAGGTAAAGTATTTATGCACGCAGCCAGTAATTAACGTTGACTAAATTGCCTTTAAAATTCTAGATTATTTTATAAGTTTCTTTAGATATGTAAAGTAGTGACGGGTGTCGGTCAAAATCACCTACTAAAAGTTCAAAATAGCGAGAGAAATATTACTAGTTAATTTGAGATACAAATCAATTTTGAATGGCGCCCATCTTTATTTCGAAAAATTTATCAGGGAATATCTCCATATTAAAATGAATATTTTATTTACTTTTCAATATAAATCTTAAAAATTTAACAAAAGAAAAAAAAGTTGGAAGGGTAAGCTTAGCTTTTATTTAGAACAAGTCGTTTTTCAATGTTTCTACGATTGCTAAAAACACAAAACTATTTAAATAAAAATGTATTTTGGAAGTTCAAAATTGAAATCCGGTAAATATATCGCGTAATCTCGATAGCAGTATGGTCCTATATCATATTATAAAGATTTTTAAAGATAGCTCAAAAACGATTGGAGGAAAGAATTTGTGTATTGTAATCGATTCTGAATCGAATATCTGAAAGGTCATTATTAAATCATAGTTCCGTCAAATAATATTTTTTTATTCCATATCTCATACTCAAAAATCATGAAAATTACAGAAGTATGATATATAGAAGTGGTTTTTAAGTAGTACGTTCAAATAAAAAATTAAACACAGTGGATTATTAGTTCAGAAAATATTAAAAGGAAATATGTAATGTAATTTAACATAAAAGAAGTCAAATGTTTAATAGCTTTAATTCTAAATGTTTTTGCCTAAATGATAAAAAATTGTTATTTGAATACAATTTTATCAATAGATTAAAAATATTCTGCAAAAATTGGGAGTAGTTGTTGTAAATTTTATAGTTAATACGAATTTTCACATAAGAAAAATGGTCTTCAAGTCCCCCTCCCCCCCCCTCTCTTTCCTTATATCCCTTAGTGGATAGTTAGATATTATTCACAACAGATCAATGTATATTTTTAATGAAATGATTTGTTGTAATAATGTGTTTACATTTTCTTTCTCCACAATTACAGAAAATGAATAAATATTAAATCCCACCTTGCCATTAAAATAATCAAAAATTGAAGTTTCAAAGAAAATATTCACCAAATAATAATATCCTTCTCATTGATAATCATATTCCTTATGCCATGATTTTATTATCCAAAACTGGAGAAAACTGTTTATATTGGCATTAAATTAACCTCAAAATCGTGTTTTCGAATGAAACATAATTAAAAATAGAAAAAAAAAAAAAAAATCCTTAATAAGTATTCAAAAACTTGCAATATTTTAATTTATCTCGTGTATAAGATAACAGCTCCTTAGGAAATTTTATAGAGTTACCAACTATACGCGCACTATTTCGGTCAATAAGTTGGAATTCTACTACACAAATCGTAGCTTAAGAGAAATTTAATTAAATGGATTGTAATTCATTTACGCTGTTTAGAATGCGTTTCAACCTGAGAGTAGTAGCCTAGGAAATTAACAATGCACTCAGCCAATTTACATTACTCATGAAAATGCCTCCCATTACATTCGAACCTTTATACAGCAAGAATAAGAGGGGGGGAGGGGGATACGCACACAAGGGAAAATAAATCTCCTGTAATTAAACAAATTATCACGTAGGGAATATTAATATTTGCCGAATTCGCTCTGTTTCATTTATTTCTGTTTTTGTGTCTTGTATAGTTGGTTTTCGTATATCGGAATACTAATAACAATGTCGGTTATAATAACATTCAGTCGAATTTTGAATCATTTCTAATGGTTCAGCTATGAAATGTCTGTAAATCTAAAGATGTATTTTAATCACAGGATATGAATAACATTGTACATTTGATTATAAGCAAACATGAAAGAGGTTTACTGTAATGGCGAAACTGAACAATAAAGCTTAGAAGCCCTTTTGGTGATTTGAGGAAGAGTATCTTTGAACTGCAGTCATGTAAAGATTATTTTTAATAAGTGTTTGTCACTGGCGAAGAATGCCAATTTTTCGTAACAAAGTTTAGCATTCAAAATGATAAATGAGATTAACTATTTGCAGGTTTTCCCAGCATGAAATACACTCAAAAATAGTTGCTTTAGTTGCCTTTAATGTATGAAATAGTAGTCACTTTGATCCAATTAGCAGTATTTGATTAAAATAATCAATATAAATATAATATAATATTTAAGCAGCTTTTGGTGACAATGTGGTCAGAAGATATAAAATTGACCCAAGAAATCAGATACCTTTCTTGTAAAAGAAAACTGATACATGTGTAAAGGCATATGAAATAGAGTTTCATAGCAAGATTTAAAAAAAACTTTTTTTTTTTTTTTTTTTTTTTGAGACACCAGTTTCCAAGATCTAACTGACCTACTTAATCAGGATGATTGTTAATTTTCCTGTAATAACCATGGAAAATTAAGAATAAATTAATATAAAAAGGTACCTAAAAAGGGATTTATAATAGCAATTTTCAAGAAAATCATTAGAGCCTTTTTAGAAATACTTTCACCAAAACGTGGCAAATTCAATTGTTGACAGGAAAACAACAATTACATTCGAAAGGATATCTAAAAGTTACAGCGAGTTAATACAGCGAGTTTGTAAAGTATTCGTACAGTCGTTTTGAAAGAACCTCAAATTGACCTATACAGAAAGCCTATCAGTTTTTCTGAACTAACTAACACATATGAAAGGACATCTAAGATGGTGTTTATATACTGTCATACTTTCAGTTTCCAATTTTCAACAAAAGTTGGAAAAATCATCTGCACATCAGACCTGCATCAATTCTGAAGTTTCATCATTCTATATTTATTAGTTTTGGATATATGGTACTCGAAGGTCTTCTAATAACCCCCCCCCCCCCCACACACACACACACACACAAATTGCCAAAAACCACTTTTTGGGGCACAGGAGACCTTAAAAAATGTAAGTCAGATTAAAACTCGAAGCTGAATTTTTTGACCGAATGCAATAAATATTCCCATTACCTATGGTAGTTGGGTAATGGAAGTAAAAATGCAGTGAAGGCGCAGAAAAAATAGTGGGAAACAATATTTTTTTTTTCAAAATAGTATCCATTTTTCTGAAAATAGTGCTGACTAACCTGAAAATAGTAGCTTTTAAGCCTCTTTTACACAAAAATAGTTGCCATAGTGGCCTAGGGGTGATTTTAGTAGAAAATTCTTGCTTTTCAGTCGCCGCTGGGAACCCTGCATTTGAAGAGCGGTGGCATATATATATACCACCTAATTTGAGTTCTACTGCACAAAAACTCCTCCCAGAATCTTTTAATAAAATTTTAGTCTTTTATCACTTAAGAGAAAAAAGGTATTTTATCACTTAAGAAAAAAAAAAAAAAAATCATTCATTTCTTATCTTCTAAATCTGTAAATACTGATGACCGTCTACCTTAGATGAGTGTGTTTATATTGGATATTATGGCTGTCTATATTAGATGATTACCTTTTTCCCCCTCAAAAAGTTAAATATTTTTCTTTAGAATAAAATTTCTTGTTGGAAAGGCTAAACACGCCAAAAGAAGGATTATCTATATAAATGTTTGTCTAACGTAGACCCAATTACGCTTAAATTTTGTCGAAACGATGCAATAGTGGTGTAATTAATAAAATATGCGAGGATAAAAAATAAAAATTATACATGGGCAATATTTAAGCTCGCGAACACAATTCAATGATCTAATCAGAAAAACGACACTTGTCTGATGAGACCATTTCATGAAAAAATGTATTCTTAAAAGTTGAATTTTAACAATCTAAACTTATCAATGCTTTAAATATATAAACAGAATATGAAATATTGTAATAAGTTAAATTGACTATAAAACGCAATAATAATAAGTATAATCAAAATAAGGTTTTTTAAAAAAAAAAGAAAAGAAAAGAAAAATTATGCCAAAACAAATAACAAAACAAATAAAAGGAAAAGGACATCGTCAACATTGCGACCGAAATTTAAAAGTCGTCATGGGTGTAAAAGCTATACTAAAGCTGTACTGCATTGAAAAGTGTGAAAACTGGGTGGCCAAACAAATTTTATTTTGAAATCTTCCTTCGAATACTTTTGTTATCACTATCACACAATATTAATTTGGTTCTTAATAATAATTTTGAATTTTTATGAATTTAAATTAGATGGTGAAATTAGTATAATACTTATGAGTTTCAAATTTTAAAGAAAATAAGAAAAGAAATAACGTGTGAAAATTTCGTACTGGTTTGCTAGTTTATTTTATTTTACTGAAGTGTAAACTTGGATTATCTTCCCAGAGAAATTCTTTGCATGAGATCATAGTGAAAAGTGATAGATATCTCAAATTTTATGTTTAGTGATTCCACCTGACCCATACTTTGGCAAGTGTAGCCTCGGCCTACTATATTTTGCTGCTCTTAAATAAAAAATTATAAATAAATAATTAATTAAATATGTAAACCTGATAATGGGTACACCCTTAATATAGCTCCCCTTGGCGACATATGAATTTTTATCGCCATTTTAGACAAAAATACATAATTTATGCGATTTTTTTTTTTTTTTTTTTTTTTTTTTTGTAAAAGAAAAATTACCAACTCAAACTTAATTATCTAGTTTTATTTTTTATTTCATTTTGCACGCGCGCTTTTTATTTCCTAATTCAAAACTATTGCAGAATTTAGTTTAGTAAGGAGGACTTTTTTTTTTCGAATTATAACATCGATTTAAAATTATTCAATTATATTTTCGATAAATTTTCGATTTCGATAAATATCCAACTATCGTAAAACTGGTATCGTAAAAATCTGTAGATTAAGACTAATAGTCCTCAGTCCTAAAAAAAAAAAAAAATCTTAATACAAAGTTTATAATGCACATAAAAATATTAAATGTAGCTATGTTTACAACTCGTTCTGTTAAGATTTTAAGATTAAGCATTCTTCATTCTATCGTTATATTACAAAATGACAACCAGTTAAGCAAAAATCTGAAAAAAATAAAATAAAATGCTACATTATAATATAGAAATCAGAGAAAATAAAGCTCGCACATTGCTAATATTCAGTACTAGCAGCTTTAATTATTACAAATACTACATAGAAACAAGACAAAATAAAATTGTCACTTCTATGTTTAACACAATACAGTATTAGAGTTTTTTTTTTTTTTTTTTTTTTTTTTTTTTTAAGAGATATGCAAGTCAAGTTTTCAGACAGTGAAAAACTTCACTAATCAGGTGGAACTATCTGAATTTTTAAAATATACCAACTCGCTACCAAAATTGCGAACATTCTCATACGCCTCCAACTAACAACACTACACATCTTAGATTTTTTAATTTTAAGAGGGACACTTTGTCGGAGATTGATATGTAAGCAATATTTTAAATTAATAAAACTATCACTGTTTCATATTTGATTTCCAAAGGATAAATATAAAAAAATAAAGGTTCAACTATTAAGTCCAAATTAAAAAAAGGTTCAGGCTATTAAGTCCAAATTCAGTTTATCAGTTGAGTTATAAGCCAAGGTACCTCACTTCACCTTACTACTAAAAAAATGTAGAGGTTATTGTTACAACAGATGAAGTTTTTTCCCTGCCTCAATTGTCCTGTTGCAGTGAAAGTAGTTTTACAGGCAAAGTAAAAACAAAGCGGCGGTTCTTTTACTTTCAGTGAGGTCAGCCTCGGCGTCAAACTTGGCGGTCAATTTGGAGACCAGATTTGGCGAAAATAGTTGTTTAGTGTTCTCGAAGTTTCGAAGCTCTGCGGTACACAGAAGCCTAAATCTCACACTTTGAATGACTTTCTCGACAGAAACTGCACCAAGCCCTATCACTAAAGGGTATAAATAGGAGTGTATTGACTTCTGCGAGAGAGTGTGAAGTCACTGCGATTCAGAGCTGTTCAAAAACATATTCTGAGAGATTGCACTTTGGAGATTGCGCTCTAAGCGACTGAACTTTGTTCATGAACTAGTGAAGATTTCTGCTTTGGAGTATTAGATATTGTTTGTTTTACTCCTGTGGAACAAGGACTGTTTTCTTTGACTGCTCCAGAACATTCGTCGAGTACGAATGAAAGCAGCTTCATTGGACTGCTACTAGAATATTTGATGAAATAACAAAACAATACTACTGCGCTGTTACGAGAGTATTCGTCGTAATCACAGTTCTGCTGTACTGATTCGAGAAAGTTATGCTGAATAAAAAGCATTCATCGACTAGAACCTGCGAGCTTCTTTACGAACTATTTTCTCGCACAAAAAAGTCGGCGAGTTTTTCGTCACAGGTTATTAAATTAAATTTCTCATAATTTTAGACACTATCTTAAGCCCGGAATATTTTTCTCAGATCCTATTAAAGGACCACGGGAAGAGAACCGACAGATATTTAATAAAATAGTTCTACTTTTATATTGCATGAATCATTGTTTACGTAACTTCTAAATTAGTAGGTACAAAATCTCTGTAGCCGAAAAACCTGATTTTCGAAAGCACTGCTTTTAAAAAAAATCTGTAATGATACAAATCTCACTTCAATCTTCGGGAGAAAATTAAAGAGTTTTGTTTATTGCTTCAAAATTTCTAAAATCTGATTTTTATCGTTAGAAAGGCAACCGCAGTCAAAGTTCTGAGTTTTTGAAAATTATTTCACACGATTTTTAATATTTTAACTCTAAAATTAACTACAAAAAATATTTTTGTGTTCAAATAAATAAATCTAAGTTTGATGAAGATATTTTCTAAATTAAGCTTTTGCGTGTTTTTGTATCTATATTTTTCGGCGCGCAAACAAAATAATTTTTTAATATGAACAAACATACAGATGACTTGTGAAATACTGTGTTATTTTAACACTAAACCTAGCACTACGGGTCAATCGACCCATTTAAACTTTTTGTCAGAATTTCTTGCAAATAACATTATCCCACCATCCACGTTTCATGTACCAAATTGTGCTAAATATATTTTTGCTATACATAGTAATATATATAATATTTTAAAGACGGGTCACTTGACCCGCTGTGGTAGGAATAGCGTATACATGAAGTATCAATAGGTTTAGTGTTAAGAAGTGAAGTTATAGTCAATTATTGCTTAATATTTAATATTACATTTAAGATTATTGACCCATATGCCTCGGCTCAGGGTCTCCAAAAGTAACGGATGGACCCAAGCTAAGCTTTTATGGTTATCTAAATTGTTGGAGGTAAATTTATATTATCAACTGTTTCAAAAAAGATATATACACATTTATCAACAATATATATTTTTGATACGCATAACACATAAAATTATTCTAAATATAAAATAAATGAAAGATAAGCAAAAGCTGAATACATACTTTTTTTTTTTTTTAAGAAAATGTTACTATATTTAAAATATGTTTATATTTTATCCCACTTCTAAAAGGTTTTATTGAATATTTTTACATTAAAATCTGAAATTAGTTTTTTTTTTTTTTTCTTCTTTTTTCTCTTTTATATCAGCGTTGGATCACGGACAGTTCTGACAAGAAGAGATGTGAGTCAATATTTGCTTTTTGCTTCCTTTAAACAGCAAACAAAAAAGACAGACATTTTTGAAATCTTTGCAATAACCAATAATTTTCACATCTGGCTTTTCAGATATGCATCCCGAAGAGTCAATAAATTTGAAAGCCAGTTTTTAATGAAACCTTTTCAAAATAATCACGCAACGGGAAAAATCTCTTAAAAACATCAAAAGGATGTTAAAAATAAGATTTTATTAAGAGCCAATATAAATATTTTAGAGCAAGGAAAAGTGGACATATTTCATTGGATATATATATATATATATATATATATATACAAAGAGAGAAAGTAATTCTTGGACAATAACGTGTAATACTATAAAAAAAAATTTGACAACCCAGAGAAGGCATGTAGAGATGCATGTTAGAATTCACCCGAAGAGACAGAAAGCGAAACACCTGTATTAGGGAGCAAATTAAAGTTAATGATGTTATTTAAGAATTTAGAGCTGGTCTGGGCATCTTGCCAGAAGAAAGGATGACAGATTGACCACCAAAGTCCTATTTTGGATACCGAGAGATAAGAAAAGACTTAAAAAGAGACCACTATGTCGTTGGAGAGATTGAATTGTGAAGTCAGGAAGAGCAGAATGGAGAAGTATTGCAGAAAACAGGGCAGATTGGAATCACCTAGGGGAGGCCTTCATGCTGCAGTGGATTGATAAAGGCTGAAATTGATGTAAATATTTCCTCATGATGTACAGGCGTGCAAAAATTATTAGGATAATTAGTGAAATTTCCCGTTTCTTCTCCCCCTTTTATTAGCTTTATTTAACCTTTTAACGTTCTAATGGTAGAATTTTTCCAATTTTTTTCTTTGTTTTAATCAATTTTTAAACATTTGTTCCTTCTATGTTCGGTGGATAGTAGCACTACTCCAAAATTTAACAAATGATGTTACAGAGGAAGCCATATGCAGAAGTCACTTCCAATTTCGTAGTAAAAGCGGATGCATTCGCATCTACTTTTTTTAACTGATGAAGAGCCATGCTATGAATTTGGCCTGAAATACTGTTGCGAGTTTTTGCAATGTATAGTGCTACACTATAGTGCTACTTACTCATTAATTTAATTATTATTTGAATTCAGATTAACTTATATTTAAAATAAAAAATTAAATAATTATTTTCTCCCTTTGAAATTAGTTTAGTAATTTTCAAAAATACATAAATAGTGAACCTTAAAGGGTTAAAAAAAAAAAAAAAAAAAAAAAAAAATGCAATAATTCAAGAACTAATTTCAATTTTTAATATAAGTTATGTTTAGTTCTTTAAGATTCATTTGTAGGAGATTTTTAACATTTTTCACCGAAATTCAAAAATATTAATGACTTTATTTCGTCTGTCTGTCTACAGTTTCATTGCCATAAATATTTCCAGAAATCCATAAGACTGATGTGTTATTCAGGTTTTTTTTCAGATTTACTGTAAGTTGCTTCCTCATCAAAATCTTACATACAGCACAACTAATTTTTGTTGAAGGACAAGCAAAACAATCCCAATACCTTACAGTCTAAGAGGCACATTTCAATATTTTTACATACGCTAAACATATGGACATTCCCCCTCCTTCCCTCCCCAATAAAGGATGTTTTCTATAGAAAATAATTTAGTATTAATGATTTAGTTATTTACTGAGCCACAGACAACTATTCGGATTTCTTATAGAAAATTGTTTAAAATAACATTTATTTATTTACTAGTAAGTTTTGCCTGCTTCGCTAGTCCCTATATTTAATGAAATTTTCAAAAAGCATTAATGTGACGTCACTGTTCAAGATGTCAGGGGGGGGGGGATCTGCATTCATTATGGAAGATAATTTTAATAAATTATTTCTACTGGGTAAATTTCTATAGGAAAATATAGAAGAATTTTTATCGATGGCTACAATATACTAGTTTATCTAATCTTTCTTTAGGTCGATAAAGCACTTTAATTTCGAAGCTGATTTACCATAGTACAAGAACCCGGGCGACCAAATGAATAATCTCTTGAAATTAAAGAAATAAATGCGTATGTCCAAAATTTAATTACTTGTTATTTTGAGAAACAGCCCTGCATATATATAATATATATATATATATATATTTATTTATAGGAGGGGAGGAATGGACAATGCTCCCAGTAGTGCTGTAATATGAATTTGTGACATCCATAGGAAAACCTCTTCAATATTTTAAAAATCAAATTTCCCGGATTGAAATAATTATCCTGAAAGAAGCAAAAAAAAAAAAAAAAATTATATGAATTATTAATAAAAATCAAAACGGTCTCCATTTCATGTTTTCAAATTGGAAATAATTTTAAGATGGAAATGTATCCTTGCTATTTAAGTGTAGCCCAGCGTATGTTAAAAGGGACCCGAAAAAAAAAAAAAAAAAAAGATTTTGCCCAAGACTATTTCTATAAGTCAGTCCTTGATAAAAATGCATGCGGTTTATCATTGTGGCTAAAGTTTGATCATTTTGACTTTCTTGAATTTTCCAGGACAAGTAAATTTCCCCAATTTTTTCATGTCAGTTTCCATTTCATAAATCGACATTTTTTGCCCGAGATTTCCCAGGTAATTGAAGTTTTATTGTTGTATTATTTTACTTTTTATTTTATTATTATTATTTCAAAATTTACTCAAAATTCCCTGATTTTTAAAGATTTTAATAAAATTCCCCGATATTTTCCTCAATTTTCCAGGTATTGATAGCTATCTTACTTATAATTAAAATTTTAAACATTCCCGTCATATAAAATGCGTTTTTAAAAATTGTAGAACAATCACTTAATATATATATATATATATTTATTACAGAATTTTTTTTTAAATCAAATACATGCAATAAAGTAATAATAATAATCAATAGTAAAACCTAATTTATATTACAACATAAATATAGATATTTTAAAAAACACAAAAAGAAAGTACGAAAATAATAATAATAATAATAATAAATAAAATAAAAATTATAACACTGACTGAGAAAAAAGAAATCAATATTTCTTGCAAAAACGATAACGAAGATACATGGGATTCAAGTTCTTTTGACTAAAACAAATACCCAATGTCAAATATGACAGAAAGATAATTTAAACAAATTATCTGTAGTTAACACTTAACAGAACAAATCCATACGAAATAATTAACTCCATCGAAAGCCAATATCAATTCAAAAGGCGGAGAAGGAACAAAACAAAACCAAGTCCCCAACAGCTGATACGTTACAGGAGCTTTGGCGTTATTTTAAGAATTTCCAATAAACACGGAGAAACAAAGACTAGGTCATTGGTCGATATTACGGCATCAAAGAAAAACTGCCCAAAATGAATTTTGAAACATTTACTGGATGAGTCGCTAACCTTGGGAAGAAAACTAATTTCATCGCTGAATTGTTTAAAATAGATTAATAATGAAAAATAAAAGAACATCTGAATTTAAATGCTTATCACCTTACGCTATTCGCAAAATAGAAATCAATATTGCAACAGAAGTTAGCTACTTGATCAATAAATGCCAGAGACGATTTTTGTTTTAATTTATAAACGCAATTTATGTAAATAAGAGATAAGATTAATGTTAACAAGTAAGATATTAGATAATGGCAAAACTTCGAATAGCCATGTATTATTATTTATTTATTTATTTATTTATTTTTTCCTAGAACAAAGAAACAAAACTGGTTTAAACTTTTATCAAGATCACCGATATCAAAAATATTTACCGACATGTTAGAAATACACTGTCTGAAGCAATCTCCACCCCAGCCCCCAAATTTACAACAAAACATTAAATATTTAACCCCCCCCCACACACACACACACACAAAACAAAAAAGTTCATAATATTATGCAAAATAACAAATGTTTCTCTTTTGGTAATTTTGCAGCTTTAATATAAAATACTAAAAGGTTGATTTTTTTTTTTTTTTTTTTTTTTTAAGAGGCGTAATTTAAACAAACATGAATTTTCTGAATGTGAAAACGAAGGAAAAAAAAGAAAGAAATAAAAGACAAGGAAAAAAACCTGCATTATTTAATGAACAATGGGTAACATTTTCACCATAGGTTAACATGGTATTTGGGCTGTTCTTGACGCTTACTGGTTATGGAATTTAAAATAAATAAGCTTAATTCTAAACTTTTGTTTCCGATTTCATAGCTAAAATTCAGATTAAGAACTCTGTCAACGATCTGGCAGTAAAACAGCTTTTTGGGTGCGAAGAAACAGTTTCTGAACAGTTCCTATTGTAATTTTTTTTTTTTTTTTTTTTTTTTGTTTAAAAAAAAAAAAAAAAATCAAACTATATAACAAAATGCAACCAACATCGTTGCTTTCTTTATTCTATTATATTTCTGAAAACAATTTTTATAGATGCCAACCACATAAACTTTAAATTTTACACCTGCCTTTTAAGATAGCACGCGATCATGTTTTATATAAAAATTAAATCATTAAATTCATTTTTTTACTTATTTTTATTTCATTTTGCACGCGCACTTTTTTATTTCCTAATTCAAAATTATATATATATATATATATATATATATATAAACTTTTTCGATAGTGTTTGTTTCGATACTGATTATTATTATTTTCTTTCCTTTTCAAAAAAAAAAAAAAAAAAAAAAAAAAAAAAAATGTTTTTGATGAAATTCTGGCAAAAGCAGAATTTAGTTTAGGACAGAGGACTATTAGGTTTTTTTTTTTTTTTTTCCCAAATTATAACATCGCTTTCAAATTATTCAATTATATTTTCGATAAATGTCCAACTATCGAAAAATGACACCGCAAAAATCCCAGATTGAGACTAATTCCTCAGTCCTAAAAAAAAAAAAAAGTCACAATAAAAAATATCTCTAATTTATTAAATGAACTAAATATCTCTATTCTTCAAAATCGTTATTAGAAGTTTTTAAAATCAAAATGTATTTATATAAAAATTCAATTATTTCTCGTTAAGTAAAAAAGTAATTACTTGAAACTTTTATTTACACGAATGAGATAACAGACATGCATCTCTCACTCCCACCGTTTTTTTTTTTTTTTTTTTTTTCCCTGTTTTCTTAAACAAAAATACAAGTATTTCCAGTTCATCAGTCCTTATGCATAACTAGGGGAAAAAAATGATAAAAAGAAAAAGAAAAATCGCGAAAGACAAAAGAAAGAAATGGTGAAGAAAAGCATCACTAATATATTCGACAAATTTAGCTGATCCATGAGTTGAAAAGATAATCATGAAAAACAAGCGAAATAAATGTAGAAGGCCAGAAGGTAATTGTAGTTTTAAATAACATGCTGTTTATATTATTTAATACACGAAATAGATATAAGACTTTTTTAACATTGTGTGTGTGTGTGTTTTCCCCTTACTTTTTAGCATCAAATGGGGCAAGAATAAACAAAAATTAGTTCGACAAGAAAAGATAAAAAATAAATACCTGCATTTAATCTTTTGGAAATATCAAAACATTTCTTTTTTAACCTTTTTTTTTTTTTTTTACGATTTTTTTACATTATAAAATATAACAGAAATTAATACTACACCCCCCCCCCTTTCCACCATCACAAAAAAAAAAAAAAAAAAAAAAAAAACAACTTTGTTTTTAGAATCAGAACAGTTTTGCAATAAAATTACGACCTCCATCTATTAAAATTTACTGTCGATACATCAATAGAGAAAAAGAAAAATCATCAGACGAAAAAAATAAATATCAGTGTTTAATGTTGCCCAATTCTCCTCCCCCCCTTTAAGGGGGGGAGGGGTATGATGGGGAACCGTGCTTAATTATTTCGACTTGAAACAATAGTTGCGTATATTTGGAAATTCCGTTTTCTTACAAAGTCATTATTCACCAAGATCATTATGAAATATATCTTTAAATGTATTTTAAAGCTTTCTTGTTCCTGGGTTGTAAAATAAATACTTTGATACACAGTAGTTAAAAACAAGATAATTATACTTTTTCTAAACAGTAATAAAAAATAAATAACTTGAAAATTCATATATGCCCTATTGAATTCGTATTATATAACAAGCTGAATGCAAACTACAATATGCAGTTCATTAATTCCCGCACTTTTGATCTTCTCAGGACGTTTCGACAGCAATCTACGATGCGACATTGTATTAGAAATCGATGATAAGCACTGGCGAATCAATAAAATCGAATCAACAATCGATTTCTTTTCGAAGCCCAAAGGATGCAAAATGAACTAATTAAATGTCTAGACGAGTCAAATTTTCTATATTTCAGACTCAGGTTTCTAAAAATTTAAATAGCAGAACAAATTATACTTGTTACTTTTTTCCTTATTTTAATTTAATTATTATTATACATATTTTGAGTGAAAGAAAATAAATGAAAGCTTTAGAAATGCTTTTAAAAAATTGAATCAAAGATTTCTGTTGAATTATAAAACACATCGTTAATCGAATATTTGTTGATTTAAAGAATGGATTTTATTCATAATTAATTTATAATATTAAATATTATGAAAGTTTATTCATTCACTACCGACAAAATAAAATTCATTCGTTTTACTCTGTTGCACAATATCATAATTGATTTTGTCAGCAATTTGCTTTCTTAAATATTTTATTTAAATTTAATTAACTTTCTTTTTTGAGGAATTGCTCAAAATAGAGAGAAACAATTTTATAACAAGTCACAAAACAGTAAATATTTAAAAAATACATTTTGAAAAAATTTTTAAGTTTTTAAATTCAAAATTAATGTTTGTCAAACTCCAGAATAAATCTTAACAAATTTTATTTCTAAATTAATATACTTTTTTTTTTCTCCTCTTTCAAAATACAAAATTAATTTTCAATACAGAATGAGAATTTTAAACACCTGTTCTATATTTGTTTTAAAAAGGAGAAAAAAATACATACATTTTAGAAATTAATGAGGAAAACTTTAAAAAGAAAAAATATATATATATAAACCGAACTCAACAAATTTCAATGAAACACAATCATAATGCTTACAAGCACATTGATTAAAATTAACTTTTCAAAAGTAACGGGCACGAAATACTGAATTGAAAATTAATGGGAAAGCCCTTGAGGAAAAGTTGCATCTTCATTCTAACGTGAGAATTGAAAAATTACGAATTAACTAAAAATAATGAATGAGAGAGATAGATTGAAATGAGTAACGCACTTGTGGTTGGCAAAAATTCTATTCAAATTTTTGAAAGACTCTTTATTAAAATGGAAAAACAGAATTAAAGAGATGAATTCATTAAACAAATCTAAGGATGGTTTAAGAAGGAAGGGGAGGGAAAAAAAATGAAAAAATAGTAGAAGATTGCGACAAAATTATAAACTTCATACTAAATTTGAGCTTGTTAGCGACGGTCACAATATTCCAGAAACTTACAAATTTAAGAAAGTTTTGAATTTATATTCGAAAAAGAATAATAACTGAATATATATGTTAATTAAGATAACATTTACACAAAATTCTTCAAATTTCGATTATTTTAATTTTCCTGTATTATTATTATATTTTGAGACAAAATTTATAAACCAGACATATATTAATTGCTAGATTTAAAAGAAATAATTTAAATACAGCATTTATAATCTTTCAATAATGACGTCTATTCAAAAGTTCGAGGAAATTTTTTTGTTAATGATAAGGATAATATTTATATCAACCAGTAATTTTTCTCATACCACTAACAATTTATGTGCATGCTCAATATTTGTTCTTAATATTAGATTATGAAGATTTATTATTTTGCTAAAATGATCCAGTATTAAGTAAAATTAATGAATTTATTTTACTCTGTTTATGAAATTTCTGTTAATTAAATTTTAGTTACTTTCCCTTGTTAGGGGGGGGGGAATACAAAGAAGAGAAAGAATTCTATAATAACCCATAAAATAACAAAAAATAAATAAATAAATAAACAATAAATAATTCACAAAAACAAAAAATAAGTAATCAACACCAATAATAATATACCTGGTTGTTCAATATTTGTTCTTAATAATTAGATTATGAAGATTTATTAATTTCTAAAAAATGATCCAGTATTGAATCAAGTAAAATTAATACATCTATTTTACTGTTTATTAAATTTTAATTGTCTTACTTTGTTAGGGATGGAAATAGAAGAGAAGGAATTTTATAATAGGCCATAAAATAATAATCAACAATTCATTTTTGGGAGAAAAAAAATTGCTTTGAAATTTTTAAGATTAAGTTTTTAAATTAAGAATTAATATTTATCAGTTCAAGAATAAATTTTCACAAATTTTATTTCTAAATTAATATAAATGCATTTCTTTTCTAATACAAAATTTTCAATGCAAAATGGGAATTTTAAACATCTGTTTTGTTCTAAAAGGGAAAGAAAAGGGCAAATAATAATAATAATAATAATATATTTTAGAAATTTATGAGGAAGGAAGACTTTAAAAATAATAAATATCATAAACCGGACTTAACAAATTTTAATGAAACACAATCATAATGCTTACAAGCATACTGAATAAAATTAACTTTTCGTACGTAACAGGCACGAAATACGGAATTGAAAATTAATGGGAAAGCCCATGAGGTAAGGTTGCATCTTTATTCAAACGTGGGAATTGAAAAATTACGAATTAACTAAAAATAATGAATAAGAGAGGGAGATTGAAATAATAAGTAACGCACTTGTGGTGGGAAAAAAATTCTATTCAAATTTCTGAAAGACTCCGTATTAAACTTCCAAAAGGTTTAAGAGATGAATTCATTAAGTAACTCTAAGGATGACTTACGGAAAGGAAGGGAAAAAGAGAGAAAATAAAAAATAGAAGACAGCGAGAAATTGTAAACTTTTTAGTTTGTTAGTAACAGTCACAAATTTTGAAGAAAGTTAAAAAAATAAGAAAGTTTTGTATTTCATTAAAAAAAATAATAATAATGATAATAATAACTGGATACAGTAATTAAGAGGCCTCTCCACTTTTCGTGCCCAGAAGCCAGAGCCAATGTTATTCTATTGAGAATTTCGCCCCATTATAACTTATTAACTAATATACATTTTTAAATTCCGTTTTCACAATCAGAAACTTCAGAACTATTAAACAATTTATTGTTTTCTAAAAATTATTTTTTTAATTTTTAATATTTTATTTTGAGCTTGTAAAATGCGAATTTTCACAATGTGAAATTTAAAAAATCAGTTTTTAGAAAGCGATAAATTGTTTAATAGTTGTGAATTTTCGGAAAGTGGAAACGGAATTTAAAAATATGTATTAGTGAATTATAATGGGGCAAAATTTCCCATAGAATAACATTGGTTTCAGCTTTCGGAGACGATAGGTAGAGATTCCCCCCTTAAGATAACATTTACATAAAATTCTTAAACTTTCGTTATTTATTTTCTCTCTCAGTTTCGTTAGTATACTTTGAGTAAAAATTTATAAACCTTAAACTTTATTATTTGCTAGATTTAGAAGAAATTTTAAAGACACCCTTCATAAACTTTCAATAATAATTTACTACTAATATACACGAAGTTTCAGTTTATTGGCAATTTTTTATTTACGTTATCTGTAATTTCATTTCTTTATTTAATATGAAAGTATTAATTAGCAATTTTCTTTCAAAAATATTTCCTAAAACTTTCAAAATCGCAAGAAGGGAAAAATGTAAAATAGCTCGAAATATCTGGTTAAGAAAACGGAATAAATGTATTCACACAGACACAAAACCCCATATAATTCTGTGGAGAAATGTTTAAAAAATTACTACCTTCATTATTATTATTAATTCAGTTTTCACATCCAGAAAATTCACAATCGTAAAACTATTTTTTTTTTTTTTTTTTTTTTTTTTTTTTTTTTCAAAAATTTATTTTAAGTTATTAGTATTTAAATTTTGAAGCTACAAAGAACGATAATACAGACTCGTTATTATATACGAGAGATATAAATATTTTATTTTTTCGCATTTTTATTTTATTTATTTATTATTTTTAAGCTCCAAAATGAAATATTAAAAAAATATTCTTGTAAATAAATAAATAAAAAGGTAATGAGTGATTTGTACAACGAAATTGTCAGCATAGAATAGTATGGTATTTGACTACCGGCCAGTAAAGGTATTGCATCCCCTTTACAAAAATAGGTAAATGTGTAAAAGAAAAAAAATTATAAGCAATAATCATTATAATGTACAGAATTTGTTATTTTTCATGAAAACTTTATAAAGCAATATTGATTAATAAAAAGAAATGCGTATATGTATCTTTGTATTTGTAATATATGTGCATTTATGTTTTTGTGCGTGTATTTTTATTTTATTTATTTTAATGCGTCTGTTCTCGTACGTATATGTGTGTAGGATTTATTATTATTATTTAATATTTATATTTTATTTTCAATTTTTATTTATATCGTTGTATTTATTTATTAATATATTTTTATTTATTCATTGTCGTTGGTTCATTCTGTATTTATTGATTGTTACTTACCAATCTAAGTACCATGTACTCTGTGACGCATGAAAAGACGGTGTTTAAAATATATATATATATATTTTTTTTAAACAATGTATAAATATAATATATATTATATTAATAACTGGGATGCAAAAATAAAATAAAATTTCTTAAACTGAAAACAATTCTTAAATCTGTGTTGATATTTTGTATACAGCATTTTTTTATTTTTTTTTTATTTTTTTTTAAATACAAAAAAAAAAAAAAAATCTTTATATATTTCTTGTTATTTATTTGTAAAATTTATAAACAGTTAAATATCATTTCTATGATTATCTCAATTTTTAATGCCAAAATTAATAGTCTCTATAAATCCATCTTTCCCCCTCATGCAGAGCAAGCAGATCTTGCATATTTAACACAAATTTATACACTTGGCGACTACTTTCTTCCCAATTTTATTAACATTTTAAAAATACGAAATTGAAATGTAATTGAAAATTTTCATTTAAAGATTTGAAGGACTATTAAAATTGTTAAAAAGGAAAAATTTAAGATGAATCATTAGAAAATTCAAATGATGATTTAAAAGTATTTGAAATGGGGAAAACTTAAGAAATTATAAATTTCATATTAAATCTGAAATTGTAAACACGACAGTTACAGTTTACGAGAGTTTCAAACTAAGATAAGTGAATATATTTCAGTTCAAACATTCAAACATCCATTTAGTTTGGAAAATTAAAATTAGAAAATGTCATTTTCATGAATGATTTTAAACATTTCCAAACATTCCCGGAATGAAGCTAACGCATAAAATTTGCAGGCTTTATATATATATTATATACATATATATTTAATATTTTTATTTTTTTATTTTATTTTATGAAGAAAATAATTAAAATAAAACTTTCTCAAACACTTTGATTATAATGTTAAAAATAAAACTAGTATATTACGGCTACCACAAGACAATTTTCTATATTTTCCTATGCATATTCACTCAGTAAAAATAATTTATTAAAATTATTTACCATTATAAATGTAAACGACTTTCATCACAGAGAAGTCTAACACTAAATATCCAAAGAAAGTCAATTTTATGCTCTACAAAATAATTTTTATTTTTTTATTTTATTTTTTTTATGAAAGAAATGGATAACTTTACTTTAAATTATCACAGATCGATCGTTCAACCATTCGTTTCAGAGGTTATGACAAAAACGAGCTCTGATGAATATACATATTGAAATTTTTAAGCGTTGTTCCTACTCGTTCTAAAATTCTTTCTTAATCAACTATATTACTATCATAAATAATAATTTCAAATTTCATAATTGTGCGTATTCACATGAAATTTTATCCTATACTGTCATGTTAAAAATTCAGAAAAAACGGGATGGCAACACCACCTGTTGGGCGATGTTCACCAAAAGATGATAGGCACTAATTTGTGTCAAGGTGTAACCACATATGAATTTGTATGCAATTCTGCACAGTAGTTCCTGGGACACATTTGCCACAAATTTTGTCACACACAGACAGAGACATTTTCTAAAAATGATCGAATCGTGATAGAAGAAAATAAAAGAATAAATTCTTTTCGTAGATACGTTGGGAAAAGTGTGCAGAAAAAAAATGGATCGATAATAATCAGTTTAATTAAAACATCAATTAAAGAAAAAGAAATCTAGAGTGACTCCACTCGACTTTCCGAACATTAAGTAATTAACAGTTGCATAGAAAACGTAAGAGAAGTCGTTAAATAAACTAAAGAAAAAATTACAACAGGGTGTTTCAGTATTTTTCTCTATATAATATGTTGTTTAATTTAACGTTAGTTACTTAAAATAACTTAAGCCTATAGATTATAAATATTTTGTTGCGTTCCTGTAAAAATCTATCAGTGCTAAATTCACCAAAATCTATACATGCCGTACGAAAGTGACCTATAACATGTATATAAATTTTTAGATCAATCGGATAAAGTATTAAGACGCTATCGCACTTTAAAAAATTTGAGCCCATAAGACACATTGATGAAGAATTTTTCGTTGTATCCCTGAAAAAAAAAAAAAAGCTGTTAGTGCTAGATTACCTAAAATTCATATAGTTCCTGTGACGGTGACCTATAACATGTATATAAATTTTCAGTTCATTTAAATAAAGCGTGTAGGCAATATTGCACTTTAAATAATTTCATTGCATAGGATATAAAGAATTTTTGTGTCTTTATAAAAAATCTATAGCTGCTACATACACCAAAATCTCACAGTTCGTGGAACTGCGACCTAACTATTAACATATGTATAAATTTTCAGTTTATTTGACTATAATGTTTAGACAAAATCGCATTTTGAATAATTTGAGCCCATAGGCCATAAATGATTAAAAAAAAAAAAATCTTTGTATCCCTGTAAAATAAACTGTAAGTGCTAGATTCACCAAAATCGATAGGGTTCGTGCTACGGTGACCAACAATATATGTACCAGCTTTCAGCTCAATCGAATAAAGTATTTAGACGCTATCGTGTTCACTCACACACATACATCACCCTAAAAACAGCAAAAATAAACTCAGGGCACCTCACGTATAGATACACCAAAATCTCAAAATCGAATTTTTGTACTTTCCTTACACACACAGTATGTTCGGAAAGTAAAAATACTTGTTAATCATTAATATGATTTGAACTCATTAAATAATTCATTCCACTTTTTCTGAACTGAACATCCTAACATACATTCGATCTTTTTTGGCACTCATCCATTTGAAACATCTTTGGCTCATAAAATTTCTCTTTAATTCTACTATAAAAATCCATTTCAGGTTGATTTGGCTCATTACCAAAGATGATATCCGATAAAATTTATCTGATGATATTTTCAAGAGTGAGAAGCAAGAAGTTAGAATGAAGTATTTTACTTAAAAAAGAAAAAAAAAAAAAAAACTGAGAATAAAATGTAAAATAACGATTTTACACCGTAGTCTGATTGCATAAGGAATTTATTGTGTAATAAAGTTAATATTTTTATTTTTTCCTTCAATGACGCAAATAAGGAAAACTAATATTTTCAGCGAATGTTCACAAACCCTCTTCCAAATTTCATCATATTAAGTTTAAAATTTATAATCTATAGCAGACTTTTCCTTTTGTGGACTAAATATAGATTTAAATGAAGAAATTATTTTCTTTCTCAATTGTAAACAATTTATTATCGCCAAGTAAGGTTTCACTGAGGAAAAAAAAAATCTTTGGCTATCAAAACAGATAGGATTTTTTTCGGCAGCCAATTCACGTTTATAACCCCAAAGTAACGATTAAATATGTCGTTGACAGCGTTTATTTTAAAGCTCAAAATAAGAAAAAGACCGAAAATATGGAAACTTGTGAAATACATAAATTAGCATAAACAATAAATTGTTTAAGTTTCCTTTTGTTAAAGTTGGAGAGCATTTAAAAATTTTTATTAACTAATAAAATATTTTTTTTTTTTCCCAATTAAAAAATATTTGTAAAGAAATTATACAAAGACATTTACATACACGAACTTGTTCTCTCGTGATATATTATAAAAACCTTTCAAACCTATCAACATAACAGGATGTCATAACTAATCATAACAAAATTAATTTATATTAAAATTTCAATGCAAAATTTTTTACTAACATGCTTAAATCTCCATAAAATTTGAAAAAAATAAAATAAAATAAAAATAAAAATACACACAGTAAAACTAAGATAATGTCAAAACGAAACATCACTAAACTACCACTAACAAAAATTAGTATGCTGTGGCTACACCATGACTTTCTTCTATATTGTCCTATAGAAATTCACTCAGTAAAAATAATTTATTAAAATTATTATTTAAAAAAATTATCTTCCATGATAATGCAAACGATTTCCATGTTAGAGAAGCAGTATAACACTAAATATCCAAAAAAGTCTTTTTTTTTTTTTTTTTTTTTTTTTTTTGGTTAAAAAGGAAAAAATCAATAACTTTATTTTAAATTATCGCAGATCGATGGTTCAACCATTCATTAAGGTATTCGCGAGCTCTTTTGAGAGATACCCTACATGAAAATTTACTCCCCTCGACGGGGGACCTCCCCCCAGGGGAGAAGGCGAGGTTCCTACAACATACACATCCCCCCCCCCCAGTTGACTATCTCTATTACAAATAATTCTTTTACATTTCATAATGATTATTAAAAATAATTCTCTTTATGCACATTTATACAAAGTTTTGTCCTATACCACCATGTTAAAAAATTTAGAAAAAGCGGGATGGCAACGCAAGCTGTCGGATAATTTTTACTAAAAGTTGATAGGCACTAATTTATGTCAATGTGTAACTACATACCAATTTGTATGAAATTCGGTGCAGTAGTACCTGAGATACAGTTGCAACAAAATTTTGTCACACACAGATATTTTCTAAAAATGGTCAAATCATGTTCTACAGCTCTCAAAACGTAAATCCATCAAAAACCCGAGGTCGAAACTTTTTACGAATCCAATACTTTCTTCTATTGAATATAAAAAAAAATAAAAATATAATACGTTATTAAACACAATGATAAAATTATTTCTTTACTACCAAAGGAAACAAAATAGAAGTGACGAAATACAGCAAACAATTGTATTCTTTGATGATTGGCTTGTGATTCATACTTTTTATAGTACACTGAAATTCATAACATCAAGATTTAAAATAAAATAAAACACCAAAACAATAAAATTATATTAATCAGAAAAAGGGAGAAGTAATCTCTGAATACGCTGCCATGATCTAACAAAGCTAAATTTTTTTTGTATAGGTTGAAATAGTTATTAATCCATATTGTTGCAAAACAAAGGGTTCAGAGAATCTCTACTCAACTACAATATACTATGCTTTAGTCAACATCTGGTGCAGATGATTTTTTTTTTAAGTATAGTAGTAACAGAGGATGATTATTATGCGAATTTAAATGCTACACATGAATGCTTTGATGCTTGACAGTCAACGTTTATAAGATTTCACTTTTGTTAAAAAAATAAAAATAAAAAAAGGTATGCATTGTTAAAAATTTGTGCCAGATTCAATCAAAGCCTTGAACTGAGTAGCTGCAACCATACGTTTTACTTTTAATTGTTGCGATTGTTTACAAAAGGGGTGGCCAACCCACAGCCCGCATGCGGCCCACCGCGTAGTTTCTTGCGGCCCGCGAGGACACTAACGATATTTAAAGTTTGACAGCTTTGGTTAACGGATCGAAAATTAATAAATACGGTCTGACTTTTCGACGTGAATATACATTTCAATGATTATGATAGCTAAAGAACTGTTGTAATGAGATAGTATTAGATCCATTATTCATTCATTTTATTATAGTTTTAATATGCATACAGTCATAAGTTTTCCATGATACCACTGTTAATTTATGAATGAAAATAATTTAAATTAATGTATTCTGCTCCGAATTTTCACCCTACATTTTCCCGAAAAATGTATATACATACATGAACTATATACTCACAAACACATATGCATATGTACAGACATAAAATAATAATTTTCTTCCCCGACTAATTTAACCATAAATGTCAGCTAATTTACGGCGAAATTTGTCGGGAAAGGAGGGGGGGGGGGGGCTTTTTTATGACTGTGCACATGGTGCGGCCCGAATGAATAAAATAGATTTCCAATGCGGCCCACCAAGTGTTTTGGGTTAGACAGGCCTGGTTTACACTAATAGCGTACAGCACCTAATCTCGCCCTCGCCAAGCCCATGTTATTCTATGGGGGGGGGGGGGATTCCCCACAATTACTCATTACCTAATGCATTTTGTTATTATTCCGCTTTCACATTCAAAAAGTTTACAATCGTCAAATTAGTACTCGTTTTCGAAAAATTGATTTTTTACACATTAATATTTTCTAGCTAAGAATTTCAAGCGCTTAGTAACATTTTTAAAATAATAATAAATTAATTAAATTAAAAAAAAAAAAAAAAAAAAAACGAGTACTAAATTAACGGTTGTAAATTTTCTGAATGTGCAAACTGAACTAAAAAAGAAAAAAGATTAAGTTGGTGCTTTAAATTAAGGCCGATAATTTGCGAGTTGAACCTAGGACTTGGAAAGTGAATGTACTCCAAGTGGAAAGGGGAGGGGAAAAGGGGATCACGTTAAATTCAGAACCGCTAAACCAAAGAACACTATCTAGATTGAATACAGTACTTAGTGGTAAAATATTTCACCAGTTTATACTTGCAATCGCAGCAGAACAAAATTTGATCAATGTTTATCTTTGTACATTAATAACAATCGGGATATGTATTAAAAATGTGGGTGTCGAGATATACTGTTACTAGATACACATCCCAAATATCATGGCGTATTTCATACTACTGGTACTCCAAAAAAAATTAGTAAATATATTTATTCTCCGGAAGATAACTCACAGTATACGAAGAAGTACTTTTGTTTTCACGCACTGAGAGTCGTACTGTTGGAGAACAACATTTACAGGCTAAGTTCTATGTTGAACGTTTTCATAATTTTTTTTTTTTCCCCAGTTTTGACGTTCTGCTTTTTTAAAGTATTAGAATTACATTTCGATAAAGTTCCATTCACTTACGGTTTATATATAAAGAAAAGAAAATTAGATAGAGTACCCTCACCCCACCCCACCCCAAAAAGAAGAAAAAAGTAAACAAAATAAAATAAATCAAAATTAGAAATCAAGCACAGGGCCAATTTCAATAACAAATTATGTCCGACAGAACGTCCGACAGGTCTGTTTTTTGTATATTACAAACCTTTTTCTGTCTATTCTTTTATTTATTATTTTTATTTAACTGTAAGAAAGCATCAAAAAGTAGTTTACTCCAAGATTTTGAATACAATTAATTGTCTACAAGAACCTTCAGATAATGAAAATGACGCCAAAAATAATATTCATGACGCATGTAAGAAAAATGGCTAATTCTAATTTTTATTTATTTATTATATATTTTATCTAATTTTTGAACGGTTTGAACTTTTTTCTTCTCTGAAATACGAGACTTTTGTCTAACTTAATTATTTTAATACTTGCCAATCCAATAACAGTCTATTTTTAAATATTTAAAAATTTTTACAAGTTGGGCATATAAGATAAATAAAGAAATAAAATAGTAAAATTGGATGTTGACGAATAACCTGACATATCCAAAGTGAAACAACAAATTATGACGACTCAAAAAGTCTGTAAGAAACTTGTTTGTTTTTTTTTTTTTTTTTTTTTTTTTTTTTTAAAAAAAAAGGAGGTTTAGGTATAAGAGTAAGTATTTCCACTCGGATAGAAACAGTATTCTCGTAATGCTGGAAAATGCTTCATAATCTATACTTGATCCATGATGTTCCTTCTCGAGTCAGTTAAAAGTTTAACCATAAAGGGATTAAAATATAATATAACACCAATGAAACTGTAAATAAAATTACATGGGATATCTATAGATTACTCTTAAAAGGCAGACCTGCCAACCTTCCACAGCAAAAAATCCTATTCTCAACAGAAAAAAAGCGTACTAGCAAAACAGCGCAAAAAAAGAATGATAAAATCAAAACATGTAATCAACAGCAAAATTGTAGTTACTTTTTCATGGTTATAAAATTTTTATTAATACCCTACAGCAAAATTATTAAACTGTTTGTTCACAGTGTAAATTCTAAAGAAATTTTCCTTATACCCAGTTTTGCATTTTGAAAGGGTAACACAATACTGAAATTATAAGCAATGCATTCAATATATATATATATATATAAATTACATAAAGACAAATCTAACTTTTATTTAACCCAATGTAAGTAGCAGATTTTGCTTTTTTTAAGAAAATCAATTGAAAATTCTCGATTGTAACGTTCTTCAGTATGACCAGATTCTGCTCCCAGACAGCCAAAAAGTGGAGAGCAGGAAAGACGTTTTATAAAATCCAACTAGTTTCCTGGGATATCGGCTGTTTTTTCCCCAAAGATCGCTGAATTGTAGTGTAGACAGCAAAGTCAGAAATAGTTAATGCACTTATAAAAATGATGCATTTATTCAAGATACTGTCGGTAACAAAAGTGTCCGAACATTAGCAAAAATTCCTATGTAAAAAAAGTACACTTCATACGGTTTTGTTAAATAAATCCTTATCGAATCATGTTCTTGCACTGTCTAAGAACAGGATTCGACAAGGATTTATTTAACAAAACCGTATGAAGTTTACTTTTTTTACATAGGAATTTTTGCAAGTGTTCGGACACTTTTGTTACCGACTGTACATATATTCAGAGAATTTTCAGATGCATAAAATGAAATGCACAAACTAATAAATTTTAAGAATCATATTTTTTCATGGTCAAATCATATTTTCATATTTAAACTTAACTATCATACTAAATATAATAAAATCATAACTGTTGGCAGGTCTGAAAAAGGTAACTGCTTGACCATCACTGGTCGAATTTTTTGTATACACAGCAACTAAACTACTTTTTTTTTTTTTTTTTTTTTTTTTTTTAAGGGGGAGGGGGGTTTGTTTTCTAAAAAGCTTATTTAATATGAGCGTATCTTATCATTCTTGTAATTAATAAACCTATATTAAATTTAATAAAAACAAAAGATAGAATTTCATGAAAAGAGAATTTAAATAGTTTTGTAAGGTGTTACGAAGAAAAAGTTTTAATTAATTTTTAAATATGTAGTGTTAAAGCCTTTATTATTGTTTGTGATAGATGAATATACATACATGTATACTTATGAAGATTATAATCTCGTATTCCTTTATTATTATTATTATTATTACCACAAGAAATGTAAATATTCAAAATAAAAAATACTGTTCAAGAATAAATTTTAGTTTCTAGACTTAATTTTTAACTATAGGCTTAAAATATTACTCCCCGATCCCTACAGAGGTAAAAATGGTACCTTGCAAATCAAGGAGTAATAGAGTTATAGAATACTTATTCAACTTTATAAATAAAAGTTTAGTACGATATATTATAACCAGGTAACATTAAAAAACAAGTATCAGTAGCTGTATTATTTTAATTCCACAAAAAAAGGTCCTGTCACAAGAAAAAAGATCGTCTAAAAATGATTACTTTCAAATTTTGCAGTTCTAAATTTCTTTTGCGTTGTTTACTGTGCGATTATTGTATTAATTTTTTTCATAATTTATACCCAGTAGACCAGATCATACTCCACAGGAGACTTTTAAAAGTAAAACTAAGCTTTGACAAAGAATTTCTTTATTGAAAACATAATAAAAGAACAGAAAAAGTACCCCGATACCCAACTGCTGATTATGTTACATTTCTTATGTCTTTACAGGACGATGAAACAGAAAAGCATTTGAAAACTTAAATGTAAAGCCAAAAATTCATAGCTTCACTCAAATTTCTCAAGAAAAAAGAATATTAAAAAATATAAATTGTTTTCAATTTTCTACCTCACCAAATGAAGAATGTGTAAAAAACAAAAAATATTTCTAGAAAAATCTATAACCCACATCATTTCATGAATATTAAAACTTTAATCCGAACACGAGATGCTATGATGAAAATAAACAGGAGAAAAGAAAAAAAAAAATGACAAAAGTACAGAATATCGGACTATCGGATTAAGAGGAGATGGTTTTCCATGACGTGATGATACATATACATGTAAATATCCTAGAGAGCTGAAACAAGCATATAAATGCCCAAGAGAAAACTAGTTCAAGTGAAAAAAAAAAAAAAGAAATATTTCTTCAGAAGTAAATGTCTTTAAGAAATACGCAAGCAATGTCAAAACGGCTTTGGGCAAGCGGCCAACAGTTATTTTTCTTTTCTGTCGGAGATGAAAATAAATAAGTTCAATTCCGGCTTCTAATATTAATATACTCATTTTCCCAAAGTTTTCCGTTTTTTTATCCCCAAACCAGAAACATTTTGATTAATGATGCAAAACGTAGTATGAAAAAGATAAATATTTTTGATCGTATGAAAAAAAAAAAAAAACAAAAAAAAAACCTACAAGAATGTGAACAAAGGTAATTTTTTGTTAGATAGGTAACTAAAGATTAAGGATAAACTTATGTTTTATATTTCTTAATGAATATTTAATTTGGTAAAAAAAAAAAAATCATTTTCAGGGGTCGATCCAGGGAAAAACTGGGGCCGTTTTCCTGCCCCTTCACAAAATTCCACTTCTCAAAATGGGCCCCTTCGCAAAATTAAAATTCATAAAATGGGCCCCTTCACAAAATTAAGATTCTTAAAAACAGTCCTTTCATAAGTTTTATTTGGTATAAATGATCCTTTTATAATTTTTTTTTCTACATCAAATATTACATTTACTTGTTACAGTGCAATTTTCTTGATATACATAAAATTTAGTGATCGCTAAAATTGAAGCTTTTATATAATTATTTTTTCACAAAAATATTTCAATTTCCACAAAAATGGGCCCCAACAAATAAAACCGGGATCGACTCCTGATTTTCTATACAAGCCGGGCAGAAATGGTGTTAATAGTTTACAGAGCAGAGGGTTGGCAAAATTTAGATACAAATCATGGTTCTAATGTACTGTCCAAAATCCTATGTGCTGATAATTATTTTTCTTTTTCTCTCTAAACTAAACGACGAAAATAAGTTTTATTGAACCTTTCAATGATTCATTTGGAAGAAAATAAAAACAATCATCCCCTACACAACTAGAGCAGCATTAATGTAAATAAGTATATAATAATATCATAAAACCTTCCAATGTATTAAGTTTTTTTCAGCACATCAAAAACATTGAGTACCAAAACGTAGTACAAAATAAATTAGGTTTTTCAGGAAGAAAACAAAATGCCTGCAATAGACTTTTTTATTGGGAAGGGATGGGGGGAAAGAGGGGAGGAGGCAGTTTATGAAAAGCAAAAATTACACAGGTATATTTCTAAATGAATAGTAAATTTGGGAGAGAATAAAAACAATAACAATTCATATACCAGTGGAGCAAGAGTTATCAATAGTTTAGAAAAATTTTACAAAGTTTTGACATATTTACCATCATTTTGCAGTACTTTCCAAAACACTATGTGCCAAACATCTGACACTTAGTCTTTTTTTTTTTTTTTTAATCACAAGGTAAAAATAAATATGTTCAATTCCAGATTCTAATATTAATAAATACATTTTCGGAAATTTTTCCAGGTTTTGTTTTGTTTTTTCCCCACTCTCAGGTTTTTATTAATGATGCAAAACGTATGAAAAAGAAATATTTTTGCTCACATACGAGAAAAAAAAAAAAAAAAAAAAAAAAGCTAGTATGATTTGTTTTTTGTTGGACAGGTAACTAAAGAAAGGTAAAATGCACGTATGTATAATATTTCTTAATGAATAATTAATTTGAAAGCTAATAAAAATAATCAACCGGGACAATAATAAAATGATGGAACTGGAGCAGCAAAATTGGTTAAGAATCATATTTTTACTGCTAAAATATCGTGTACTAAAAACAGCATATTCATATAAAACTATTTTAAACACAAAAATCTGTTCAGAAGAATTTTTGAAGAACTTTTTTACAAAACATTTTTTATATTGTTTATAAATGAACTAGTACTTTATAAACATTTTATACATTAATTACGTATAGATAAATGTAGTATAACGAAATAAGACCTATTACATACGTCTAAACAAGAATCAAAATGACGAAATTTTCAGATTCGAAAAATATTTTACAAATTTGTAAAAACGTTCACAATTTTCATAAAAGCAGCCTTTAAAATGAAAGAAATGTCAGAATAAAATAACTTGTCTAAATATATCACATCCACTTTGAATTGAAATCTCAAAGGGTATATTTTTGCGCCTTGTATAAAAATCTTACAGATATAACATTAAAGCAAATATTTCAAAACTACCAACTTTGAAAATTGCAAAAGATGCATCTCAAATGATTAATCTACATAAACAAGATATAGCTGGGAATATTTATTATTTATACTTCCAGGATCTAGAGTGTTTATTAGTCATAAGTTATTTATTGTTTTTATTATGCATTCATAACTTGATCAGTAGAATTCGGAAAATTGAGCAAGAAACCAGAAAGAGTTGGGAGAGAAATAATGTACAACTTTAATTGGCTAAAGTATATTTAGATATGTTTGTAAGGGGAAAAATATATAAAGACGATGAAAAATATTTTAAAATATTTTAATGAATCAATAATGTATTTAAAAAAGATAAATAACTTTTAATGCATAAATGTTAAAGTAATTTTAGATTAAAAATTATTAAAAAATTTTAAAAGCTATGAGTTTAACGAGTCCAAGTTCATATGCCCGTATATATAATTAAACGAGAGAGAGAGAGAATAGTTAGTTCAAGAACTTCGATAAAAGAAATTCCTCCAAATCAAGGGGGAAACATCGCCTAGAAATTTAATTCATGCATATACTTAATCATGCTGAAATCAAATATTTATTAAGAATATTTAAATCTCATTCAAATATTTACCATGCTTTTCAATTATCTCATACTTATAACAGAAAAGCATATTAAAATTAGAAATATGTTGCTTTTAAAAATGTAATCCCCCCCTCCCCCTTAAGTGGTTCATAAAGTTTCGTAAAAAAAAAAAAAAAAAGAGCTTTAGTACGACGCACAGATTTTGGCCGATATTGGTTGCGGAAAACGGCAAGAAAATATTGGCGCTAACAACAACAAAAAAATGGTCGGCATGCAACAACTTAAGAAATTTATTAAATCAACCACATAACACTGCCAAGACGATCGCTATATAACAAACACAAATTTGATGGAATGAATTTCTGCTTGCTATTCATTATTGAAGCAACATAAAATAGATCTATTTTCAAATTGGATAGCTACAGCTAATGGATTCTGTATGACAGTATTAAGGGTAAAAAAATCATGGTCTAATCACTGAGATGAGTCTTTAGCGCAAAAGCCATTTTATATCTGAAGAAATTCATGTTACGCATTTAACGAGAACGAAAGATCGTTTACTAAGAACTGCTACCTGGAAATCAGACCGTTATACTTCGGTTAAATACAGTTCAGAACTGAATAAATATAAACGAGAAATCAACAGAAGCATCTTAACTAACAGAACGGAACTTACGTTCTCTAAAGACAATCATAGACCATGCGTGTCTTTGGCCATTAGACAAAATCGTTTACAACTTGATTTGAATGGTTTGGACCATTTAACATACTCTTCCAATCTAAAATTAAAAATTTAGTATTTTAATTGCTATTTTAATATTTAGTAAAAATATCTTGAAAGCAGTTTTCATGGTAAAATCTTTACTTCCTTGGAAGTGAAAAATGACCCACAGATGAGTTCTTCAGTGAGAAACCTGAGAATTTCTATGAGCGCTGAATTATATAGCTACCAGAAAGATGAAAAGTCGAATAAAATGGAACATGCTATACTAATTAAATGTAAGTTTTTATAAATATAACTTTTTTTTTTCTTGTTTTTTTACAAAAAATGGGACGAACTTTCACATCAACCCAATATACCTCGGTTATTAATTTTAAAAAGTTTTTTTTTCCCCCCACCGAATAACAATTTATCTTCTACATAACTTCTTTAAAAATACATGTATAAGAAATATATAAATCAAAACTCAAAGAAATCTGCCATATTTTTTAATAGTGTTTAGGACATATTTCATATTGGAATTTCAAGCCATAATATTTGCTATTTGCCGAATGTATATTTTCTCAAAACACATGGGGGTACACATATCAAATGACAAAGTTTCTAACGCTGGAAGTGACATCTTAAGTGATAAATCAAAACGAAAATTGATAACGTTTGGAGTTGTTTATTATTCATAATTTCTACAGATCGGATTTCAGTTGAAATCCGAAAACTCAACAATACATCATTGAAGAGTTAGAAACGCATATCAAGAGAACTGGTAATAAGAAAACGAAACAAAATTAATGGGATAGATCTTTGCTAAAGAAAACATTTTAGGAGCAGAGAAAATATATTTTAAATTATAAAAAAATAAAATAATGGTATAATTAATAGGATTTTGTGTAACATTTATTTGACGATTTCCATAGATCAGGGGTTGATCTAGGTTTTAATTCGTGGGCCTATCTTTTTTAAATTTTTATTTATTCTTGTGAAAATCTAAATATTTTTGTGAAAAAAAAAAAAAAAGAATTGTCGCTAAAAACCTTTCATTTCAGCAATTGCTCTATCTAATGTTTGATATCAAGTTAATAGCATTTTATTGAACAAGTATAGACACTCATTAAAAATACTATAAGCATGGGAAAATTTTACAAAAGTATTACTTTTATAAAACAAAATTTCGTGAAAAAGCTGTTTTTATAAATCTGAATTTTGTGATGGGACCCATTTTCTGAATTTGAATTTTTTGAAGGGACCCATTTTAAGGATTTGATTTTTGTGAAGGGGCAGCAAAAGCGTACCAATTTTTGCCTAGATCGACCCCTGTAGATTGAATAGTGAGGGAAATATTTCCAATTTCAATAAATTACATCTTTAAAAAAAAAAAAAAAAAAACTAATTTTTAATAAGTTGTGAAGAAATATGAAATAGTTAAAAGTAAAAAAATCAAGAAGTATTTATTAAAAAAAAAAAAAAAAAAAAAAAAAAAAAAAAACCTACTTGTTACACATTACTAGCTAAATTAAAAAAAAAAAAAAAAAAAAAAAAAAAAAAAAAAACTCCTTTCATTATTTTATATCAACTAGTGAGTCTAGAGATTAAGAACCTCAACTTCCCATTTCCATCACTCTTTACTGAGCAGATCCCTTTTATTTATTACCCATATTAATTAAAATAATTATTCGTACTAACACACATATGTGATTAACTCATTACATAATGATATATGAAATATATTAAAAGAAGAAAAAGAAAGAAAAGAAAACGTTAATCGGAAAATTCAGAAGAAATATGACGAATCAAGAAGAAATGTGACAAATGAAAAGTGTGCGTATTTTTTAACCACATTTCTTGCGACCATGGAAGCCTCTGCGCAAGTGCGGATTGAACGAGTCCAGTGTTAAAATAGGGGTGACTGAGAGAAAACAAGCGATAAGGGAACACCGAGTAACTGGATGTTTGCCAAACAACTATCTCTGGGCCAATTTTGCATCCCTCTAAACCAGGGCGCGAAATTTCCGCTCGCCAGCTCGCCATTGGCGAGTGGAATTTTTACTGTGGCGAGTAAAAATTTGGTCAAGTTATAAAATGAATTCATACACAATACGGTGGCAGAAAACATTCTTTTTATAGATTTAGGTATGGCAAAATCTTGCCATTTTATAACCGCATATTTAACCTCTCCTTTTTAGACTCTCGGTGAGCCGTGTATCTGTGTGTGCGTTGCCCGAGATCGCCCCGGCCTGGGAAAAGAAAAATGCATAGTGCATACATAAAAGGTTTGATCTCTTCGGCAGTTTTGCTCATTTTCTCTGAGTCAGATGACTGTCACCCCTATTTTAGCACTAGACTCGTTGAGTTAGCACTTGCGCAGATGTTCCCATGGTTTCATGAAAAGTGATCGAAGAATACATTCCGTCTGATTACAAAAACAAAATGGACAATAAAGACATTTTTAATATAAAAAGTTTTAAGTAAATAATTAGATAAACAAGGAAGATTAATATTTCACAATAAAAAGATTTTCACAGGATCTTCTTTGACAAAGAATTTTTTTCTTCTTTTTTACTTCCTTGTACAAAGTATAAGGAAGTATAGTAATCCCGATTTGCGAAATGGATTTTGTATTTCACATTGCTCGAAAACGAATGATCGCTGAATGTTGCCAATTTATACGTGTGACTGTCATGATGTCTAGTTGTACACCTGCAATTGTCGTTTTAACACGAGCTCTTATTTTAGAGATATAAGCAACTTTACACGATTTTTCGTGACGTCTGTATGTGTGTGTGTGTATTTCGCATAACTCAAAAACGGTTGGACGTAGAAAGTTGCGAATTGGTACACCGGTTTCTTATAACATCTAGTTGTGACCTCCCTTTTTGGAGTTTGTATTATTTTCTGTTTTGGAGATATTTAGGAAAATTAGGTTCGTAATGACCAAAAATACAAAGGTTTTGGCCATTTTCAAAAAACGGTAATAACTCAAAAACGGTTTAGACAAATATTGCAATCGATTTTTAACTGACTTCCCGACTAGCTAGACATCTGAAACTTTCAGAAAAGCTCAGATAACATGTTGACAATGTATTTTTTAAATATTTTTAGCCAACTTTATCGGATATCTGCTGCCTTCAGCAGCGTTTATATGATTCAAGAGAAAAAAAAAATTTATCGAACTTTCCGACCAGCTCGACATTTGAAACTTTCAGAATAGTTCAGAACACGGTGAAATTGCATTTTTTTTTTTTTTTTTTTTTTAACTTTTAGCCAACTGTTTCGGATCCCTGCTGCCTTCGGCAGCGTTATCTTGCAATCGATTTTTAACTGACTACCAGACTAGCTGGAAATTTGAAATTTTCAGAAAAGCTCAGAACACGGTGACAATGCATCTTTTAAATATTTTTTGCCTACTGTCTCGGGTCAAATGACAACTCTTTTTAACATTATGTATATATTTCTAAAGGTGTATAAGGAAGTCATGTGGTGCCCACATCAGATTTTTTCTTTAATGACTCTTTGCATTTATGTTATTAGATATTTTAATCTTTTTCAAAACTCAAATACAATACATTATAAGGATTTTTAATTATAAATGATTATGAAACATGATGATATACGACACACTTTTAATATTAATAAAAACCTAACTATTTGTAAAAGCCTTTCAAATGGTTAGAAAAAAATAAAAAACCCAAAATACGTAAAAAGAAAAAAAAAAAAAAAAAAAAAAATGGACAACCCTATTTTGTGGCGAGTAAATTTTTTTTTTCGGCGAGTGTAATCCGAGTTGAAATTTCGGGCCCTGCTCTAAACTTTTGGACTCGGCCTTACTGCTAGTCGTAGAGGAAACATGGTCGCACTATATGTGGTTCGGGGGAGATCATAAGTTTACAAACAAAATGAAGCTAGCAAAAATCTAAAGACATTTTGCTTTTAATAAATTTCAAAACTAAACATCGCTTTATACGATACATAAATAGAATATAGTGATAATTTAAAATTAGAAGATAAATTAGAAGTAATACTAAGATAAAACACTTTCTTCAACGCAAAAAAAAAAAAAAAAAAAAAAAAATATTATTATTATTTTTTTTTTTTTTTTTTTTCGCAATCTACCTAATATTGTCACATTTATTTTGCTACTTTAAAACAATTACTCAAAAAATCTTTTCCCAAAAGAATATAATTTTTTAATATATATATACACACACATACACATTTGAATTGAAAGTATTTTCTTGTATATCAAGAAACTATAGTCGGACTAGAGACTCCAAATTAATATTTCACGAAGTATTTTTGATAAATAGAAAATAGTCTATGAAATATTAAGGTAAACAAAATATTTTAAAACCACAAACTTTCAACGGTGTAAGTGGCATTTCAAGTAATAAATCAACAGAAATAGATAAGCCTTGGAGTGTTTCTTATTCATAACTGTGACTGCCGAGCTCGGAGATCAGTCGAAATCGGAAAATTGAGCAATATATCACAAGGGCAAAAAACAGCTAATAAAAAGATATACGGAGAAGCGCAAAATAAAATTCAGTATTATTTTACCGTTTACGGTTTAATATACATATAAGTAACACAGACGAGAATATATTCTAGAAGTTGAAGTTATGTGTATTAAATACGAGGGGTGATCCAAAAAAAAGTTTACAAGGCAAATGAAAAAGTATTTATTAACAATAGAAACAAGATACAAATGGGAATCAAGAGACACATCTGGCCTTCACTTTTCCACATAGTCGCCAAACCTGTTTAGGCATTTGTCAGAACATTCGACCAACTTGTTTATCCCGTCTTGGTAGTAATCAGGGCCCTGCTCATTGAGCCATATTTCTCGGCAGCTGTTTTCACTGCATCGTCTGAGGTGAACCGTGTTCCGGATAAGTTTCGCTTCAACGCCGGAAAAAGAAAAGTCACTTGGAGCCAAATCGGGGCTGTATGGGGGGTGATTCCAGACCTCCCACTTGAACCTTTGCAGCAATTCCTAAGTCTGGCGATCTGTATGGGGCCTGGCATTGTCATGCAGAAGCTCATTGCTTTGTCCCCGTATACCTCAACGATTTGTCTGTGAATTTCGGATGCGGCCACATTCTTGGCCAATAAGAATCGAATTACGGCTCGCACCTATATGCGAGACCACTTTTCTAGACGTCGTGCCATTACTGTCGCTCTTAAGTGTCTGCGTACTGAAGCTACTTACTCATAGAACCGCTGTAGGACAACTAGCACCATCTGTCAACCACCCTGGGTGGAAATATTCGCTCCACAATTATTACGTTTCAAATGCTTCTGCTTGTAAACTTTTTTTTGGATCAACCCTCGTACTAGAGAACATAAATAGTCTGATGTATGATTTTTTTTTTAAATACATGTTCATAATCCTTTCGAGATTAATATAAATTGATCTTAACTTATAGCTGAAAGTGTGTTTATTTTTTTTAATTTTTGTAAAATTAATACACAGCAATAAAAGAATTGAAAATGAGAAACGAAAATAGCATTTTTACGACGGAAATAGTTTGTAAATTAATTACAAATCTGATAAAAATGTATTTTAATGATGTTTTAAATATAAAATATATCATTACATCGAATTATATAAAATAAATATAAAACACTTAAAACCTAATTTTAAAAGCAATTCTTTTTACTAAAATACGAGTTACGAGTACAAAATTACATAATTAAAAAAAGTTAGAGATTGCATTAAAATATAGAATATATTGGATTTTTGAAATGCAGTTTTATAAAATTATTTTTCTAAAACAACTACGAAACATTATACAGGCTATTTGATGTATAACTGAAAATAGCAAAATCTACAGTCATTTGATGTCGAGAGTAAAATAAACAGCCTGATGTGGTACTTAAACTACTTTCTTTTACCCTGCATTTCTATAAAAAAAAAAATATCATAATTTAAGGTATATCGTGTTGTAGATGTTAAGGCGATTGACTACACGAGGCCTGAGTGGAGTGCCTTCCGTGGAATTCTTTTTAAGGAGTCCTAGTCCATATTCACGCCAGTTTCGGAGAAACCTTTTAATAAACTCTGAACATTTAAGTCAGCGAGCACAACATGGGTTCATATCCGATACCTCCGGTCTAACAACTTTGAGATCAAAACCTCTCAGTCATTAATTTGAAGTGTACGAAAAGGGATACTGTATTTTTTCCTGTTTGGATATTATAGGCACATTAATATTTTACGGTTGCTCTTTTTATTATTATTATTACTATTATTCTGAAAATTTCTCCAAGAGCACTCTCTGAAATTTAGTGTTTGAATAGCCCATTTGGGGGCGTAACCAGAAACATTATCTGCAAGGGCTAAAATGGCTACAGGGGGAACCGATCTCTTAATTTTTTTTTCAATTGTCAAAAATGAAAATTTCTTTAATTCTAAACGGTTTCAAGCAAAGTCCCCTCCCCCACTCCTTTGGCTACGCCCTTGTAAATAGAGCATCTCTTATTGTATAGCACAAAAAGAAATATGCATAACAATTTGAAAAACACTTCAAGCAATCTCCAACTACAGCCTTAATGCATCCGAATTCTTTTGTGTGCGTTTCCTGTAAACAAATAGTCGATACATTTGATACCATATTCTATATAAAGCATGCCTTTGTGCACATAAATATATGATTAGTAAGTTATATTTAGTGCTGTCTAAAGAAAGTGCTGTATTAAATTTAATGTATCTAAAACCTTTTGTATATCCTCGTACTTCGAATCAATAATTCGATCTCAATAAAAAGGGTTAATTAACATAATTATATGATGAAGACTTAGAACGCCAAATTTAACTTCTAATATCTGTTTTTAAGTAATGCTAATTACAGACCCACAGACCAATTGCTAAAAAAACCTGGTTTTGTAATATCAGGAAACTCAAAAAGAAAACGTGATGTAATGATAGCAAAAACTCAGTTTCTAAAAATCAACCCAAAAAATAATTTCTTTACCACATATGAAGTTAAGAAAAAGTAAAAATACATTTCCCTTCTTTAAGCAATTAACCTTTAAAACATAAAAAGGAATCATAATTGCAAAAAATTTGCTCATGTATCAAAAACGATTAAAAGCGATACTATAAATTAAAAATTCAAGTCATATTTCCCGGAAATGAATTTCTTAAATAAAATATTAAAGGTAAATATTTCGAACCACAAACTTCCAACGCTGTAAGTGGCATCTGAAGCAATAAATCAACGTAAATAGATAAGGCTTGGCGTGCTTATTATCCATAACTTCAGAACACGGACTATTTACTATTCATAACTTCCACAGCGAGATCAGTCGAACTCCAAAAATTGAGTAATATATCACAGGAGAGCTAACAGCATATATATCAAAAGAAACTGGAGCAAAAATATATAAATAAATGACGATATCTTTTAATATATGTTAACTATGCGCGTAAAACTGATATGTATAAATAATTTTAGGAAGTAAAAATGTACACGCACCGAAGAAAGAATAAATAAAGAGCATTTCATTAAAACACCAATGCCACTAATTCAAAAAAACGAAAATTAAACCCTAATTTTACAATTTTAAGTAGATCTATTAATAGTTTACTGCGTTATATAGTTTTACAAAAACATAATTCTCTTAGGTGGACTTTTTATTGCCGAAATATTAGGGTGCTTGGTGCTTGAGTTTTACGTCGCACTAGTGCTGCGCAGATGGGCAATTGGCGACGGTCTGGGACACACCCTAGAGGTGGTCAGGAGACATGCCATCACAATTTTGATCCTCCACGGAAGGGAGCGAAATATTAGGGAGTCCTCTATCAAAAATTGAATAGTTTTTAGTATCTTTGTATGTCTATCTGCAAAATACAATTTCTAAAATTATGATGAAATGATACAATTTGGTCGTAGCGTAGCCGACTGACTGCACGAGGGTTCTACATATGGGTTAAAGCCCTCCGTGGGGCAGGAATTCTAAAGATTTTAATACTAATTTCTAAATCGCTTAGCATAGTACTGAATCTTTTATTATAAATTAGAAAAACCTGAACTATTTTATTGAAAAAATAATATATATATATATATAACTAAAGGATGAAATAGTACACAAAAGGAGTGCAATCATTTCTTCAAAGGTAATTCGTAATGCCCTTTTCTATACAATAAGCGGAGGAAAACAATACCTCTCTTTTACCCGGAAAAACCAAAAAGGCGAGCAAAAGACAATAAAACTCCTTATTACTAACGTCACACTTAATTGCTTTTAAATGGCTGGTTCTAGCACATCCAGTCATAGATTCTATTAAATTTTCCATAAAGTGCCAGAACCAGACATTCATGGCGAATTACCCTTTTAGTGCGAGGCCAGAGGTAAAAGAAACGTGATTCGCCAGGTGGAGGTCAAACGCATAATGATGTTGGTCAGGTAAAGATGAGGAAGAGTTTGTTCTTTTGCCACCAAGTAAACAGGTTCACTACAATTCTTGGATTTATTTTTGTTGGTTTGTTTTTATTAACTAAGGCTCTCTTAAAGAAAGCTAACGCATCTGACATTTTTATTCCCAACTTCAGTGCTGACTTTGCCGTGGACTATTGAAGGACATTATCCTTAATTTTACAATTTTAAATAGATCTATTAATAGTTTTGTGTATTATACTTGTATAATAGTTTTACAAAAGCATAATTCTCTTAGGTGGATTGTTATTGCCAAAATATTAGGGAGTCCCCTATTAAAAACTGAACAGTTTTTAGCATCTTTGTAATGTATCTACCAAGCTAGCAATTAAAAAAAAAAAAAAAAACTTTAAATCTGGCACAAATTTATGAAAGTTTCATAAAACCATGTGCATAGTTTTCGATGCATATATTATTTGTAGTTTGTGTTTGCGTACAAGAAACAAAAGAATCTCGATACACTGCAATGTAGGTGCGGTATTTCTAAGTACATTTTAATATCCTTATATTTCATTCGACTAATGACATTTCACATTTCATTCGAAAATTAACGTACTTTGTTAAGAGATAGACTCGTGTTTTCTGTTGACAATGGCGTACATAGATTGAATGGTTTATGAGCAGGGCCACTCGGAACTTGGGGGCCCTAACGGTAAAATGTTTTAACCCCTCTCCCCCTCCCCCCCGCAAAAAAAAAAAAAAAAAAAAAAAAAAAGGCCTTTTTTTTTTATAATTTACATTTGACTACTTATAACTTTACACTTTTTAAGAAACAATTTAGTACATACAATTATATAAATGTGGTACTGGTGTGAGATTAAGGTTTATTGTCTACACATGGTAACTAAGATTGCATGGAATACATTCCTTGGGGGTAAAACTATCAGGAAAGTTATGCTTTAAATTGAAAGTTTATATGAAAAAAACTTACCAAAATTATATAGCTAATTTATATAACATGTTTATTTTAAATTCTCCACATCTGACAAAATATCAAATTAAAAAGTTTTCGTAATATAATGATCGAGATAACTGCATATAAAAATATTTTTTACTTTCAAAAAATCTTACATTTTATCCCTATCGGGTCCCCCGTTAATTCCCGTAGTCCGGCTTTACGCGCCCTTTATCGTTGCCCATGAGCTCCCCCCCTCCTCTCCTCATGTAAAAAATGCATCTCATCGTCATCTCTAACAAGTCAATCTTACATGTATCTACATAAAATATACAGGAAATGAGACTGGCAAGAAACGAAACTGAAATTATACGCAAAGACGTTGAAACATTAGAATTTTCATGACAAAATCATATCAGAGTAAAATACATTTTTTAATCTTCAGTCTGCATTAATAAAACAAAAGAACAAATTATTATGTTTTAGCGTTTAATCATCGATATGGAATAAGCATTTATTTATTTATTTATTTATTATTAGCTAATATAAAAACATGTACACAAAAAAGAAAAAACTCATCCCTGAATGTAGGATAAATAAAAAATACCCTCTTCTAGAATGGGATGTTAGGATTCCTGATGTGTAGATCCATTAATTTAAGGTTTCGTTTATTCAAGCTACATCTACAACTCAATTTTACAGTGTAATAGATTTGTAGTTTTGATCGAAGTAACAGTGTGCACTAAAATGGCGAACGGTAAGTCGACCTATGATTTTGGGGCTCAATTTTTTACCCTCTAGGGAACGTCAACAAATTGTAATGTATACATGTTTACGGAAACTGGTTTTGATTTCACTTTCATTTTATTTGACTGACAAGGATTATTATTATTTTTTTTTTTCTACGCTGCAGAACCTTTGGTCAAGCCTCTTTTTTTTTTTTTTTTTTGTATTTTTAGAAAAAATTTATACGAATATATATATATATATATATATATATACACACATACATATTAAATGCCAAATTACAATTTTTAAATCTTAATATCTATGCCCTATAAGTTTTGCACATTTTGACAAAGAATATTTATCGCTATGTTTTTCAGATGCAAAAATTAGGAACAGAACCCATTTTAACAGCTCAGTAACTGTTCACATTTATATATAACAATTTTTTTTATAGACACAGGGTCCAAACATCAAAATTTTAAGCACTGTGTGTAACAAATATTATGGACCTTAATTTCAGAAAATATTTTTAATAATGATATACAATAGAAATGCATCAATTTACCCTTTTAAAAAATTGAACGTTTAATAATAATTCAAGAATTGCTGTGCACCTATCACATCCCGGCAAAATCGACACAAGTCAAAAAATGATAATTTTGAGTTATCACTGAAAAACGTACATGAAATGCCTCAATGTGCACGAAAAGCATCACATCTCTATCTCGCAAGTTATCCACCTTAGAGATACAGTAATGACAGTTTTGTTGTGGGCCAGTAAGCTTTTGTGATTATCTTTAAGTTGATTTTTCTCAAATACTGAATTAATAAATTGTGCCACTTTTTTTTTTTTTTTTGCCAAGTTGCGATATTTTTTCCCATTTTCTCTGACCCATATGTGGTGATAGAGAAAAAAGTATTATACATGGGTCAAATTTTCAGAATTGATTTTTTGTCGTAATTACCGGTTTTGAGGCCCCCTGAATCCGAAAATCACGTTTTTAGCGATTCGTCTGTGTCTGAGTGTCTTATCAGCTGCTTATATTAGAAATGATTAAATAAAGTATCTCGCATCTTAAACTGCAATTTAAACATAAAAACTTCCTTACACACCATAAAATAAAGGAAGGCACCGGTTTAGAAAGAACGTAGCCTTTCTTGAAGTGCAAAAAAACGCTACCTTGGAGGCAAAAGCAAGACAGTCTTGCTTTTGCCTCCAAGGCGCATGTTTTTTGTATCTGAAGAAGAAAAGCCACGTCCTTTCGAAACCTGTAATGCTTCCCTTTATTTTATGGTGCATAAAGAAGTTTTTATTTTTAAATATTTATTGTACACCAGTTTTTTAATTAAAAGCTGCAATAATATGTCTATAGAAATGTAAGACAAGAGAAGGTTGTGTGAGCGGAGCACCAGATTATACAATATCTATGAATTAATCAAGTTAACACAGATTTAATACTATTAAAACGTAAACGCCATTTCTGTAGATAAAATATTCATAATTTTAAAGCAGTTATATATTCAGAGAAGTCCGAAATAATCCAAATTATTTTTAATTTTATACAAAAATATTTACAGACGTATTCTTCACAAATGAATTTTATTTTATAATGGATTTTATTCTAAGTTTTGGTTACATTAATCGTTAACATTTGATTACATTAATAATAAATTTAACCCTGGAGTATTGAAAATTTTGGGACTTCTGAAGTCTCTCTCGATCTACACACCTTGACAATAACACAATTCATAATGACAAAGCTGCTTCTAGACTCAATTTTTTTCACAGGCGTTATTAAGGTGTGAAACTAATCCAACATACAAAAATTTCGAAAACTGCTACGTGCGTACAAAATAAATGAACCCTTATTTATATGATTACATGGCTAGTATCAAAACCATTTATTTATATATACAATAAGTGATATTTTAAGTATATTATGGCAAATTAACTAATCAAAATAAGAAACTTATTTAAAAACAAAATAATTTAACATTAAATTCAGAGACAACAAAATTTTAGAAATACCAGAATTCAGGGATAGCCCCTTAAAAATGTCACCACCTGATAAATTTAGAATTAATTATATAAAATTCCATGAATATTATTTTCTTTAGAAACTGGAAACTTACAATTTAATAACAAAATGGAAAACAATTCCACGTAGCAGAAAATTGAAAATGTTGATAATTGACAAACAAATTAATGACTTGTGTAAATGAAACTTTGAATTTAAACTCATAACACATGCATTTAAAAGAAAGCAAACAAAAAACCGCTTTGGATTAATTGTAAAACTTGCTAGCAAATTAAGAGCCTCAATGAATGTTATTATACATCTTTTTCTTCATATAAGGGGAAGGATATGCATTTCAAAAGATAAAACGTTGGGTGGACCACGCACCTAGTAATTTTTTATCCCTGTTTCTCTTGAGAACCAGACACCCGAACGGAACTAGGGAAATTCCTGAAATACCAAGGTACTTCCCCGGCAACCCGTCAGACAGACAGATAACAGATGCCCACGCTTACATGAAAAAAAAAGAAAAAAATCCAAATTACTTGCTGGTACAAAAATGGTGCAATATCCTTGAAAGTATTTTAAGATATGAAAACTCGGTAGCTTATCTAAAAAAGATGAGTTTTTCTTACTTGTCAGTTTCACGATTGTAATTAAAAAAATAAGATATCAGAAGCCAAAAGCTATGAAAGAATTGCTGAAGTTGATGTAAGGGGGGGGGGGGGGGGCTAAGCAAAAGTAAGAGGGGATTTCAATGTCATTTAAGAATGAAGTAATCTCAAATATTCCAAGCACAAATTCACTCAAAATACATTCGTTGTGGGGTGAAAAAATACAAAATTAAATAAATAAATAAATAAAACTAGTATGTTGTAACTATTACAAATTTTTCATCTCTATTGTCCTATACAAATTAACGCAATGCAAAATATTTCTTAAAATTTATTTTCCACACTGTTAAAAATTTCTGTAAATTTAATGCAAATATTTATCCAGAGTCTCTATAAATTTACAGTAATTCTTACTTAAAAGTGAATAATCGAAATTCTCAATCTTTGTTCTGTATTTTTACCTAATTTTATTATTTATTTTTTTAATTAAAATTAAAAATGACTGTTTCGACTTTAGAAAAAGCATTCCAAGTGCGAAATATATTCTCACCAATAATAAATTAAATTAATATTAGTTATTAAAATGAATGTATAAAATAAGTTTTTTAACATCTCCGTTTATTTTTCTCTGTAATTTTACGTAAGACTTAGTTCATCTCGGAGTAGCAGTATAACACAAAATGTTGGAAGAAAGTCAATTTTGTGCCCCGTGCTTTTTTTTTTTTTTCCGTTAAAAATGTAAAAAAAAAAAAAAAAAAGTTTTAAATTATCACAGAATCATTCGTTTTAAAGGTATTGACGAGTTCTTTTGAAACATACCTACACGGGAAATTAGCACCCTTCGGGGTGGTGGGGGATAGCTCCCCCGTGGATGAAGTGGTGCACCTACATTCCTACATATATTTGTTTATTAGGACTAAAAGGACTGTTAGTTTCAATCTGGATAAAAACGTCGTCGCCAGACCAGTTTTGTGTAACACCAAAATAAATTATAAATATCAGTCCTATCATTACAAATTCGGTGTGAAATGAAAGGGACAATTTTTCTGAATCCAGGGGTGCAAAAAATTTTTTTTACACGAGAATTAAATTTCTTAAAATTAACTAAAGTATAAAATTTAGGTGGCAACGCTTCATTTTAATTCATTTCAGTCATTTTAAAAAGCACGTGGCCCAGAAAAAATGAATGAAAATTAAAAATTTTACAGATTGAAATTAATAGTCTTCCGTACTACACTAAATTCTGTTTTTGACAAAAGTTTTTTTTTTCTTTTCTTTTTTTTTTTTTCCCCACTCCAATTCCCATTAAAAAGTTAAAAATTTTCATTACCTACATTCAAGCGAAATTTTGTCCTATATTGCCATACTAAAAATTAGGAATGGCATCGCTACCTTATAAAAAAAAGTAATTTAAAGTTTTGTATTTATGACATCGCTACCTGTTGTGCAATGATTCCCGAAAGTAATCAACAATAATTTAGGCCAATATCAAACTAAATATTAAGTTTTCTGTAAATTCCATGCATAGGATCCAAAATATAATGTCCATTTTTTTTTTTTTTTTTTTTTTTTTTTTTTTTTTCTATCCACGCACTTACACAGAAACTTTCTTTAAAAAAAAAAAAAAAAGGTCAAATCGTATTAAGAACATCTGAAAACATTTAAACCCATAGGGAAAACTGTGAAGGTCGAAAATTTTCACTAATCTAATACTTTCTTCTTATGTATATAAGAACAAAGTAAAATGTAAAATTTATAAATTCAAAGCTTTTTTTTTTTTTCTCTCACTCGTACTTTTGGTCAAGAAATGACATTTTTACAAATTTACTTTTCTGCAATGCAAAGTCTGCATACTGTACGGGTTAAGCCAGCTATCTCTAGTCCTGGATGGAATGTCCTCCATGCGAAAACTTTATAACGGGCCCCTTAGCACGTATTTACGCGAATTTGTTTCAGTGAAAAATCAAGGAAAACTCTGAATGACAAAGACGACGAGCATTATCTGGGTTCGAACCCGGTAACACCCATCTACCAGCTTCTCGGCAACTGCTGGGTTACAATACAAGGAGTCGCAAGACAAGCAATAACGAAAAAAAAAAAAAAGATTATATATATTATGAACCTATATATTGCTGAAAACTTCAACCTTGTTAATTTTTTTAAAAGCTAAAATAAAAATTATGTAAATGGAGAAAACAGTTTGTATTTATTTATAAATTTAAAACAATTCACTTATTAGAAAGAATTATTGACAAGAATAGTGGAAAACACAAGTGACTTTCCCCTTAAAGAATCACTTTCTAAGAGAAACTCAATCATCATTTGCATAATATTGAATAGATTATTCCACATTTATCCGAAGATGAATCTTTAATATCCCATGTAGAACGAAACAGGAGACATCTGAATTGCACAGCGGATTTACGAAATACGGATACGCGCTCCGAGAAAGATCCATACAATTTATTATGGACCCACATCCAACACGAAACGGTTTATTTGAAATTCAATGCATTAAAATGACAGGAGAACCCTGGACCCCCGGCCCTTGGCCTCGCTCATATTTTTAATGCGAAACATGAATATCTCCGTGAAGAGGAAGATATATCGACTGGAATCTGTATCAGTTATAGGTAACAGGATTTATCTTCTGGTGGAACAGGAAGATATACTCGTAGAAGAAGGGATGGGCAAACAAATAAAAATTATTATCGTAAAGGGCCATAAATTTTAGTGTTTTTTCTTTTTTTCCAACTACACATTAAATCAAGTTAATAAATGAATCTAAGAAAACAATCCATTTAAGAAAAGTTCCAGATCTCGATTTAAGGAGTGGAAAGTGTACAACTTTAGAGGGGAGGGATCACAAGCCACTAAAAAGTGCATGTGTGTGTGTGATTAACCCTTTCAGGGAGGTGGGATATATTGTATCCCAACTAATTTTAATTCCCAGCTGCAAGAACTTATTCCAGAATTTATTTATTTATTATTATTATTTTTTTTTTTTACAAAGTTTTACTTTAATAATATAGAGGAAAAACTCCATTTACTTCGTTAGTTTTAGACTTGTTCGTAAATTCTGGTGGTAGTTTATTTACAATCAGCGAAATTTCTTCGCCCCTGAAAGCGTTAACAGCCATTTTTATACATAAAAAACATTTTCTATATTTTCAGGAGGAAACGTACACGTGTAGGGAGATCATGATGCCGCAATTCTTCCCTCAAATGCATTTAAATGCACAATTCTAGTTTATTTTTATTGATTTCGATTAACAAAATTTTTATTTTCTTGTCCAATTTTATATCTAAATCTACAGTAATTTTTTTCTTAAAAAAAAAAAAAAACATAAATAAATTTTTACATTAAATATTGCCACAGATTCCCTATAAATTCGGCACTAGCATTTCTCGCTGTGAAGTGTGGAGACAAAAATGTTTGACGAATCTAACATCAGATTTCAATCATTGATATTGTGAAAGAAATTTAAATCGTAAATGTTGAATAAGTAAAAACAATACAGTGTAAAAATTTATCTTGCGCCTAGCACTAAAGATAATTCCAAAAATCTTGCAGGGGTGCCACATTGTCCGACAGTTTGAGATTTGGTAAACATCAAGTCATTCGGTGTTCCCTTATTGCTATTTTTTCTCAACCACAAAGGTTATCACCCCTATTTTAACACAGGACTTGTTGAGTCAGCACTTGTGCAAAAGCTCTGATGCTCCTAAGAAACGTGGTTTTAAGAATACTTAAAATTAACGTCATTAAAAAAAAAAAAAAAATACAAATAAGTATTTAAATATTTTTAAAACAGATTTTATATTTATAATAAATAAAATGTAAATTATGCACTTTTGACTAGAATTGTAAATTACTGGTGTCTGGATATCATTACTTAGATTTCATTCTTTCTTCTACGAAAATTTTAAATGCGAAAAATGTAGTTTTGCAATTAAATATATCATTTAATTTGTTTTTATGAACATTGAATTACCTTTATTATATTAATTTTTCTCCAGTTTCTAAGGGGAAAAATGGCAGTAATAATAAAATCAATAGAACATTAAACCATAATGCACATTTAAAAACCTGTTGTTAAACAAGTGGATTCTCACTCGTGTTGCATCTTAGAATGAATCCACTTTACATCAAACAATTGCTGTGAATTCATTCGTTAGTCCATAAAATACTCGTTTAAATTGAACAAACGAAGCAAAAATTTGAAATATAGAACATCACGGATTTTTCCTACAATCCACCTACACAAAAGAAATCAAACAGCTGTATGCTCCTCTTCAACCAAAAATGGCAATGCGTGTGGTCTGCAGCCTGAGCCTGAGGGTTGACAAAACAGATTGCAGCAGGAATAAAGAAAATTTCAGGAAAGGCGGGAAAAAAAATTGTCGCTGGTATTGAAAACTATTGCCACATTCTTTACTCCACAAGTTCCCAGGGAAATAACACCTGGTTTTTACCTTTTGAAGCAAGAGATTTTCGGATGCCATCTCTTTCATCTTCCCGTTTTCCTATTTTTCAAAAGTTTTTTCAGAGTTTCTCTCTCTCTTCTTTACGTTTCAAAATAACTATTTTCCTCCACAGTATGTTTGACTGCTTTAGTTTTGGAAATTTCGTTTTTGAAAATGTTTTTCATGTCACCAAGCTGATGCAACAGTGGTATAAATATTGAGTTTGTTATTTCGAAAAATGTGAGCAGGGATTTTTATAGCATATAGGGAAAAAATGAGATATATGAGAAACTATGCATTCGGCATGCTAAAACAATGAAAAATTGGAAGAAAATTTTATTTACGGTATTCACTAAGACAATCGCCACGTAATTTTAATTAAATTAATAGTTCAGAAACGTCAAATATTTTTTATTTATTAATATTTTCCTCTTTAGAAATTATTTTTTATATTTATACATTGAATTTTAAAACTTAAGGCTTGAATTAAAAAACTCTTTTTTTTTTTCCCCTTAATAAAGACTTATTTAACCGTAAATAGATATGCATATAATAATCTTCGTACAGGGATAATAATTAATATTTGGCTGTTTAAAGCTAATTAATATTTTTTTTTATTTTGTTAACTTTTCCAAATTATCTTTCCAAAAGATTAGTCTAATAGCGATATCGACCGATGGATTTATATTACAATAAATTGTAATAATTTATACTAAAATAATTTCATCTTATTTATCTAATCGCCGATAACAGCATAAGCCATTTTAGCATAATATTAAATTGTTTAGAGAAAAAAAAATTAAGTTACCTAAGTTTACAAGATCTGAAAAATAAAAAATAAGTTATTTAGACTAAATCTTAATTACGTGTTAAAAATTCTGTTAATATTAAATAAATTGATAAAAACTGATTTATAAGCAACTATATCTCCCCCATCCCCTCAAAAAAAAACTAATCATAGTAATTTTTTAGTAACGGGGATACTATATTGAATGTTGTAAATGTATTTTGAAAGTTACTGTCTCGGGGTTATGAAGTTATGAATATTTACAGATATATAATAATATAAGACATAAGAAGCACTATATTGAAATTTCTCAAAAAAAAAAAATATATATATATATATTAAAATAAAAAAAATATTATTAATAAAATTAATTTATGAATTCAAAAATTAATTTATTGATTTTATTTTAAATACGCTTTTTTAATTTTACTTCAAATTTCATATTATTACAGTTTAACATTATAGTCTAAAAATATTGGAGTATTACGTTGTTTGTGAATTGGATTCATTTTATTTATTTAATTTAATATTTTTATGTTTGAATGCTAAAGTTTTTTTTTTTTTTTTTTCCAGCATTCGAGCAAATATCCTTTAACTATCTAAATGAAACCATAAAGTAGTATCCAAGTATATTCAGAATACATTTTTAAACTATAATACAAAACTCGAAGGGAAAATTAAAAATTATTTTGCTGGGAGCAATTAAAGAATAATTTGAAATTTTGAATTTCATTTTATTTATTTATTTATTTAATTTAATTTAATTTAAATAGTTATCGAGAAACTAGCCAAATGTATGAAAATTTTCATAACTCTGCAACAATAATTTACAAAAAAAAAAAAAAAAAAAACTAGTATGTTGTGCCCATGATTTTCTTCTATATTTTTCTATACAAATTCACTCAGTAAAAATAATTTATTTTATTTTAAAAAGTTATCTTCCATGATAATGCAGACGATTTCCATATTAGAGAAGTAATATAACACAAAATATCAAAAAAAAAAAGTCAATTTTATTGTCAATATTACTTTTTTTTTTCTTTGTTAAAAATGAAAAAAATCGATAACTTTATTTCAAATTATCACAGATCGATAGTTCAACCATTCGTTTTAAAGGTATTGGCGAGCTCTTTTGAAAAATGCCCATCATGAAAATTTACTCCTCTCGATGGGATGGCGAGGCCTACACATACAAAATTTTTTTCCCAGTTGACTATTCCTATTATAAATAATTCTTGTAAATTTCATAATGATTACTAAAAAATAATTCTGTTTCTGCACATTTATACAAAATTTTGTCCTATATCATGTCAAAAATTTAGAAAAAGCGGGATGGCAACCAACCTGTAAGACAATTTTTACCAAAAGTTGATAGGCACTAATTTATGCCAAAGTGCAACAACATACCTATTTGTATAAAATTCTATGCAGTACTTCCTGAGACACAGTTGCCACAAAATTTTGTCACACACAGACTGACATTTTCTAAAAATGGTCGAATCGTGTTCTACAGCTCTCAAAACGTGTAATTCCATCGACAACCCGAGGTCGAAAATTTTTACGAATCCAATACTTTCTTCTACTGAATATAGAAGAAAAAAAAAAGACAAAACGTCCACCAAAAGAGTAATATCTCAATATTATTTAAGCTAGCAATAAGACTCGCGTAATGAAAAATGAGATTGAAATGAATACTCATTTCCTTTCCTTTATTCATACTAATTTGTTTGAACATAAAATGGAAACGAGTGATTTCCCGAAAGCATTAAGTAATGCAGATTATCCTAGAACACACAATGTTCAAAGTTCATATTATAGTTTGGAAATTTAAAAGAAGTATATTTTTACATGAACGAATTTCATGATTTAAAAAATAAATTTAACCTTAATATAAAATTCCTTTTAATTTTGATTTTTTTTTTTTTTTATGAATATTTTCCAATTTTAATCATTTTAATGAATGGCTGGATGGAATTAAAATTTAACTATTTTTTTTTTTTTCAATTAGTTTACGTACGTGTCACATATACTCAAAAAAAAAAAAAAGGGGGGGGGGCTTTTTTTCTTTTCTTATCCGGATATAAATTTTCTTTTAGAAGTCTTTCTGGTTTATTAAGACATTTTTTGCTTTATTTGTAATATTAGAATATATAACTTATTTCTCGTAAAGGGAAAATAATGATTAGTTGGGTGATTTACGCAAATTATTTTAATTTCCGGAACTTTTAATAATGAAGAAGCTTTAGTATGAATAATATATCCTGGGAGGACATTTGCAAATAGTAAATATATACAGAACTGACAACATTTTTAACTTTCAAATCAGAATTCACACCAGTATTTTTAAATTGAATATGTAATATATATTTTCGACGATTAATATTACGAAAAACAGCTATAAAATTTTTCTCCCTTGAAAAACGGGGGATGAAATGTCTATTGATGATCTATTGATGATATATTTTATATATATTTAAATTTCATCGATAGATTGACCTTTGAAAAAAATGTTGTGTTGATAATTCTCTTCTTCGTAAGTACTTTAACTTGCTTCTACTAATCATTAGTACTCAAATTATCACCGTGACAATTTTATTCAAAATAAACCTCATTTGAAATTTAATTATATGTTGGTATTTTCATCTATCTTTTGTTTGCTGAGTGTTACAAAGGTATTAAATTATTCATATTATATATGTCTATATTTCATCAATAGATTGACCTTTGAAAAAATGTTTTGTGTTGATAAATTATGGACTAACTCATTTTATTTACTTATTTTTAAGATGGGGGAAAAACTCAGAAATGCTACAGCTAAATGTGGTAGATTACACAAAAGATTTAATTTAGAATTTTTACAGAGAGAATAAATTTTAACGAACCCAAGCCGAACCTGACTCAAACTGAGGAGGATTTTTCTCTTTTTTTTTTTTTTCAATAGCAAAGAGGGATTTTGACCTCCAAATCCACTTTCATCGCACCTGTATAAAAGGAAAGTTTCTCAGAAGTAAAGGTGATGTAAAAAAAAAAATTCTACACCACCGAAACGGAAACGATTATCCTGTAGCCACACCCTTTTCTCTTTTCAGATCGGCAACATATATAGGATATTTGTAAAGAAAATATATGAAAAGTTATAATTTTTTATTGAGAATAAAATGTTAAATCTACTTGAAATTTATTTTTCGTTTTGTATTTATTTATTTTTTCCTCTCTCTCTTCCCAGAAGGATCTAGTCTGGTTTTCTTTAAAAGCAAACATAATAATACAAATCTTATTTTAGGAATAATGACATGAAAAAAAAAAGAAGAAGAAGAAGATCAAGATGCGGTGCTTTATTTTTTTTGTTTGTTTGTTTGTTTTTCACGATTGTAACCAAAATACAAGTTTTTGTAATTTAAAAATTACTTACAAAAAGATCCCTATATTTCAGTTATACCATTCTCTTAATAGGTGCCGAAAATTTTAAAGAAAAAAGAAAAAATCCTAAAATCTGAATATATTAAGCAAAAATTCCTCAATCCTAAAAAAATTTCACTCAAAACCAGTGCTAAGCCCTGAATTTAGAAAGAAGTCAATTATAAAGCACAAAATTAAACTAATTGAAAATTTTTTTTGCAATAGCTTTATAAATACATCTTTATTCATATCTACTTAAATTGGAATTTTATTTTAGTCTTTATAAACGGTGTACCTTCCACACCAAATTCGCACTTTTCAAATATTAAATTTTCTGTTTAAGATTTATTTATTTTTAATTTTATTAAATAATTATTTATTTATTATTCTCCAAATAAAATATGTAGGTTCTAAATATACATTAACATTGTCATGAATTTTCTTAAAATCAATAATGTTCATAACATTAATATTTCTCTTTATAAAGATAACGTTTACATAAGGAGGATGAGGAAGCTTTGGTGAAATATATATTAAACTTAAAAATAAGGATGTAGCTCTGGTACTTCCATTTTTAAAAAGGGAAAAAAAGCATAAAATTAAAAAAAAAAATAAAAAATAAAAAAACTCAACTGTTTTTAAATAATGCTTTCAATTAAATATACATATCTATAAATGTATAAATATTGTATTATTCCTTCATAAATTATTTACGTTTATAAAATAATTACGTCAACACAGATTTCCTCCTCTCACTTATCATATTTATTCATAGTCATAGAGTAAACGTTCGTTGATTTAATATAAATGGCGGTACTATTTCCCCTTGATTAACTTTTTGCAATATACAAAATAATATATAGTTTCAGACATAAATACATAAATATTCAGTCTAATCCTAAATGAATTCTAGAATTAAAAATCATCCAATGCACTTTGTAATAAATATAATGCTATGAGGAAATATGTATATTATATACACACACGAGGAACAAACATTCAAACCGTGTTTTCTCCTTCGAACAAAATTTTTCAGACAACACAAAAACTAATAAAATAAAAAATAACTAAACTTAAAAACCTAATTATCGTTTGTTTAGATGTATTACTAGATACTAGGAAAATATGCAGACATATCTAGGAAGATATGTATTTAAAAAAAAAAAAAAAAGAAAAAGAAAGAAAGAAAAGACACTATTTTTATATTAAGTTTAAAAAAAAAAATCACTAACTCAATTTTTTTATTTTTGGAGAAAACACGGTTTGAACGTTTGCTCCTCATATATTATACACCTAATATATACACACAAAAATTGAAATACATATTTATTAATACACAATGATATCAATACGCATATATATAGATAGATAAATATCGAAAGGATTTTACATATAAAAAAGAAAAACTTGCTAACAAGAAAAAAAAAAAATCTGCATCGGTAAATAATTTTAAAAATTTAATTGGGATGCTTTAGTACTGATGGGATAAATTTTTAATTTAAACAAATATCGAATGAAATTTTCATTTTTTTAATAAATGTATAAATACCTATAATAAAAGGGATAACAATAATTTAGGTGTTTGTTTCACTGTTTTTTTTTTTTTTTTTTTTTTTTTTTTTCCCTCTCTCTCTCTCCCTTCTCAACTTTTTTTTCTTTTAAGATCAGGACTAACAAGAATTTTTTTTTTTTTTTTTTTCAAAAATTTTCTTATTTAAATTTAAAATTCCCTTATAACTGAAAATGCCTAATAATTAGACACACCCTTTTGAATAACAGATATTTTGTAAACATTAATTTAACGGAAATATAGAAATTTTATTAAACGAAAAGGCGCTGATGGACGTTTTAATTTTTTAAAACTAAAATTAAAATCTTTCAATAATTTATTGCATTTCTTTTTTATTTAAGCATAAATATCTTAAGTTTTCTTAAAAAAATAAATAAATAAATAAATAAATAAATCTATAAATACACCTTTCATTGTGCATAAAAATGCATAAAGACAGTTTTATAATTGTACTACTATTGAAGCATTTTAAACAAATATTTTAATTTTTTTCTTATACTATTCAAACTCAACTATGCATTTAAATAACTAATTCCTTTTAAATAGGAATATGTGTATAAGAAAATATATAACCGTGCAAAGAGTCTCATATGTTAGATTTAAGCATTTAGATAAATGAATTTTACAGTGTTTGCAAATGATGTTATTGATGCAAGCACAAAAATTATTTGTGAAGATACTTGCACATTGATATTTTTTTATACACAAAACAAAATGAGAAATTTAAATATGTGTGACCATGATATACTAACATTAAAGTATGATTAAACATGAATAAAGTAAATGAGAATCTGAAATTATACTAGTAGATAAAGAAGGGATGAGATTCGCAAAATGACAAAAAAGCTGAAACTGTACCCAAAAGTTAGATGTTGAAATGAAATTAAAAAATTTTTGATAACAAAACCTATTACATTAGAGTAAGAAATAAGATTTTTAATCTTCAATCTTAAAAATAAAAAGAATAAATGATTGTATTTTAATATTCAATCAAGTTTTATTTGATTAGTTGATGTAACAAATATACACACCAGAAAAGCTGAAAAGTTAAATTTACAAAAATAGCTGAAATCGTGCTTAAAAAAAAAAAAAAATCTCATCCCTGTAAATTTCAATAGCTATAGAGTTACCTTTATTTTTGTAACGTAAAAAAAAATTCAAATCATTTTAATTTATATATAAAATGTATAAAACTTGGGGGGGGGGGGGATTATTTTTTAAACTAAATAAACAAAAGAATTTAAAGAGAGCCGAGCCGTGGGGTGGAAAAAAATGACGACGTTCCATTATTTATAAAAATCGATCGGTAAATACCGTAAATATTGCTCTTCTAACTGGCACAGAGCTTTAATAATAAACGAAATAAATCATTAATTTAAAGCTTATTAATCTCTTAAGGAAATATTGCTTGAGCATCTACACCTACACCCTTCCTAATTTCTCTCTGCATCCTAGATAGAAATTCCGTTAGTTCTTCTCTTTATTCATGTCTAATAATACACTTAAACATTTTAATCAATTTCACAAAGAAATTATGCAGAAAATATTGACGTACTATACATAAATATACTAATAAACGCAAATTCGCTTGCTGAAAACAACTTAGCAATGTTTACAAACGTCCGTCGTCTCTAATGATGCAAGCACAGCAAATTATTTTTATTTGCACAGTTTCTTGCACATCAATATTTTCTACATACATAATAATATGGGGGGTAGGATTCATCATAAAATGATCTAATTTATATTTAGTTAATGGTGAAATAGGGATGATGAACTAAATAAGAAGAGAAACAAGAGCAAGTTATATAATTGATCCAAATTAAATTAGCACACTTACTTCTTCCCTTGAAGATGCAGTGGTAAGCATACAGGCAGGGAAAAATAAGACAATAAAAGTCAGAAACTTCATCTTCAGTTTAAGTGAATATTTAGGTATAAAATGAGTGTCAAAACAAAGCTTCTCAAAACTTGCCGCGAAATTCTTCTCCCAGATGATCCACTACTAACAAATTAATACATTGCATGCAGCACCGCTAACGATGCGCAAGAGAGAATTTTTTTTTTCTGAACGACGTCAACCAGCTGATTTAAAGATCCTAGAGGAAATGCGGCACTTTGGTGAGACAATATTATAAATTGGTTATCGCTGAAATGCTTAAATGACAGATATTACCACTACAAATGCAGAGAGCACAATACACTCACGTCGGGCCAAGAAACACCCAGAAAATTAGGATTACAGCGAGTGTTGCCAAGATCCAACAGCTAATCCTTGCAGCTGTGACGCATCTGCACGGCTGCAAATCGATATGGCGGAGCGATTCAGGAAAACTTGGGGACATATCTTTTCGGTTTTGTGTAAAAATCGAATATTATCGTGATGTATTAACAATTAATTTATGAAAAATGTAAAATATATTTCATTTTCTGTTGTTATAAATAGTGTATTATTTAAATTATGATCTATAATTTAAAATAATGAGGAAAATCATTGAAGAGGGAAAATTGATTAAGAAATTTCCGAGAAGAAATAATTTTACTAATTAAAAAGTATATTATATTTTGATCTAATATATCAATAAATGAAACACTGAGATTAATATATATCAGTGATAGTTATAGCTTTAACTGAGCTGACTCGATCCGTATGATGAGTTTTTTAATAGGATACATTGAACAGGAATACAAATTTCGATTATTCGTTCACATAAAGTAATTTATAAATTAAATAAACATATATATATATATATATATATATTATTATTATTATTATTAAATGTATTTTTTTATGCAAAGCAAAAACATGCGTAATGTGAAAATGCACAGATGCAGTTTGAATGTTTTTCCTCGCTGTTTTTTTAATTTCCTTGCTGTCGTTTCCTTGTTTTTCGTTTAAAAGTGTTTGCCCTCACCACGAAATTGCATCTGTGAATACAATATGATTAAATGTATCCATATATATGCAACATTAAATAAATTAATAATAGAAAAATAGACGGAAATTTACAATTACAGTTTGCGTAAAAAAAAAAAAAAAAAAAGGGTTTTAAATTCCGTAATTTATTTTCTGTTGAGCTAAATTGTTAACTACAATAAGTATAAAAAGTATTATCAATGCTGTAGTAATACATTTTTGATACAGTCTTTATTTAATGCAATCATAATAATAAAAAAATTATAATAATTGTATTTAAAAAAAATCAGTCTCATAGAAAACAACATAATAAAATTAATTTTTTATCCATTGGCGAATAGGTGTTTTTAATATTATGATAACATAATAAAGACGTTATTGCTGCATTTTCATTTTCTTTTATTTATAAAACTTTTAAATTATTTTAATAAATACTGCAATTTTGGAGAATGATATAATAGTTTTTTATTTTCATAACAGATGGCGACACTACATTGAGTTTTACGATTGAGATAGTAGTGTAAACAGAAATTATTTTTTTTAATGTACGCGCAATATAACCCAGAACTTTAATCAATTTCTAATATAATTAATTGGATAATTTCTCAAATAAAAAAGTGTAATAACGCTTTTCATTTTTTTTTACATAATATATTATTATTTTCTCGAAATTTTAATTTAAAACATCCGAAATTAAAAAATATCTGCACAGCTGTAAAGCATCGAATGCCAAGAGAAAGAGAAAAAAAAAATTCTAAAGGAAATAAGAGGCGACTTCCGGGAAATAAAACTGTTTTCTTTTTTCAGTAAAGTAAATAAAAATCTCTGCCCTCGAATAATTTAATTGTATCACTCAAAAATAAATTTACTGAAAACTAAAAAATACGAAATTATTTTTGAATTACCTGTGTGGAGTTTTGCTATAATTTTAAATTTTCATTATAATGAAAGTGTAGAAATTGAACTATTTGTTCGTTATAATAGAGCTTTCGGAACAAGGCCCGATTAAGCTTTGAAGCTAGGGGAAGCTCAGTATCATTTCGGCACCCTCTGTCATTTCAGAAAAATCTTGTTTTCCTGTTACATATTGTAATATAAAAATGCTATAGACCAAAAATTTGTGTGTGTTTATAGTTTTTTTTTTTTTTTTTTTTTCATTCATATATCTGGGCAGTTTCTACACACAACATTAAAATCGTTTTGATTATTAATTAAGAACATTCAGATTTTTGAGGTTAAATAATAGATTTTTCCCAAAATAGTGAGTATTTTATCTTGCTTTAGGCGAATTTTCTGAGAAAAATTTCAGTATGAATATTCTGAATTTCAGTATGAAAAAACAGAAAATTCAAGACCCTGTTTTTAGTAATTTTTGGGGCCCCTCTTAAATTTTAGAGGGGAAGCTTGTGCTTCCCGAGCCTTTTGGGTAATCAGGCCCTGTTTCGAAATGATTTTGTTTGCTCGTATTATGTAAAATACTTTTTTAAAAAATTGTAATAACACCATTTATAAAATAATAAGTACCTTACCGCAAATAATAATAATAATAATAAATAAATAAAATAAAAACTTTTTATCCTGTGAAATGATGAAATTGTATTTTTTAAAACAGTTGAATAATTAACCGCAAAATTCAGCACAAAAAATATTTCACAATTTTAGCAAATTCATTTATAGAATTTTGTTTTTCATTACGATTTAAAAAATTTTGCTTAAAAAAAAAAATAGAGAGAGAGAGCTATAATGACGTCAATTTTACCCTGCAAGTTTAATTTTTCACAAAGTTTTATATCAATTTTAATATTTACGCGTAAATTTCTTTTCATTTCAAAAAAATTTTAAATCAACTCGTAAACTTTTTTTTGGCAACAATTAAAAAATAAAATAAATTATGTATTTTTGTCTAAAAGAAGAGCTTCTTCAACTTTTTCGATACTTATTATTATTATTAATTTTCTTTTCTTTCCTTTCAAAAAAAAAAAAAAAAAAAAAAAAGGCGATTTTGATGAAATTCTGGCAAAAGCAGAATTTAGTTTAGTATTGAGGACTAGGACTATCAGTTTTTTTTTTTTTTAACTATACCATCGTTTTCAAATTATTCAATTATATTTTCGATAAATTTTCGATTTCCATAAATGTCCAACCATCGTAAAACTGGTGACAACGTTTTATCCGTAGATTTGAGACCAGTGGCGGATCCAGAACTTAACTTTTTTTTTTTTGAGGGGGGGAGGGGCTAAGATTTTTTAAGATGTTATTCCAGATTAATGAAAAGTTTATAATTGTAATATTCTATTGTGAATGTCAGGTCAGTACTTTTTTTTTTTGGGGGGGGGGGGCTTCAGCCTTCAGCCCTTAACCCCCCCCCCCTCAGATCCGCCACTGATTGAGATTAATAATCCTCCGTACTAAAAAATCGCCAGTTATTCTTCTTACAATATAATTTCAAAATTAAATGCACTTTATTTCAACGATAGATTGTAATATTTTATAACAATTTTAAAAAGTACATAAAATCAAAATATTTAATTATAACTTCAATAGAGTAAGACATTATACATTGGCAATAAATTAGCTCGTCCACAGTCCACCCATTTTAGACTTTAAGAAAATGGAACAATAAAAACTTTTTGAAAATTGAAACAGTTGAAAATCGCTCAAAAAAGGGAAGAGATTAATCTTCCGGCAGGGTCTCCCATCTCTTCAGTGAACAGCAAAATGCAATAATATAATAAAATGTAAATATATGTAATAATATGTGTAATATAATCATAATAAAATGGAAATATATAGCGTATGAAAATGTAGCACACAAGATAAACGTATTATCAATGTCAATTTCATCCAAAAGATTTATGTAAATATAACCATGAATATTACAAATAAAGGTAAACCACAGTACTCTGTAATGAAAAATAATACTCACTCACACAAATAATAAAATAGAATAGAACTATTAACATAAAAAAAAAAAAAAAAAAAAAAAGATATTCACTAATCTGAAGCCTTTAAGAAATAAGAGATTCACACATTATAAATTTAATATCATTATATGCTGTATATTAATTTTTCTGTATTGTTATGCATGTTGCAGGAAAACGACTTTTACAGGCAAAAAGGAGTTTGATCTTAATGACTTAAACAAAAAAAAAAAAAAAAAATCCAATTACTCGTGAAATTCTTAGTATAAGCTAAGGATGTTCTAAAACTTAAGAAAAAGAAAAAAACATTTGGATCGAGAGAATTAACAGACTTACTTCATCCTAATAGTTTCTTAATCTAACTAACTATTAAGATTAAGTGCACGCATCACCTAGTTTTGTCAATAGTTAAACATAATGTTATTCTTATAAGAAATTCTATTATTAATTAATAATTTTAACATATATACTTGTACTTTTTAAAATTATGTTTTCACAATCGTTAAATTAGTCCTATGCCATTTATGGAAAAATCAAAATATTTAACCTTTAAAAGTTTTATTAAATGGCCTTTTGCATTGCAACATTGATGAAACACATACTCATATCTATAACATGTAACTAACTAGTAAAATTAGCTAAATTTAAATTCTTCATCCAATTACGTAAATTGCATATTATATAAACTGTTTAATTATATTTCGCTTTATGTTGTGATCGCATATTATAATAAAATATTGGGAAGAAAGTGTGTAATATAATATGCATCATATAAATATAAAAAATATTTGGGAAAAAACATGCTTGGAGAAAAGAAAATAAATACTTGTGCGCTTTTTTCTAAGAAAATATTTTTAATAACATTGAGCTAATATTTCATTCATCACAGAGTTTAAAAGTATAACAAATATTTAGGAACTTCCGAAAACTAGTATGATGTGGGTGTGGCCACCATAAAACTTTCTTCTATGTCTTCTTATATAACAGCGCCACATACACAAACGTGCATATAACATAGGTTGCATGAACAAAAATTTAATCTACTTAGCTTCTCGCAAGTACCATTTTCTATGTACAATTTGATGCAATATTCCTCAAAAGATGCTGACATATAGTCATCAGAAAAACTGCAAAAACTACAAAGGGCATTCCATAAAAACTGAGAGTTATTTTTTTACGTAGTGGCAACACCGCGAGACTAAAAAATAGAAGTGCAGGCGATTTTTTCAAACTGTTAACTGTACGTTTATACAAAATTCTAAACGAAGCAAATGATTTTATTTTCCTATTTCCGTGCTTGTTTAAAGAACTGTTTTATTTGCCCTACAGAAATGGAGATGAGTGATTCAGAGTTAAAAAACGAAATGCGTTGTGCCATAAAATTTTGCTACCGTTTGGGCAAAACAGCTCCAGAAATAGTTAAATTAATGAAAGAAGCTTACAAAGACAAATGTTTTGGAGAGTCTACGATTTTTAGATGGCATGGTGATTTCAAGAAAGGCCGTTTGTCTGCAGAACTGGCTCCTAGGCCTGGGCGACCAAAAAGTGTTGTGAATGATCGAAATGTTAACACTGTGTGGGTAATCCTTCAAGAAAATCGGCGAATGACATGTGAGGAGATAGCGGCATCAACAAACATTTCGAAAACGTCGATATTTCGCATCTACGCAAACATTTACAGCTTCGCTCTGTTTGTTCCAGATGGATCCCTCATCACCTTACTAAAGAACAAATGAAAACAGGAATTCACCAATGTTGTGAATGGAAACAGATGCTTTAAAATGATCCAAATCTCCTAAAGACTGTAATAACAGGTGATGAAACTTGAGTGCATCATTATGATCCCCTTACCAAGTCCGCAACAAGTGTATGGAAACATACTGACTCTCCGCTCCGAAAAAAATCCGACAAACCAAATCTACTGGATAGGTCATGATGAATATTTTCTTTGATCATAAAGGTGTAATCTATCAGCATTCTGTGCCTCCAAAAACTACTGTGAATGGTGAATATTATGTATCAGTTTTGAAAATTTTGCGACAACACATATCGAGAAAGCGTCATGAACTGGTAGGGAATTGGACAGTACATCACAATAATTCTTGCCCGCATGTCTCTACTTCTGTTCAGCAATATCTTAGTAAATGCAATATTAAAATCATGCCACACCCCTATTACAGTCCAGATCTCGCACCATGCGATTTTTGGCTGTTTTCGATGTTGAAGAAGAAGCTCCGTGATAGAAAATTTAATACAGATTCTGAAGTTATTTCAGCAGTGGAGGTTTCTTTGAAGCAGCTTCCAGAAAAGAGCTTCTCTACTTGCTTTGAAAAGTGGGTTGAACAATGGGACCGTTGCATATCATCTGACGGAAGGTATTTTGAAGAAGAATGAAGTATTTTTGCTGTAAATATATTTCTTGATTTTTTATGATTTTACTCTCAGTTTTTATGGAATGCCCTTTGTATTAACAGCGTAACCTGACGGTCAATATACACCAAAATTAAATCAGTAAAAAATTTTAATATATAATGCGAGTAACAAATGCATTTATATATAACATAGAACTTAAGATATTGCATCTAGTTAAAAAAAAAAAAAAATGCACTTTTAAAAGTTACATTTTTATTGCCGCACGTACCATTTTTAACATAACTGTACATCAAAAATAAATATAAATTATTACATATTATCCTAAAAAAATGCAATGTTCTATATAGATGAAGCAAAGAGTTTGTCGGTGGAACAAATCTGGGAGGACCACTTCTATTTTTGATTGATCTAGATTTAACGACCTTGGTGATGAAAGTCGGCCATTTTTTTTATTTATATTTTTTTTAAAGTAAAAACTGTTAATTTTTTGTGAAGACACTATATACATCAATGTATTAAATTTAAAGAAACTAAGTAGCAAAGTTTCGCAACGCGATATCATTCCATTGCTTTTATCTTAAAATAAGAGTCTAATATTAAACAAAAAACAGTCTAATATTAAAGAATAATGAAAGACTTTTTAAAAGTTATCAGTTTTGAAGTTCTAAGAGCTGCAATTTTTAAATTACAGCGTACTTATTCCCCATACATAATCCATTAAATTTGTAAACAATTGTTGATTCATTCTTTCGAATTATTCACATAAGATCATAGAGTATTATTATAAAACGAGTGTAAAACGGAAGAGATATTTTATTTTATTTAATTTCTAATATGTTATTTTCACTTTTTGACCTTAAAAAGATAGATAGCAATTCAATTCTTTTGAAAATTCATCTAAACTTAGTGACCTGCGAAGCAAGCGTTGCCTGCTAGTAAAAAACAGAAACATTATATATGTAGTGGAGACACCTTGCTTTCCCTAACCTTTTATTCAGAAACTAGCTCAGTTCCTTTGCCGCAGCTGCGAACGAGTATCTTTGACGAGAGGATGCAACTAACACGTAATTGTGACGTCGGCATTCCCTGCATGCGCATACTTCTGTGTGTGGAGTCTGGAAGCAGGCGCGCTGAAATGAGAGACGAATGTTAGCTTTTGACGGAGACGGCGGCTAGCATTTTGACAGAGAGAACTGTTCTGATTATAACGTTCGTAGACGACAATAAAACTTTATTATTTTATTTTTATGAACGTGGTGTGGAACATCTTATCGTCTAGTGATGTGGAGTGAACTGACATATAAGTATAAACTGTTGATTTGATGTTTACAAGCGACTGTGTTGGTCGGCTGTTTAATTTTAATTCATATTATCACCTTGTAAATAGTGTATATTGTAGTTTAACTTTTCATTAAATTTTAAATGATTAATAGTAATCAAGTATTAGTTAATTTTTAACGCCCACATAAGTTCCCGACCCCACAAGTCAGAAGTGGGATAAACGCAAACTTTTGATGTAATGAAACACAAACTTTGATTAAACAGAAACTGTTATTAAAACATAAACTTCATTAACTGAAAAAGAACTATTTTGATAATTTGCTGAACTTTAAAAACATAAACTTTATATAGACTGAACTCTTTATTTATTTTAAAACTGTGGTTGAACTGTGTTTCTACAAATATTTATGGTATGCCATTCGACAGTTATGTGGAATAAACCCGAAAGTAAGAGCTGGATAAGTGACAGGTTACACTTATAATATATTAAAATAATCAAGCACCTGCTGTTTCTGTTCTGCAAAGTGTTAAAGAATTAAATAACGATGAATCGACTCGACGGAGATGGCCAACGAAATTTGAGTAGTTAATTTAAAACAACAAAGTATCTGTGGTTCCTCTTCTGCAAAGGTACTTCAACTTTTATTTTTATTGCATGATGATGTCATTAAAGGATATTCCTCAAATAGGTATTGCACTAGGACAAGAAAAATATAATAAAATTAAAATTCTGCATCGGTTTCTTTTTGATAATGAAGGTGATCGAAAAAACAGATGGAGAATAAAAAAATTTACAGGATTTAATTTTGCTGTTGATGATGAAGATTATATTCAAAAACAAAAGTTTATAAGTGATAATTTCTCTTTGAATGAATTGATAATAATCAGTAAGTTATTAAATGTCTCTTTTGAAGGAACTAAAGAAGAGTTACGTGACAGATTGTTATCAAAATTATGTGATATTGAATCACTAAAAGAGGGAAATTCTGAAAATGATTCGGATTTTGAATCCGAAAACGAACCGCAAAGTGGCGATAGTGACGTCACGAAGATTGAATCCTCAGTGCAATGCCATAATGATAATAATGATTATAATAAGAGTGAAAAATTTTCTAGTCATTGTAATAATATTAAGAATTCTGGAACACATGGTGCAGCCATTTCGTTTAATGATTTTGAGAATACTATTTCGAAATTTAGCGGTGAGCCGCATGAAAACATTATCTTTTGGTTTACAGAATTTGAAGAAATATCAGACATGTTTAAGTTAAATGAGTTGCAAAAAATTATTTTTTGTAAACGATCTTTGAGCGGAAACGCTTTATTGTTTATTAAATCTGAAAAGGCGTTACTAACATATAGAAAATTAAAAAAAGCGCTCATTGAAGAATTTAAAATAGAAATAAATTCCACTTCTTTACATGAGATATTGAGCAAAAGGAAAATGAGAAGCGATGAAACTGCTACAGAATATTTCTTTAAAATTCGAGAGTTAAATAAGAATGGGCATATCGATGATGCTGCTATTATGCACTATGTGATCCAAGGAATTAATGACAAATATGAAAACAAAGTAATTTTATATGGTGCAAAAAATGTAAGCGATTTTAAACAAAAAATTAAAATGTACGAAGTATTTAAGAGAGATAGTGATAAATGTAAACATAGATTTGATAAAGTAGAGTATAATGCAAAACTGAAACCCATAAGACATAATGTAGTTGAAAAATTTAGTCCTAAAATTGAAAACAAAATGTGTTATAATTGTGGGGATAAAAACCACTTATCTAGAGATTGCTCCCATAGAGCAAAAGGTTTAAGGTGTTTTTCTTGTAAACAGTTTGGGCATAAGAGCTCAAAATGTCCGGGTTCGAAACCCGAAGTCGAAGAGTTGTGCATTGCAGTAAATCAAAACCTGAACAAAAACATTCTAATTAACAATGTGATTTTAACTGGTATTATTGATACAGGGAGTGAGGCAACACTGCTACGTAAAAGTGCCTTTAATAACTTGAATGTTGATAGATTAAATCCTATATGAGTACCACTTTGAAGGGGATCGGGAAAAGTTTCGTAAAGCCGTTAGGCTCATTTGATGCAAATTTGAAAGTTGGTAATTTTGAATCTGAAACTAATATTTATGTTGTAAATAATCATTTTATACCCTATGACGTAATCATCGGAATGAACTTATTAATGTTGGGTGAGACGACAATAAATGAAAAAAGTATTTTTGTGAAAAATAAATCGAGTTCCCTCGAGGTAAATTTAGTAACAGTTCTTCCAGTAAATGCATATCAAAATGAAGTTAAGACAAATATTGCTATTGACGCTCTCATTAACTTTGAAAGTAAAATTTCTGAGAAGTCCCCAGAAATAAATAAAACATTAAACAGTGTCGAAAAGTGTAAAAATAAAACCCCTCAACCTGTTACATTGTCCAAAAAATCATTAGAATCTTCCAAAAAAGCTGCAAGTGAAAATAATGACGACGACGAAAATAATGACGAAATTGATGACGATAAGTAAATGCTTTTAAAGTATGATAATAGTGAAGATGATGACAGTGAGGAAAAGGAGGAGCCTCGACGAAAGAAACAAAGTCAGATGAATATTTCCCAAATGAAGTCGCAAAATCAAGAAAACACTTCTTCAAAGAAAGACGAAAAACGAATCCTACTTGAAAAGGTTTTCCAGTTAGCAGAAAAGCTGAAAGAGTTGAAGAAAAAAGTTGAAGAAAATTCCAAACTTCTTAAAAGAAAGAAATTGAGAAGAAAGCCTTTCACGATAGATTCCATTGATTGTAAAAGACAGAATTTCCCAAAAGAAGAGACTGCTGGTATAAATTTGAAGAAATTGTTTATTTCATCACTTCCTATGAAGACTACAATTAGTGAAATAGCTGCATTATTTCCCAAAGCTGTGCAAATACAGTTAGAAGTTTTCCCTACACATAAGAGTGCCACTGTAAATTTTATGACCGAAGAAGATGCTGCAGAGGCTTTAAAAGAGACTAAAACTAGAAATGACCAATTAGAGGTTCTCGAGTTCGAATCCCAAGTTGACTTTGAGTCCCAGAGTAAAGATTTGCCTAAACATGCAAAAGGACAATTTGTTAAAGTTAAAGAGAAAAATAAAATAAAATATAGCATGCGAAGACAACAACCAAAAACTTGCGAAGTAGGTGACCAAGTTACCATGAAACTGAAATCAAAGTACTTTTGTCATTGTAAAACTGTAAAAATGAAAAGTGTAAACACATATGATGTAATTAAGGAAGGATGCCATGAAGGCCCCCGTTGCACATCCACTCATGCCGAATTTCTCAAACAAGGGATAACTTAAAAAAAAAGAGAGAACATCAAAATTTGTATATGTGCTGTATATAAGTTTGATATTATTTTGTGTTGCTTTTGTGTTTGTTTTTTCTTTTTGTATTTTTCAGTGTGGCCTCCTGGAGGACCAGTCGAGGAAGGATGGCCGAGTGTAGTGGAAACACATCCTTTCTCTAACCTTTGATTCCGAAACTAGATCAGTTCCTTTGCCGCAGCTGCGAACGAGTATCTTTGACGAAAGGATGCAACTAACACGTAACTGTGATGTCGGCATTCCCTGCGTGCGCATACTTCTGTGTGTGGAGTCTGGAAGCAGGCGCGCTGAGATGAGAGACGGATGTTAGCTTTTGACGGAGACGGTGGCTAGCATTTTGACGGAGAGAACTGTTCTGATTATAACGTTCGTAGACGACAATTAAACTTTATTATTTTATTTTGATGAACGTGGAGTGGAACATCTTATCGTCTAGTGATGTGGAGTGAACTGATATATAAGTATAAACTGTTGATTTGATGTTTACAAGCGACTGTGTTGGTCGGCTGTTTAATTTTAATTCATATTATCACCTTGTAAATAGTGTATATTGTAGTTTAACCTTTCATTAAATTTTAAATGATTAATAGTAATCAAGTATTAGTTAATTTTTAACGCCCACATAAGTTCCCGACCCCGCATATATATATATATTTAAAAAAAAAAAAAAAAAAAAAAAAAAAAAAAAAGCTCATAATTTTTTTAAAGAAGAAATTATACCAAAAAATTCTTCGCCAAATAGTGAAAAAAATTTATAAGTCTCCAAGGGGGTCATGTACTAAAACTGTTACGCTAAATGGTTTAGATATTACGAATTTCTCTTTGTTCTAAAAAAAAAAAAAGTTACTACCGTCGTTGTTTATTTTGTACTAGCCGCCTTCGGCGACCAGCTGGTTCGCGATCCTTGAAAAATCCGACTTTATGAAACTCCCGCTCGGTGGCGCCTGCGGCGCCTTTTTCCCGTTTCCCGAACAGCCTGTTCGCTCACCATGTTATGATCTTCCAAATTTCTGACTTTAGCAAAGTCCCGTTCGATGGCGCCTGCGGCGCCTTTCCCCGTTTTAGAACATACAACACCTTCCTCGCTCATTAGAATTTAAAATATTGAAATTTTAAAATATTACATCACCATCTGGCGGTAAAAATTTCTGTAATGTACTGTTCAATTCTAAATCAACAAACCTTTCAAATGATGTATTACTTAGGAAAATATTTTAATTAGTAGCTGAGATACAGAAGAAAACCTAAACAGGAAACCTTAAAACGTGTAAATCGGGTAAAATCTCGAATAATACTTTCGATAATATAAAAGAACTTTAAAATATCTTTCGAATGATGTATTAAAAATAATATAATCATAATTAGAATTTGAAATATTGAAATTTTAAAATATTTCAGCGCCATCTGGCGGTAGAAATTTCTGTAATCTACTGTTCAATTCCAAATCAACAAAACTTTCAAATGATGTATTACTTATGAAATTATTTTAATTAGAAGCTGAGATAAAAAAGAAAACCAAATACCTTGCCTTAAAATCTTAATATGCCAACCAATTTCAAACGCTGTAACTCTTTTTTTTTTTTTTTTGCCTTTTTTCCCTCTCCCTCAAGCCCTCCCTAATAATCGTACTCTTTCAAAAATATTCACAATCGAATTATCGGGCATTAAAACTACATACTACGAAATTTCGACGGCTGCAAATACTGCAAAATATAAAAGAAGACAATCTTTTTCCAATAAATATGTCATTTTTTTAATTATTCATATATTTTCATGAAAATTGAACAGTAGCTTTATAATATGCTGTCTTGGCCGAATATTAATTCAAATGTAAAGTGAATGAAAATTTGAAAAAAATTGAAAATTGCAATTTTTCCCCCAGTATAAAATACATGATATCTTAATTGATTAGAACCATTTCCGATTTCATCACAGACAGTTGTCTCGTATGTGTTTTGTTTCCGATTGAGACCGCTTAGAAAATCGTCTGCCTGTTGCCAACTAAATTTCATAGTTTAGTTAATTTTAAAAAATCTAATTGATGTATCGATAAGCCGCTTGCACTCTTAGATTCAGAAAAAAATCCCCTTTCATTTGGTACCAAATTCGTAACGATCGGACTAATATTTCTAATTTATTTTCCATTTTTTCTGCTTTTAACTCCGTTAAAATATCTATTTTTATGCAATAGGGGTGAATTGAGTCATTGAGATCGCTTTTGGATTAAGACATGGGTCTACATTTTAATTAATATCTCCGCAACTAATTAAAATTTTTTAATTCTGTTTTGACTATCAACTCGGGAAGGCTTCTGAGCACCCGTATGTCAAATTTTATACTTCTGCGTTCAGTAGGGGCTGAACGTATAGATGCACAGACAGACAGACAGACAGACAGACAAACATCTTCTTTTATTATTATAGATAGAAGATGTCTAGCTGTTTAGCAACGTTTCCGTCTAAAAGAATAGCAAAATTGTTAGTAAGTTGACGAACGTTAAAACAGATTTTTGCCATATTATAAAAGATATAATATTAAATATTGTGTATTTTAATGTGATATCAAATATTGGGACTTATATAATATTTTTCTGCTTTTGTCTTGTTTTATGTGTTACTAAAATTCTTATTCAATGAAAGGCAAAGCTGCGAATAGATGGGTAAAGCCCCCCCGCAGGAATTAATGAGCTAAGCGAATCGGGGGAGAGGGGTGTTATGAAGCCTCCTTCGGGAGTTGGTGAGTAGAGCGAGCAGGAGGCAGAGCCCCTTAGTTCATTAAAATATGTCTAAATAAAAATAAAATACTAATGAAAACAACTCAGACAGAACTTGCGTCATCTGGCTCAAACAAACCTTACCATCATCCGCCCACATTTCTCGGCCAACAGTCTTATTCAAAATAGAATTGGGAAGTTTTTGTATAAGTATGGGTAACTTTAGTATTCGTAAAAAATTTCGACCTTTTTATTTATTTATTTACTCATTTGTATTTATTTTTTTTATATTTTGGCATATTTTTATTTTTTTCTATATCTAAGAAAAAATTATCGGATCATCGCGAATATTTTCGACGATGGATTTACATGTCTTGAGATATCTTGAACACCATTTGAACATTTTTAGAAAATGTCTGTTTGTCATGTGGACGCTGTATGGGTTTAACTTCGTATGTACGTTCCTTACGTGATCACACAATGGACAAATAACAAGACTGAAATACAGACAGATAGATTAACGCAATTCATAATAACTCGTAAACATTTTTGTGAAGTGTTGAATACGTTTAACAGAAACGGAAATGCAATAAAATCAATTTCCAGTTATAGTCCTTGATGTATCTGAATATTTTATCGTATATATTAATGCTAAACACATATCGTCAAAGAAAAAAAAAAAAAAAAACTTCATGCTGTACAAAGTTACTTAAATATGATTTATAAAAATGCATCTCATAAAACGCAATGCATTCGATGTCATTCATACAAATTATTTGTGCTATATATACAATTTCAAATATGGAACATGTCATAGTGAACTTGAATAACATACATACATTACTTTGAAGAAATTCTGAAAATATGCACTGACACTAGAAGCGGACAGACGGATAGATAGACAAGCGGGCAGTCAGAAGAACAGAAAGACAGATAGATTAATTCAAATTCCAGTCATTCTTAAACATTGTTAGAAAATGTTAAAACGCTTAATAAAAATCAAAATGCAATTCCAACAATTTTCTAGCATAGCCTTTTATATATCTAAATATTTTTGTGCGGCCCAGTGAATCTTAATGCTAATTGTAGGGGAGATCGTGCTAGTTGGCATAATTTAACGCTTTATATAATAATTTACGCGTGTATTCAATGTAAATCTTTAATAACAGCTGAATTGTTTCTTCATCAATAAAATAATAAAAAAAAGGAATGTAAGAGAAAGACACTCTGCAAGCAAAATCTCATTACATCTTTTCGTCTTATAAAGAATAACACATATAATTTATGTCCCTCCTAAATCATAATCCTAATTTCTAACGTAATTTTATTCAGTTAGTCAAAATTATCCTTGAACAGAATTAAATTACAGCTATATTTTATGTATCTGTCCGTTGCAGTTTCTCATTTCACATAACGAAAGTTTGGCAAAATTTAAGGGTTATCATAGGATTATCATATAATGGCAATCCTGCTTTGGGTATTCAAAATTATTAGCTTGATTAGAGCATAACGTATCTTAAAAGTAGTTCCATTTTATTTGTTCTTGTGACGTAAAAATTAGATGCCAAAATGTTACTCTTCGTTAGAAATCGTCAAAATCTCTAGGATTCGCTGCTGGTATCTCAAACTGAAAGCATATAAATAATATATATATATTTTTTTTTTTTTTTTGGCACTGTAATCCACCGTCCCACGTCCCATTTTCCATAACTCTCTTTTAGAATCTGAAGATAAATAAAGGGATTAAAATGCAGCCATGTTGTTTACTTCACATTCATTATCTTATTTTTAAAGTTTTTCCTTTCAGTCCTCTGGAGTTAAAAGAATCTGGATATGCAGCATCTTTTCTTGAATTTATACAACGCAACTACTATACGGTCCTTCAAAGTTAAAAATATTGACTAATTAATATCTCCGAACCAATCACCATCAGAAGCTCCTATTTTCTGCTACAGTGGAGAAGGTAGAGCGCTGTCATTTTATTAGTGGGGAGTGTATATATAGATGCAACAATCGCCGTAATTTTAGTCTGCTTAGAAGTGTAATGAAAGAAAAATTTCTGTTTCACCGTTTATCTGGCTGATGAGTAAATTTTTCATCGTACATTTTTCCGGTCTGGGAACTCTGACCAAACTGGGACACTATACTTATGGCGATTTTCGAAAGAGTGGTTGACTGTTGTAGCATGCATATATCATAATTTTGTTTTTTCTGATGTTTGGGATTCTGTGGGATCCATTTTATGTTGGGTATCCCTGTGAGGCTAGTTGGCATTGTTAAATATGGTGTCAGTTGAAATAGCTATAACAAAGCTATGGCATAGCTTGGCTTTCCTTAATGATATTTCAAAGGCTGAAGAACTTCAGGATGAAGTGTTTTCATCCTCAACCTCCTGCCAAGCCGATGGGGAGAGTTTTCATTCACAATTTCCATGAACCCCGGAGAATCTCAAAATCCTGCCGAAAGGTCACATAAAACAAAAGATCAACAACGAATCCTCCAAAAATTAAGAACCCTCTGACCATCATGAATAAAAAATAAATGGCTTTGTATTCGTTAAATACCAATTCGTCAGTGCCTTGGAAAAATTGACGAAACTGATGGCAAGGGAATTTGCATGTTCACAATAGTAAAAAAAATCTGGAGTGATTCCACTCGACTTTCCGAACATTAAGTAATTAAAGGTTGTATAAATAAATTAAAGTAAGAGAAATCGTTAAATACACAAAAGAGAAAATTATAATAGGGTTTTGAGTACTTTTTTTCATATAGTATGTTCTTTAGTTTAACGCTATTGCGCTTCAAATAATTTGAGCCCACAGATCATAATGAAAAATTTTCGTTGCGTCCCTGTAAAAATCTATAAGTGCTAGACTCACCAAAATCTATAAAGTTCGTACAGTAGTTACCTATAACATGCATATGAATTTTCAGATCAATCAGATCAGGCATTTAGACGCTATTGCATTTTAAATAATTTGAGCCCATAAGCCACAATGATAAAGTATTTTTATTTGTGTCACTGTAAAAGAATTATAAGAATTAGAATCACCAAAATCTATATGGTGTCAGCGACTGTGATCTGTAACATGTGTAAATTTTCATTTCATTCAACTTAGGAGTTCAGACGCAATCGCACTTTAAATAATTTGAGCCCATAGGGACATAAAGAATTTTTCTTTGTGTCCTTGTAAAAACCTATAAGTGCTAGATTCACCAGAATCTTCATGCTTCATGCGACGGTGACCTGCAGTACGTATATAAATTTTTAACTCAATCGGAAAAGGCATTTAAAAGCTAATGATTTTAGCTCATAGGCCATAAGGATAAAGATTTTTTGTTGTGTCCCTGTAAAAAACTACAAGTACTAGATTCACCAAGAGCTATACAATTCGAGACACGGTGACCTTTAACACGTATATAAAATTTCAGCTCGTTTAGACGTTATCGCACTTCGAATAATTTCAGCCCGTTGGCCATAATGATAAAAAATTTTTCGTTGTGTCTCTGTAAAAAAACTATACATGCTAGATTCACCAAAATTTATGCACTTTGTGCAACAATGACCTATAGCATATGTGTAAATTTTCAACTCAATTGAAAAAAGCGTTTAAAAGCTATCGCAGTTTGAAACATTTTGGCCCATATAGACCATAATCATAAAGAATTATTCTTTGTGTCCCTGTAAAAAAAAAAAAAAAAAAACTATAAACAACGCTAGATTCACCAAAATTTATACAGTTCGTGTGACGCTGACTCATAACATGTGTACAATTTTTCATCTCAAACAAATAAGGTGTTTAGACACTATCGCACTTTACAAAATTTGGGCCCAAAGACCAAAATGATTAAGAATTTTTCTTTGTGTCCCTGTAACAAAACTGTAAGTGCTAGATTCACCAAAATCAATAAGATTCGTGTTATGGGGACCTATAACATACGTACCAAATTTCAGCTCATTTGAACAAAGCATTTAGACGCTACCGTGTTCTCTCACATACATTTACACACATAAACACACACATACACACGTACATACACACATACATCATCGTAAAAATAGTAAATATCAATTCAGGGGACCTCAAAACGTGTAGAAACAACAAAATCTCAAACTCGGATTTTTGACATGATTACAATACTTTCCTCCCTATAGTGCTCGGAAAGTAAAAAGGGGGAATAAAATAGAGATGGTCAGATGAGTATGATTCGTTTATCTACGACCAAATTGTGCAAAAATTAAATCCATCTATTCAAGTAGACGTGCGCTCAACCCCTTCATTCGTTTTGTTATCCATTTCAAACAATGAGCTCATTCTATGTGAGTAACTATAGGTAGCTATAGTAATTTATTTTTCTTGTTTTCATATTTTGTATTTATACATTTTTCTTGTTTTTATACATTTAAGCAGAATTAAGCAGCCCTTATCCATATACATTAAGCAGCACTCCCATCTATATATTAATAGGCATGCATAAAATTTGTTGTCCCTTTTTAACATATTAATTATGGGAGTAGAGGGTTGAAAATGGTATCATTCGAAAGGTATGGTTAGCCGGAAGGTGCGAATACAAATATTATTTTCTTACGATGTCAAGAAGGTATTTAAAAATACATTTATTTTTTATACATTTTCCCCCATTTTTCCCTTTTATACACATATTCCTTTACATTAAATAATACCTAAAAGTAGAAAGTTGTTAAATCTGGCAATTTCATAAAGCTCAAATAAAACCATAGACACAGTAATTTGTAGCATCACTATACGCAAGCGAAGTGATGACGTCACTGTCTGTCCATGGAGCCATGAAAAAGATTTTCTACGTTAATCGTCCATTGGATTTTTTGTAAAAAATTATTGAAAAATAACGGAAATTATCTGCCGAATTTAATTCCGATATTTGGGTTATATATAAGTTACTGTCTGCTGTCTACATGTGTTCGATTGAGTTATTTTTTCTGTAAAATTGATAAAATTTTAATTTAAAATCACAAAACTCCAGAAAAAAAAATGGCAAACTTCCAGTTTCGAATGTAAACATAAACATTTCATCTGAATGGGTGATATTTAAACAATAAATATTCAACTAATATACTAAATAAAAGGAAAATGGTAAATATTCTATCATAATTTGAAGTTAAATTTGTTTTTAAATGTCTAAATAAAGTATCTGATATAAGATACTAATATGTTGCAACGGAAGAGGTTTTTTGCTGAATTTACATGTTTTGAGCTTTCTTTGCGTTTCAATTAACTGAAATTGGCTACTTATTTTTAAAAAAAGTGTCTTTATTGCTAGCTTTTGTGGGTATAAGAAGCAAGTAGAAGATACGTAAATCTTTTGATTTCCGGTTTTCGATGAATTTACACGTTTTGAGATTTCCTTGCATTTTAATTAAGTGAAATTGACTACTTATTTTTATTTTTTAAGAAGTGGAGCTATTATTCTTTCCTCTGCATGTATAAGTAGAAAATATAAGATTCAGAAATGTTTTAGATTTTCGGTTTTCGATAAAGTTACACGTTTTGAAATTTCCCGAACTCAATTCGACCATTTTTGAAAAATATCTTTTTTTTTTTTTTTTGTTCAAACACTGTACTTTATGAACCAATCGAATTTATTTAACAGAATTTGGCACTTGGTTGGACCTTGGTTTGACATGGTACCGATTAGCTTTTGGCCTGTATCACCCAACGAGGGGCGTTTTCACGTTGCGATTTTCTCTCCTTTCAGGAAAGGCTAACATGTACAGAGAGAAATAGTTATATTAAGTAAAACTCTGCTGATTCAGTTAGAGTGAATACCGGCAAACAATTGCCGCAGCTGTGTTGCATTAGCATTCCGTTTAGGACAAGGCAATAACTTTGCTTTGCCTCGCTTTGCAAAAAAAATGGTCGAGTTTCGACCACTGGGCGATACTAGTATACATTAAAGCAGAAATATTTCGCAAAATATTATTAAAAATAAGATATTTTGAAAAAATAAAATTTATTTCCTCCAAAATTACAGCGTTCTGCCTAAGTATCCTATTCCATATCACGTTATGCCAACTCGTCCCTACGGGTATGCCAACTAGCCCCGCACGCGATAGTTGGCATAGTTAAAAGCTCTTAGGAAAATAGTTTTTTGGGCTGTTTAAACACGTATTTAATAGATGGATCATACATGATTTTCTAGGCAAATAATTAAGTTTTCCGATTCATTCTTCAGAATTTCTCTATATGTTGCGCAAAAAAAATAAAATAAAATAAAATAAATAAAATAAAATAAAAAGCTGTAAACTAGCCCTGGTTTCCCCTATTGTATACTATGGAAAGCCTTCTTTTCTACATCTAAATAACAATTTCAATTTCATTAAGATTTGTATAAAGTTATTGAAATATGGTTTGTAGAAATACCTCTCATAGAACGTGTCATAAGCTATTTCAGCAATTTCTAATTACAGCCTTTAATATAACTGAATATTTTTGTGTAGGCCTGTAAATCTTACTGCTAATCATATTATATTCTATAGAAAGCATTTTTTTTTTTATGTGTGTGTGTGTGCCTACGAATAATAAATTTCAATTTCATTATAATTTGTGCAAAACAAAGGTATTAAAATATGGCTTATATAAACACCTCTCACAGAACACAATGGTTTGGAAATTTTCCGTGTGTCCCTGTACACAAACCAGTAATGGTATTTACCTCATTTTCAATAAGGACCATCTCATAATTAGCTTCAATAACACATATCCGTTTTCTTTCTTTCTTTTCTTTTACTTTTAACAAAAAAAAAAAAGCTCTTATAATTTTTTTATAATATAGTCTACATTTAATTGTCATTTCTGTAGATTTCAGAAACGTCAACATATTTAAGTATTTTTAAGAAAAGATGCAACTTTATCAGTTAATAATTCATTATTTGAAACGTCTCATTTTTATCCGGAAAATTGTTACTCATCAGTTGTTTTGTTTAATAAATTATCTGGAATTTCGTTGAATGTTTATTTATCAAGTATTACGTCTGACATTTATTAATTTATCGATCACCTCTAGCTATTTGCACTTCTAATAAATGTGCCTTGCACAATTCTGATATCAAATTACATTTTAGAAGAGGATCATGATCGATATAATAAATTCATCTTAGGTTTTCGTAGCATTAAAGTAAGCAATTCATTGAAAAGAAAAGCTATTTATATTGAGAAATTTATCCTTATTTCGTTTTGATCTACCCCAGCCATAAGCCAAGTTCGTTGCTTTGCTTTCTTCAGGAATATACAGTCGAACCTCGTTAACGTGAACACTGTTAATATGATTTACTTTTAACATGAACAGTTTCTACTATCCCCGTCAAAATAAAGATTAGTTTAGTTATATGAAGATTAGTTACTTATAGCTTGAACTACTGATAGCATGAACAAATTTTTTATTCCCCTTGAGATTCACGTTAACGAGGTTCGACTGTAGTATGTAGATCAATAAAAATATATGACACTCCATCAAATATATTTAACTTATATGGAGAATTGGAGTCCACCTATGCAAACTAGTTATACTTTTAGTCAATGAGATTTATTATTGTAAACTAGTTAGTTTTAGGACGACTAAGGCGCCCGTTGAAAAATGATCATTTCATTTTATTTATTTCTCACTTCAAATAATTCATTTACTAGCAAGCCCATGCGAAATTTTTGCACTTTATTTATCTCTTCGTTACCTTTAAAATTTAAAATTCTTGTTATTATTTTATAGACGTCATATGCATAAGCAAAATTTAATCTATATCATTATATAAAGCGCAAAAAATTGTTTGTTTGTGGAGGGTAATCTCTGAAACTACTGAACTGATTTAAAAACTTCTTTCACTGACCGAAACCTACAGTATGCCATATTGTTATAGGCTATATTTAATTTTGATAAAATAAATTTTAGTTTAAAATCTGAGCATTTTAATTAAAATCCCCATAGAAGCCGTAATAGAAATGGAAATAATGAAATATTAAAAAAAAATAGCTGCTGCCAACATAAAAGAAACATTTACATATTCATTTCGTTTTTAAAATATCTTGACGTGAAAAGAAAAGAAATATATTTGCACGTGCATTAAATTGAAATTCATATAAAGCTTTTTTAATTGTTAAACTTACACGTTAAATCTGACGTCATTATAGAATTAAAAGTGTTTATTTTTCTAATAATTTAATTTGATTTGATATGATATAATTAATATTACTCCGTGGATATAATATCTAAGCATCAATGTTTAAACCACGGAGTCTTTATTACTCCGTGGTTTAAACTGATGTGTGTAAACGAAATTGGAATTTAAAAATAAATAAATAAATAAAATAAAATAAAATAAGAAATTCTATTTTATAATATTATTTATTTTAATTTATAATTGTTGCCAAAAAGGTTTACGAATTAATTTATTTTTAGACATATAATAAAATATGTTTTCACGCGAACAATAATATAAAAAGTGAACTGGATTTTTTGTAAAAAAATAATAAAGATCGAGGAAAATTATTTCCCCATTTTAATCCCCATATTTGGATATAGATATGTATTAGTTATCATGTGCATCCGTTAGATTAAATTGTTTTTGTTGTAAAATTGATAAAATTGGAATTTTAAATTTCAAAACTCTAGAAAAAAAAAATGGCAAATTTCCATATTCGATTGAAAACATAAACATTTCATTTCAAAGGATGATATTTACACAATAAACATCCAACTAATAAACTAATTAAAAGGGAAAGGATAAATATTCTATCATAATTTGAAGTCAAATTTGTTTTCAAATGTCTAAATAAAGTATCTGATATAATATACTAATATGTTGCAGCGGAATAGATTTGATATCCGTCATCTTTGGCAGAAAAAAAAAATATATCGCCAAATTATCTGATGAATATAATTTAATTCCTTTCAAAAATCATGGTTATTTTAAAAACTTACATTAAGAGTGTAACGAATAATATGAAACAATATTTCGTACAATACATATTACGAAAATATACATCTGGCATGTATATTTTCGTATTACGTTTTTGATCGCCAAATACAAAAAACGCCAAGGGTGACAGTTTTGAAATTTAAAATTAAAATTTTGTCAATTCGACAGCAAAATATCTCAATCTAACGCATGCATACAATAACTAATACATATCTATACCCAAATATGAGGATTAAAATCGGGAAATAATTCTTCTAGAATTTTAATAATAATAATAAAAAAAAATATCCAATGAGCGATTAACATGGAAAATCTTTTTCTTGCATCCACGGGCGGTCCGTGATGTCATACTTCGCTTGCGTATTGAGATGTTTAAATTTATTTGGCGACTATTTTTAGCAACTAACAGTTATGGCAAGTAGCTCAATATACATAGCGCATACAGTCATTACTGAAATGTAAATAGCATTTAATTATTTGAGTTACATTATGTTGACTGGAAACCTGTTTAATATACCTATGCTCTATAGCTATACTAATATAAAAAAAAAAGAAATGTTTATATGCATATGTAGAGAACGATCGCTAGAACTAAAAAGCCGATTGCTTTTTTTTTTTTTTTTTCTTTCAATAATCAAAAGTTACACTGTCTCTCTCTAAGTGCGAGAAGCTATAATAAATTTTGGTAAAATAAATTTTTAATTAAAATTTTCAATATTTTAATTGAAAACAAAGCATAGATTTGATATCTATCGTCATTGGCGATTTTTGTATTTGGCGATCGAAAACGTAATACGAAAATCTGTATATTATCGTAGTAAATACGAGATGTATGTGTTTACTTCAATTACCCTACTACCGTAGGTAGTGGAAGTATTGTATAGGTTTTGGCAATTGGTCAGTGTGTGTGTATATGTGCACGTGTGTGTGTAATCTTCTGGCTGTCATATCTCCAAAACTAATAAAAATAGAACTACTAAACTTCACAAGTGATTCAGGTCAGGTGTACAGATAAATTTTCCAAATTTTCGTGAAAATTGAAAAACCGGAATTGGGTCATCGAAAACCAGAAATGGGACTCTAAGCCCATATTCAAAAACACCTCTAATGAGTTTCTTCAAAGTTGCTATATAAATAATATATTAGATGCTCTTTCGATTGAAAAGTTGCTTAGTTCAGGAAAATTGATAGGCGTCCTCTATAAACAGCTCAATTTCAGACTTCGCAAGTGCGTTCCTTTAAAAACGCCTGTACGGATTTTTTTCAAACTCGTCATGTTAACTTCCTATTAAATATCCTTTTGTATGTAATTATTGTTTTTAGGTCAATAATTGAGTATGTTAAGTTTTGGTAAAAGTTGGTATCTCAAAAACGGCTCTAACGTATTCTTGAAAAATTTTTCTTTAATCCAATTTAGATAACCTTTCTCAAGTATTACGTGCTTATTACAGAAATATTAACGGTCATCCTGATTAGGTAGTTCAGTTTTAGATCTCGGAAATTCGTGTTTAAAAAAATAACTATCTATTTTTTTCCCTTATTTTTTAACTCGCTATGCAAACTCTGTTGTATGTGTCTTTATACGTGTATCAAGTTTCTCTTACTCGAAAATCTCAAAAAATGCAAGTAATATCTCCAAAAAATTGTATATATTACGTGTAATAGTGGGTAATGGAAGTCGTGTGGTTGTTTCACACCAGATTCTGTAATAGTATATATTGTACGAATATTGTTTCATATTATTGATTTCTCCTTTAATATACATTATCAAAATAATAATCAATTATGGAAAAAATTAAATATATTTGCGAAATGAAAAAATAAATAATAATTAAAGCTATTATGACGTCAATTTTATCAAAAACATTTTCATGTCATAGGTTTATTTTTCAATATTTTTTATTCATGAGTAAAGAAATGTTTCTTTTTATGAAATAAATAAATAAATAAATAGCATTAAGTAAAAATTGCCAACATTTACCAACTAATTAAAAAAAATAATTGTAAAATTATATTTTGACTTTCCAGTTATTAATTTTGCCTGACTATAACATATAAACTGATATATTTCTTGATTTTTTACATATCAATCGATCTTTAACTAAAATTTGTTCATCAGTGCGAAGCCGGACGGGTCAGCTAGTATTATATATGGGTCATTCTACAGAAAACGTAGGTTTTCAAAATTAGAATAAATAAAAAAAAAAAATTCTTCAAATTTTTTAAAAATTAATTTATTTTGCTCTTTTTATACTTATTTCTACCCCCATATAGTTGGACACATTCTTTTTGATTCTTTTTTAGTTTTTTTTTTTTTTTTTTGTAATTGAAATTTTGAACGTGAACGGAGGATGCATACATGTAACGGAAAATACACCTTTATGAAGTATTTCTACAATTTAAACATTTTATGAATGTGTACAGATTGCTTTTGTATATTAAATTAATTACACTGATTGCTCGTGTAAAATGCTTTATTATAAAACATATTAAAGAAATAGTTTCTGCAATTATTAATTTGAACACTTTTCATTTTAAGTTATATGTGCCAAATTTTCTCTAAAGACATATTGTTCTCTTTTATTCATAGTAGGTTGCTTCAGGACTTCAACATCACTTAAATATACTTCTGATATATCATCCATTTCGGGGAAAATAAAAGTGTCATTAGAGCATTTCTGCATGAATTTTACAGTAAATTCATTATAAGACTCTTGTGATATAATTAAAGTTACGTAAAATTTGAAGCTTTTCTTGCCAGCTAATTTGATTATCACATAGTTATTTGGTCCTATCTTTGAACTGCTTAAGCCATTTCTCATTACTTCTTCATTAACTCCTTAACTCGCGGCATCCTCGCTGCGAGGACGCAAAATTCAAGATCCAGCTGAAAAAATTCATCCCGGAAATTTTTTAGCAAACATTTATGTTTATAACATATCAGAAAAGGCCAGTTTTTTTAACTTAAATTTTAAAATTTCTTTTAGTTAAATTTAGTTCATGAATTCCGGTGGCAGTATAATTTAAATGATCCGAGTTGTCTTGCGCCGCAAAGGGTTAATAGCTGAAAAAAAAAAAAAAAAGAATAAGAACTTAAATGTTACAACCTTAATAATAAAGTAATTTGTTAAATTTATTTATTTTTTAATGATATTCAGGAACTTTATATATATATATATATATATATAAACTATGTTGTATTAAGAAAATAATTTAGACTAATTAAAAATTATATATTAGTTTTAAAATTGATTTTCTAAAAAAGCTGTATTCTCCATTACATTTATATTGTAACGGAGGATACATATACGGAGGATACAAATTGCTATGTTTTGTTTTGTGTATCCTGTTGATTTAGGGTTAACACATCATACTGATAAAGTTTACTTTAAAAAGTTATGAACTATTAACTGAGAAAATAATTTTAATAAATAAACAATTCTTATCTTTTAAAATCAAGAACGGAGGATACACAATGTAAAGGACGTATTTGATTTCAGAGAGAATAATACATAAATTCTTACCTACTAAGATGTTTAGCTCCACTGTGAAGAACAGATATTGAAAATGGCTGTCTGTGATTCTAAATCTCTGTAATGAGTTGGCAGTATTGCCATATATCGGAAATACTTGCATTTAATTGCATTCTGAACGGATGATACAAGAAAAACTGTGACAGTAATTCAAAGGATAATTAATGCAATACTTTTTTTTCTTTTGTAGCAAAATTCACTTAAGCTGTAAAAAAACATCTAATGGCTGAAACTGCTCTATATTAAATATTATATTTTTTTTTATTCAACAAATAAGTGAAAGAGTAAATGGAAGAACATAGGTTGTGACATGTAACGGAGGTATACAAGTATCTCTCCGTTCTTTGAAAAAAAACAAATAAAATAAAATAAAAACATCACCAGTTTTTATTAATTATTTAAAAAAAAAATGTTATAATATTTAAAATCTCTGAAGAGAATATTTTAAAATAATTATTTTTAAAACTAACTACCCCAAACCAGAAATATTACGTTTTTTGTAGAACGACCCATATATATATATATATATCTTTTTTTTTTTTTTTTTCACGTGAAAGCACATTTTATTTTAAATTGAAAAAAAAAAAATGGCAACAATTAAAAATTTAAATGTCTATTTTAAAGCTATGTCTATTTTCATAATTTAATTTATTTAAATAATCTAATCAAAAATTCGTTACAAATAAGGTACAAAATAAAAGGAGCGATTTTTCTGAATCCGTCGGATTAGTTTATCGATCGGACAATTAGATTTTTTAAAATTAACTAATTTGTGAAAAATAGGTGGCAACTTGCGTTCACATACAGACAGAGTCCAAGAAAATCTCTTAGCCATAATAAGCGTAACAGAGTCAGTCAATGATGAGTCAGTCAACAACGTATGCTGATTTTATTTTGGAAAAAAAAAAAAAAAAAAAAAAACTATTTTTTATGTAATTTTTAAACCTGAATAAAAAAATGTATTCATTTTTTCATTGGTTAATTGCTTATTTCGAAGATCTCACTTTTTCTTTTATAACAATAAAATATAGATAATATTTTTGGTAATAAAAAGTTTGAATTCTGCTTTCATTTTTACATTCTCTTACCCATAAATTGCAGAGAAAATATTGTTTTGGTGTCAAATTGTTTGCTAAATATACACGTTTTGAGGTCCCCCGAATCCGAAAATTAGATTTTAGCGGTTTGTCGAAGTATCTGTTATCAGGTCTGTTAAAAATTTGTCCAATTGATTTCAGACAGTGGCGTGAGCAGCAGTTCTTAGAATTATTTGAAATAGATAAATTTGAAATAAATAAATAATTTTTTAAATTTAATAACAGTTTTAAATATTTTACCAATTTAGTTAAAATATTAAAATAGCGGAGGTGATGTAGAAACTTTTGTCAAATAATTTTTTTTTAAACTGTTTTTAGCTGTTGTTTCAAAAAAAAAAAAAAAAAAAAAAAAAAAAAAAAAAACCTTGCCTTATACTTCTGTATCTCTGTACTCTGTACCTCTAGGGCAATATTCAAATACGCTTGAACAGTACCTTACATGTCACACATTAAAATGCAATAATATAAGAAAAAGTCATGTGAGTATCTGACCAGATTTTTTTTTTTTTTTTTTCTAAAAAAGCGTCAAATTTATTAACATTCTAGAATAAACTTAATTTTTGACGTTTGGTTATATATTTCAGCCCTTTTTACTTGTTTCTGTAAAAAAAAAAAAAAAAAAAAAAAAAAAAATCCTAAGTAGTTGATGTAAAATTCTGCATAAAAGAGAATTTAATTTAATACGACAGGACTTATTTTAATCTATGTAAAAGTAAGGATTTGAGTCGTAAACGATGATAATATATTCCGACTGCATCCATGAAGAAATAGAACACATTTTGAAAAGATGACTCTGCAGAAACTTTTAACTTGTGAATTTACGACACTGTACAGACATATTTACAAACGTGCACATTATAACACACATAAAATTATATACATTCTATAATTAACATTCCATTTGGCTTTCGAAGTCAGCTCGTTCCAACATTCGTTTTCGCCACTTCCTTTTCGAATCTCCTCTTAGTCTCTTGATGCCACTTAAAAAAAACTAAAGTTTAAAAACGATTCGAATAAAGTTCAAATATGATCTTTACAGTAAAGGAATTCAGTAACTATATTTCATTCCATAGCATTGATTATTAAATTCATTTCTTAAAATTGCTTTCATATAGCATAGAAGCCCCTTGGTGGATTTAAAATTTTTCTTGTCACTTTTGGCGATGAATTAAAATGGCCATCGCAATTGCATAAATAAAGATATTGGCGAGAAGTGACCGAGCTACTTTGGTATTTAATTTCAAATTTCACCAAAGGGTCTATATTAAAGTTGTTTCATTTCTTTAGCACGATTTTTCTCATTTTTATTTTAATAATAATAATAAAAAAAGTTTGCACGTTCTTTTTTTTTTCGATATATATAAATATATATATATATATATATATTTACTTACTTATTTGTTTAGTTTTTGGCATCAATTTGTTCTTTATTTTTAATAATTTTAAAGTTAAAAATGGAACTTTTATTTAATATCTTTTGAACCAATTATCTGATTGAACTAAAAAAATACAGCATTAGCTAGATTTTGTCCTGGTTAATAAGTGTACCAATTTTTAATAAAATCTAATAATCCAGACTAAAAATCCGTATAGATACAATGACAAACCTTTAGCTTTATATATTTAGATAAAAATAAAAATGTTTGCACGTTCATTCCAGGTGATAGATAAAAACAAATAACGATGCTGTCTGAAAGAAATAGTAAAACCTATCGTACTAATAATATAAAAAACTACTCTCAATAATTCCACAGCAGAAACATAATACATTTAAATTTACTTATCATTTCTAATATGTTCAGCAAAACCAATATATTTAAATATCTTCAAGTAAAATACACCACTTTCCTTCCCTGTTAATAATTCATTATTTGAAACGTCTTATTTTATTCAAGTTATTACTCATCAGCTATTATATTTGACAAATTGTTTGGAATTTCATTTAATATTTATTTATCAAGTAGTACGTCTGACATTTATTCATTTATCGATCTCCTCTAGCTGTTTGTACTTCGAATAAATGTACCTTGTCTCAGTTTATATCTTGATTTAAGTAGTTAAATTTTTATGATTGAAATATGCGATAACATTTTGTATAATGACAGTTAAAAGTAATGTGGGATAATATGAGATGATTAGAATAAAGTAATAATCTGGTATGACACTCACACGACTTTCTCTTACACTGAAATTTAATACTATAAATACAGATTGGATATTAAGGGATATGATAACGAGTACTCTACGTTAAAAACAATTTAAATTAGGCTTCGGAACAGTTTTATTTGAGAAATAATTCTGTGGTCCCCTCAACCCATCGTTTGATTTATTGTACCTACGTTTAGATAGAATTCAAATCTGTTATTAGGATTAAAAGTTCATTTAAAATTATTCAGACAACTTTCATGCGCATCATTCTTTGAAACTTATCAATCTTGATCAAAATTTTCAAGTAACAAACTTATATTAACTTCAAAATACAACATTTCAATTTCCTGAAATTATTTGTTTTTAAGTTACTCTAATAAGAGACAGAGACAAATATCAAATGTTAAAAACTTGACTTCGGTATTCGGGAAACCTCAAAGCGTGTAAATATACAAAAATCTAGTGTTGAATGTTTAGTTTAAAAAATATATATTTTATTTAACGTATGGATATCAGGAATTAATTTCAATTCCTGAGCAGTTTTGCCAGATATGGTAAAATATTATAATAAAGCACTTCCACTAATTACATTCAATAAAAATGAATGTTTTCGCTTAGTCATTGGCAGCCGTATATATCTTCTAAAAATTATATACACAGCCCACGTAAATATAATCCTATATTAATAACACATAGCACAGCCTGAAATACACTTCCATCAATTTTCATGTATTGTCCCACTAAATTCTTGTTCTTTTGTGTAGCCCTGTAAATGAAAAATGAATGATTTCCTTGCCATATTCTACATGAGACACGTTTTTACGCATATAAAAAAATATATTTATCTCATTTGGTTTAGTGAAGATTATAGATGTTAAACTCTATTTCTCTGCAATTTCCCCCATAGATGTAATGTGTTTGAATCTTCTTGGATTCCCTGCACACAAACCATATGCTTGATCTCAACGAAAAGTTTAGTGTAACATCCCTACATGATACCAGTTTAGGATACCGAGTTTGAACGTCCTGCTGCAATTCGTTCTTAAGATATGATAATAATAGACACATACATACACAAATCAATCACTAAAAACATGTTTTTCTGATTCAGGGGACCTTAAAACGTGTAAATATAACAATAACTCAATTTCGAAAATTTGACTCAAAAGCAATACTTTCTCTACCATAAATATGGGTAAGAGTAAATAATAATTAATTGCTAATATTTTTTGGCAATATATATTTTATGCAATAGTAGGTAAGAAACACCGGTTCTAGCTCAGCAGGGTGGTGCGTTGGTGCGCAGGCGGAGCGAACGGAGCCGTGCGGATGTCACACCACCCCCTGAGGGACTAGATGAGTTGGTATTGACCTTGAGACATCCTCTGACTTAATCGTGAAACGTGACGAGGCTGTTAATGAAGAAATTTAATTAAAAAATTAATTAGTGATTTTGTAAAAGGAGATGATGGTTTTAAAAAGAGATTTTTTGTGGAGTAGTGTGAAGGCTATTGTTTATGAGTAATGAATTATAAAAATTAAAAAAAAGAGAAAAAAAATTTAAAATTTAAAAAAATTTAAAAATTTAAAAATTGAGAAATAAATAGGAAATAAATAAAAAATATGAATTTAACAATGAAGTATATTGATGTGAATATATTATGAAAGAAATAGAGAAGTCTGACTGGGGTTCGAACCCGGTACCTTGCAGTAAAAAATATTTCAGCAGTTTTCGCGTATGTGTGAGCGATTTTTCTATTATATACCTGTACAAATCTTTTTAAATCTATGAATGCAATTATTCGAAAAGAAATCAATCGTTTAAATGATATTAATTAGAGAATAATAATTAAAAAAATATTAATTAAGGATTTCCTTGTAAAAGTTCACCATATGTTTAATGAAAAAAAAAAAAAAAGGCAATGTACATGAAAATTAAGTTAAAAGATGATTAAAATCTCAAATGTATAAGTGGTATTCGAACCCAGCGCCTGCTTGAAGTAAAGAAACAGTAGTTTGCAAGTACTTTAACCACTGTTCTTTAGAAATATGCATACGCAGATCTTTTTAAACTAAAGAATGCTGTATAATTACTTGATTGATAAATATTCGTTTTAAAAATAGTTTTCCCGTAAAGTTTCTTCATTTCAACCCAATTGTATATATTTTAATCTACCTCACAATAGATAATATTTTAAATGGGAGATATTAGATAATTCTAATTATTGATTTTAAACAATTTTCAGCAAAAATAGTTTTTTACAATTAGTTAATTGTATTTAACAGTTTAAAATAAATTCTTTAAGTTTTTTCACGCCTAACTTTTTTCAACTTGTATCGTGTTGATCTAAAGTAAATAAAACAATAAAGTTTTTAGCTGACTACACCAATTTAAAACATAATTAAAAAGGATTCCCACCAAGACATTTACTACTTCTGTGCTAACTTGTTTTCAAAAGATGGTTTTACAATAGCGGAAGAATTTTTCCCCTTAAGACTTCTCTAGGTGACATTGGGCGATACAGGAAAGGACAAGCGGAGGGGGAGGCTTCTGTATCTGCTATTCAAACAATGTTACATTTTTTGGCAAAACACATCAGTTTTCTTATAGAAGTTTTAAATATTTTTATTTCAAGTCTTATATTATACTACAAATCCTCCAACACTCAAAAAATACCAGTTCATTGAATTCATTTAACTGAGTAATACAAACTTTCCTTTAATATTTTTTGATCGTACTTGAAAATTTTTCTTTCACATACAATAAATTCTCTCTCACTCTTTAAAAGTATACAAGTTTCCAAACATAGAGATTATTAGAAATTTACATTTATTCGTTTTAAACGCGATCTGTCTGACACTTCCCGAAACATTTTTTGTAATTCATTCCCATCATTAATTATTTTAACCTATATTTCCTAAGAAATATTCAACAATCTGTCTCAAAATAAAGAGTTTTCACTACTTTGCCACACTTTAACATAGCGAAATACGCCACCCTTTAAGCTATCTTTTACTCAGTTTTTCTTTACAAAGTTTGTAAATAATGAAAGTAACTTTGAAAAAATTCAGAGTTGAAAAAATATTAATATATGATTTTAAAAATACATTCATGTTCACAGATATATACTTAGACTTTACAAATGTATTTAAACATAGTTAAAAAATATTTTGACCAAGTATTGTAGATTACAAACATATAATTATAAACTGAAAAGTTTTCACACAAATTATTTTACTTGACATAAATTTAACTATCATTTTTAACAAAAATACCAATAAATCACACCCCTTATAGGCTACTATTCATCAACTTACATATATTTTCCTCACCTTTATTAACTTTTATAGTTTAATAATTTTTTATACACTTCCCTGATTCTTCACATTATTTTAGAGTAAACCTGTACAATTTAGTGATAAATATGCAAATATGAAAACATTTAACATAAATTTGGCTTGATTTAAAACAATTTAGTAATATTTTCAAATATATATCACAAGATTTAGAATGTATTTGGTAGAGTTTAAAATATATTTGGTGTTTAATTCAGATTTGGCGAGAAACATACGGTATAAATGAAGAGCGAACATAAATATCATCACTTACTAACTTATTTTTACGGAGTGAAGACGTCTGTTTTTTAACCTGAACTCAGTGAAGTTTATTGATAGTTTAAATTGGGTCAAGAGATGGATCTATCTGCGGAGACACCTATTTCAAATCAACAAACCGCTATATCACAAATCGATGACAAGAAGTTATCTAAACTTTCGATTTGTTCAATTTGTAATAAAACTTTTTCTAAAAAGTCTAATTTAACTCGACATGCAATGATTCATTCGGGTGTGAAACCTTTTATTTGCAATGTATGTCAAAAATCATTTAGTAGACCTGACGATTTGAAGAAACATTTAATAATTCATGAAAAGATTCCTACAGAATATGGATGCGAACAATGTAGTGAAAGCTTTAATCACAAGTATGAATTACTGAATCATATTAGAAAAAATCATAAAAAGACTACAACTAAGCATACCTGTGAACTATGTAGTGAAATCTTCAGATGGAAATATGAGTTATTGAAACACATGAGAAAAAATCACCAAAAGCCTCCACCACAACATGAGTTGCCAGATTCCATAAGAAAAAATCATCGAAAGTCTTCACCGCAACATTTTTGCGAAAAATGCAGTGAAGTATTTAAATATAAAAAAGATTTGCGACATCATACTTTAGACAAACATCGGTCTCCTTTAGTACAAGTGCAAATAACAAATTCTTCTGATCAAGATTCACTTAGGGAGAAAACTAAACATTTTAAAAGACAAAATGCTCTCAATGTGTTTATAATCACTACCTTTGACAATAAAAACAATGATATAGATTTATTATCATTTTTTAATAATTTAAAAACCGACATTTTAAACGAACTGAACTTTCAATTAAATGAGAAAAGAGCATTGAAATGGCATACAATTGTTAAAGTTAAACTTACCCGCACTGTGCAAGAAGGGGGCCAGGAATTTTTTTCTCCCTTTTTCCGATCAAATACTTTCACATCCTTTTCATCAATAAGTATTGATAATGATCTTGAAAAAGCTTTTGCCAAGATGATAAAGAGTTTTGAAGAATTTAATGAACAAGGATCAGACTGGACCTTAGAAGAAATTATCGAATTAGAACTCCATATGGCTAAATACACCCCCTTTTCTTCGTCAAGAAACTAGAATTTCCAGTAAGATTTAATTATTATAGTATCATATAAGACAAAATTTGGCTAAATTTCTACTAATATCGGCGACAGTTATAAAACTTTAGCATGAAATAAGAGAATTTGGCGTAAATTCTTAAGTAAAACTGATAGATGAAGAAAAAATTTGTATTAGTTACAATCTTTTCTCGCTGCAGAGTTGTCTAAGTTCACATACTTAGTGGTTTTTAAACATTTTTAAAGTCTTACTTTTAGAGTGATTTTTTATACTTTAAGTACAAAATGGATAATACTTTACCGTCTGAGGAGACTCACGTTTCAGTTCAACAACCCCCTTCATCAAGCTTTGAGGATGAGAATTTATCTAAACTTTTTATTTGTACAACTTGTAATAAGTCATTTTTAAAAAAATCCTATCTTACTAGACATGTGAAGGTTCACAATGATATTAAACCTAATATTTGTTACGTGTGTGAGAAAAGATTTGTTACTTTACATCGTTTAAAAAGACATATAGAAACCCATAGAAAAATTTCCATAAGATACAAATGTGAATATTGTATTGAAAATTTCAATCGCAAGTGTGATTTATCGAAACATAAGAGATTATTTCATCAAAAAGTCTTACCTGAACATCTATGTATTATTTGTAAAGATGCTTTTAAACACAAGTATGAATTAGAAAAGCACAAGAGGGTGCATTATCGTAAACCTGAGTATATATGCGAGGAATGTTCTATAACCTTTCCAACTAAACACGCTTTTTTAAACCATAAGCGAAAAAGTCATAAAAAGACTTTACATCCATACTGTTGCGACGAATGTACTGATACATTTTCAAACAAACGACATTTTTTAAAACATAAAAGAAATATGCATAAAAAATCTTCAATGCAAACTAGATGTGATGAATGCAGTGAAACTTTTCAGTGTAAGTATGAATTATTGCAACATAAGAGAAAGAATCATCTTAAAGACTTTAACGTACGTAGAAAATGTAATGAACGAAGTACTAACAATGAATTACCAACAGTTAATAATGACAATGAGAATCTGGACTTGTTAAATTTTTTGAATAATTTTCACATTGAATGTATGAATGGTGTTTTTGACTTACCTTCCAACAACTTTCAGAATGAAAATATAGACTTAGACTTAAAAATTTTTTTGAACAATTCAAATGTGGAATATACAAGTGAAAATAATATTGATGACTTATCTACCAAAGTTGAAAATAACGACTTAATTAATTTTAACCTGATACAAACTGATTTACCTCTAGTAAACTATGACAATGAAAGTCTGAACTTGTTAAATTTTTTGTATAACTTTAATCCCAAATGTTTGAATAATGTTCACGATTTTTCTGTTAACAGTGAAAATATGAATTCGAATAACTTTAATGCCGAATGTATGAACGATATCCTAACAATATAAATTCGTGTGAATTTGCTGTTTTGTATTATTGTGTATGAATTTCAAATAAAAAGATTTCAATGGAAATGGTTTGTTTTAATTTTTATTACAAAATCACCTTTTATATAATATTTTCTATTAGAATACAAACTTAACTGTCATCTTTTTAAGATAAAAACATGTAAAAAGTTTACTTGTGTATTAACGATATACTTTTTCATTACTGTAGTAGAATTGATTGAGTATAATATTTAAACACTAAGTAAAAATTATACACGATAGTAGTTTTATAAACTATCAAACTTACATCGAAGAAGAAAAAACTTGTAAAATTGTTTTACCACTCAACTGTAAAGTACTTGTGAAAATCTTAAATGAATTTATCTTATTAACAATTTCCCTGAAAAACTAACTTATAAAAATTTTAGATATAATTATGAAGTTAGTATTTTCCTAAGTATCACGTTTGAATCTTACTTTGAATATGCATCATCAAAGTGTTTTGTACTTTAACTAAAATCACAATCTCTGTTCTAAAGAGTGTAAAAATAATTTTTGAGTAACAACTTTTATATATAGATACTTTCATGATTGTATTTTAACTTTTTTTATTTTTAGAATACAGAAAATATTTTATAAGAATTGTGAAAGATTAATTTTAGGAGTTTGTAAAATTTCACATTTTTTTTTTTTTTTTTTAAACATTTTTGTCAAATGCTTTCTTGATGTCACATCACTTAGAAAAAAATAATTGTTTTTAGCAGAATTGCTAACACAAAGCATTAAGTTAGAAAATTTGTAGATAAAACTTAAAAGGTATGAAAAACCATATGTGATGTAATAACAGAAATATATATAGTTTCAAGTTTAGACATGGTTGAACAAGCTTGAGCAGACACTAAAACCTGTTGCTGACGTCATAACGCGTGTGATGGAAGATTATAATCATTGGATACGAGTTCCCCCTAATACACTACGTCACGAACCCATGATGTGACAAAAACAACCATTTTACTCACACTTCTCACCTTTGTTGGACTTATATTATTTTACTCTGCATATTAACGATAATCTGTAAAAAACTTTGTCGTTTTTACACTTTGTTGTAAAAAGTTTTCGTCTAAACATCAAATGATATATTTTAGACATCTTTTCAGTATAAGGAAAGTTGATACTTTTCTCATGTATAGTAAAATTATGATTAATCGAAATCCCGATATGACTTAAACCACTGTCCTATAGAAATATTTCAAACATATATGTTTAAAACACTGATGTTTTACCCCAATGAGAATAATGAGTGTGATTTAGAAGTATTTCAATCATATATACAGCCTCATGTGCATGAAAAACTTAAGTCTGAATTAAAAAAAAAGCATACCCTGAAGTGGTATATGGTTATGAAAGTATCCTTGGAACGTAAAAAACCTGATGAAGACATGGAAGAGACACATACATATTTTAGAAGTTCCTGTATTATCGAACTTATTGAAGATACTATTGAACAGCATATTAGCGAAGGATATGTAAAAATTAATATGTCCTTAGAAGAATTCATCCAAAAATTCACTATTTGGAACTAAAAATGGCTAAATACCATCCTCTAGCTGCTAGTAGGTATATTAAGCTACCTTCAAAACTTGTTTAAAAAGATTTGGGGCGTAACATATTTCTACAAATGTGACGGGTGGAGGTGGACCCCCAAATAAATAAATTTAAAAAATTTCTATATATCATTCAAAAATAAAACTTAATCTTGAAAAATAGTAGTGTGAATTTGTTTAAGTTCATACGTAAAAACTTGTACACATATATGTACCTTCGTGAATTAATATGCACTAGTTTTACATATCACTGAGTTATGTTTTACTAATTTCAAATTTATCCTTATCTATCACGAATACATAATTTAACAAAAAGTACTTATGTTTACCCACAATTCTTGACTTATATTATTTTACTTTGTGTATTAAACTGACGACCTGTAAAAAACTTTATCGTTTTTATACACTTTGAAGTAAAAATTTTCACTCTAAACATCGAATTATCTTTTGCAAACATGAATTGATATGTATTTGTTTTAAATATCACTAAGTTACATTATACCAAAGTATATTTTCTAATATTTAAACAATTTTCATTTTACAAAAATTAACTTGTATGCATTTCTAGGTCTTTAATAAAAATCTTTTAATTTTTTTCTCTCAAAGACTTTAAACTATTGGAGATGTTTGTACTTTAAGTACAATCCAATACTATTTGCATAACAATGTGGAACATCATATGTTAAGAAAATCTTAAATTTTGACTAAGTTGCAAAACTCAGTGAAAGTATTTTAAGATTACTTTGCTAAAATTTACTAAGTATTACAATATTTTTCAGTTATTAAACGAAAAATTGTGTAAAATTTACTAAGTGTTTCACTAAAGAAGAGACTTCCACAAAAAAGTTTTGACAAGAAATACTAAATTCACTAAGCCACATACACGCATGCGTGTGTGTATACGTGTATAGATTGAAAAAATATTTAACAATATTTCATAACGATTATAATTACAAGCATGTGTGTATGTGACTTAGTGAATTTAGTATTTCTAGTATTGATAGTTAAATTTATGTCAAGTAAAATAATTTGTGTGAAAACTTTTCAGTTTATAATTATATGTTTGTAATCTACAATACTTGGTCAAAATATTTTTTAACTATGTTTAAATACATTTGTAAAGTCTAAGTATATATCTGTGAACATGAATGTATTTTTAAAATCATATATTAATATTTTTTCAACTCTGAATTTTTTCAAAGTTACTTTCATTATTTACAAACTTTGTAAAGAAAAACTGAGTAAAAGATAGCTTAAAGGGTGGCGTATTTCGCTATGTTAAAGTGTGGCAAAGTAGTGAAAACTCTTTATTTTGAGACAGATTGTTGAATATTTCTTAGGAAATATAGGTTAAAATAATTAATGATGGGAATGAATTACAAAAAATGTTTCGGGAAGTGTCAGACAGATCGCGTTTAAAACGAATAAATGTAAATTTCTAATAATCTCTATGTTTGGAAACTTGTATACTTTTAAAGAGTGAGAGAGAATTTATTGTATGTGAAAGAAAAATTTTCAAGTACGATCAAATAATATTAAAGGAAAGTTTGTATTACTCAGTTAAATGAATTCAATGAACTGGTATTTTTTTAGTGTTGGAGGATTTGTAGTATAATATAAGACTTGAAATAAAAATATTTAAAACTTCTATAAGAAAACTGATGTGTTTTGCCAAAAAATGTAACATTGTTTGAATAGCAGATACAAAAGCCTCCCCCTCCGCTTGTCCGTTCCTGTATCGCCCAATGTCACCTAGAGAAGTCTTAAGGGGAAAAATTTTCCGCTATTGTAAAACCATCTTTTGAAAACAAGTTAGCACAGAAGTAGTAAATGTCTTGGTGGGGATCCTTTTTAATTATGTTTTAAATTGGTGTAGTCAGCTAAAAACTTTATTGTTTTATTTACTTTAGATCAACACGATACAAGTTGAAAAAAGTTAGGCGTGAAAAAACTTAAAGAATTTATTTTAAACTGTTAAATACAATTAACTAATTGCAAAAAACTATTTTTGCTGAAAATTGTTTAAAATCAATAATTAGAATTATCTAATATCTCCCATTTAAAATATTGTCTATTGTGAGGTAGATTAAAATATATACAATTGGGTTGAAATGAAGAAACTTTACGGGAAAACTATTTTTAAAACGAATATTTATCAATCAAGTAATTATACAGCATTCTTTAGTTTAAAAAGATCTGCGTATGCATATTTCTAAAGAACAGTGGTTAAAGTACTTGCAAACTACTGTTTCTTTACTTCAAGCAGGCGCTGGGTTCGAATACCACTTATACATTTGAGATTTTAATCATCTTTTAACTTAATTTTCATGTACATTGCCTTTTTTTTTTCATAAAACATATGGTGAACTTTTACAAGGAAATCCTTAATTAATATTTTTTTAATTATTATTCTCTAATTAATATCATTTAAACGATTGATTTCTTTTCGAATAATTGCATTCATAGATTTAAAAAGATTTGTACAGGTATATAATAGAAAAATCGCTCACACATACGCGAAAACTGCTGAAATATTTTTTACTGCAAGGTACCGGGTTCGAACCCCAGTCAGACTTCTCTATTTCTTTCATAATATATTCACATCAATATACTTCATTGTTAAATTCATATTTTTTATTTATTTCCTATTTATTTCTCAATTTTTAAATTTTTAAATTTTTTTAAATTTTAAATTTTTTTTCTCTTTTTTTTAATTTTTATAATTCATTACTCATAAACAATAGCCTTCACACTACTCCACAAAAAATCTCTTTTTAAAACCATCATCTCCTTTTACAAAATCACTAATTAATTTTTTAATTAAATTTCTTCATTAACAGCCTCGTCACGTTTCACGATTAAGTCAGAGGATGTCTCAAGGTCAATACCAACTCATCTAGGCCCTCAGGGGGTGGTGTGACATCCGCACGGCTCCGTTCGCTCCGCCTGCGCACCAACGCACCACCCTGCTGAGCTAGAACCGGTTTTTCTTACCTACTTGCAATGTTAAACATGTTCATATACAGTTGAACCTCGTTAACGTGAATCTCAAGGGAGATAAAAAATTTGTTCATGTTATCAGTAACTAATCATCATATAGCTAAACTAATATTCATTTTGACGAGGAGAAATGAATTTAGAAATACAGTGAAGCATCGATAATCCGGCATCGGTGGAAAATAGACATTGCCGGATTATAGGTGTTCCGGAAATGCATATCGAAATCACGTATCAGTGACAACATCTAAAGAAATATATATATTTAATTAGTTTTTAAAAATGTATGAAAACCCTTATCAAAAACGAAAATAACTAAAATAACGTTTGAAATAAATTAAAAATTTTAAAATAACAATTATAAAACAGAAATACAGGTCCTTTATTTTTCTACAGATAATAATAATAATAATAAAATGGTATTAAAACTGGCTTAATAACACATAAGAATTTTGACAATGCTACATTCTATTAAATATGTCAGTAAATTTCATTCGTTTCATTCTTTTTTGTCTTTTCAGTTTGTCATTGATTGATTAACGTACATTAGTTGGTTATCGCTGATAAAATAATATTTTTCAAGTCCTTCTAAAAACTGTTGACGAGATTTCTGGTTGTCGTGTTTATTTTTACTTTCACAAGGAAACATTCAAAAAGTGTTGTCTTCAAAAAATATTGAAAAAAATATATGTGATTCTACTCTTCCTGAACCACCAGAAAGTGAAAAAATTATCGATTGAAATGAATTACAGCGATTACAAAAAATTATCAAAATTAAGCATATTTGGTGATTTCACATTGTTAGGTGATTGGTTTTGAGTACTTGGCAGAACAAAACACGGTTCTGCTCGTACACGGCAATCTCGGTGATAGCGAACTGAACGCCTAACAGCGCTAAATCGCCAAAAATGCTTAATTTTGATAATTTTTTGTGGTCGCAAAAATTCATTTCAGGCGATAATTTTTTCACTTCCTGGTGTTTTATGAAGAGTAGAAGCACATATATTTTTTTCAATATTTTTTGAAGACGACGCCTTTTGAATGTTTCCTTGTCAGTATCAGGAATAGGAACGATCTCTTTTATTAATAAATTTTGGATTTGTCATTGCAAGACAAAAATTTCGTTGTTCTTTTCCGGAATTTGTAAGAAATTCACGCCAGTCCGTAAATCAATAAAATAAAATGAAAATCCGTAAAGTTTACTAACGAGCCATAAAAGTTGGCAAGTATGCTGCGAATGACAAGTTGAGTACTACTACGATTTACGGTCGGAGGTAAAAAAAAAAAAAAAAAAAACAGAAAAAGTCATTATTGCCGGTTTATGGGTGCTGCTGGATTATAGAATTCCGGATTATGGATGCTTCACTGTACATGTGTAAAAATGAAGCGTTAGGCGAACGCAAATCAACTAGTCACAAATAATGCAAATGGTTAAGGTTAGCATTACAATACTTGTAGAAAAATTAGGGAAAGATAGAATTGTTTTTAATATTGGAGGTTTTATTGTTATTATTATTATTATCATCATTTTAACAGATGCATAAATAAGGCCATTCAATGTAGAATCTCATTGAACACAGTATTAAATCTCAGAAAAGAAGTCAGTGCCATGTGACGATAGAAAGGATAATATATGATAAAAGGGTTTCAGAAAAAAAAAGGACAAATATTCTTCGTACCTTTCGATGCATTTTATTAACTTTGTGAAGTTTGCGTTGATGCAAACTCCATCTTAATAACTTAATTAGATAACTAAATGGTAAGTAAGAGAGTACAAGACTTGAATTAAACAATAAATAAGAGTTTATTTGAGCAGATTAACGGGAGTGCGGTCTGGCAATCAAGCTAGCTCAGTCAGCGTATTTAATTAATCAAAATATAGTATGTATCAGAAATTAAATTAGATAATCTTAAATATCTCACCCCAGCAAATAGTCGAAGGTGTAGAGACGGTTGCACTCGTATACTCCGCTACTACGACTTCACTTTGGATCAGAGGATTCCCTTCGGATCCAACTTTACTTTTACGAATGCTAGTAGATACTCGTACTTACTCGTAATCTTCATACAACTAAATCTCCACCACTCCACTTCTCAATTCTCGCCCAAAATAAGATTCTCCACAATCCACTATAATATACATCACCATCCACTATAATATACTCCAACATCCACACCCATCTACTAAAACCATCGCCATCTTATACTTCTTCCTACTAACCTCCTTTCTCTTCATTTCAATGAATTCTTTTAAGATCACTTCTAATTCCTTCGTTGCAGCACCCTGCCGACACAAAACTAACACGACTTCAACTTTCGCCGAGTCACTGGCGTCGATGTAATTTACCGTCCCCACTTTCTACTTTGCTGGATCCAGCTTAATTTTACACAAACTGTGGTGACGTTCCGACGTCTCAACCTCACAACTTTAACTTGCTTTCTAAATTTTCCTATATCACTCACCTCTTTTTTTCAACATTTATGACTTTGACTATATTTTCGCCCGTGCAATTCTGCAGTGATCATTTAAAGAATCACCTTGAAAATTTATGAGCACTGTTAAAAATGAAATGCTCAAAAATGAGATACTCATTTCGAAATGAGTAATTTTGTTTCAAAAAGGGAAACATGCTCGTCTCATTCATGAAATATTGCTGTTTGCAAATTAATATATCTTCACGTGATAATTTATTATAAATATGCTGTACTAAAAGAAGCTCTTTAATAGAATTTCTAAAAAATTTAAACCGAAAAAGTTCAAACACAAAATTTATTCTCTCAAATCTCCAGAACAATATTTCGTAGCAGTTTCATATTGGTTGCAGAAGAATATATCAGTGTCAATCTATGTTTGAAATATTGGGAATCACGATGGTCGACTTTAATTTTTGAGCATGTCAATATACTCAACAATAAGTACATGGGATTTTTAAATTTGAGTATATTTGTTTCGGAGCTATTTTGAGTATGTGACATATCCAAATTTGATACAATTTTACTCATTTTTGAGTAATTTTGCTCCTCTTTTTTTTTTTTTTCAGTATGAGTATTGGAATTGTGCGATGTTTGATGCAACACAAAATATTCTGTCTAAAATTTCTTCTCGAGATATGTTTAATCAAAAGAAATACAGTAAAGAGCCGTTTAAATGTCTCTCATTTATACGTCTTTCACATTTACACGTCCTTTTAGTGAAATTCCAATTCATTCCTATTCATTTTAATGAAAAAATTCTTTGTTTATACGCCACGCCACTCAGTATCGGTTATACGTCTTTTCCACTTTTCTAATGTTCACAAAATATCTTAATCGGTCTTTTTTTTTTTTCGTTTATGAGTATGTAAACTGTGATACTGATATCATGATTTCGCAATTGTTCACAATAGATAAACTAATTAAAAACATTTTGTCTGAAGTTAATTTAAGTGATGGCAATGTAGAATGTGAAGATGTTATTCCATTCCACCTTCCTTTAAAAACACAATGAACTGCACGGAAAATTTGAACTTATTTTGTTTGACACATTAATTGTACAACATTTAATGAACTCTTCAATTCACAATGCAATTTTTAATGCTCACAGGCAATCAGTAAGCCAGGCGAGTATTAAAACATGCACAATACTTAACAATTAACACTCAACGCGTGTTCGTACAGTATTCAAGATATGTAATAAAATACTCAAGTCATGCAGTAATGAAATGATTTTTCTCACTTTAAAACTTTTTTAATTCAATTATAATCTTGAAATATAAAAATCTATATAAACTTTGTTAATTACTATTTTCACATAACTTTTGCTTCACTGGTAATGAATTTGTAGTAATCATTTTTATTTTTTTTTATTTCGATTATAAGCCCTTTCACTTATACGTCTCCTGAAAGACGTATAAACCAGGGGTGGCCAACCCGACGCCCGCCGTGTAGTTTTTTGCAGTCCGTAAGGAGAGAAACGATATTTAAAGTTCGACAACTTTGGTTGACATATTATAAAATAATAAATCCGTTCTGACTTTTCGAAGCAAAAACACTGCTATAATCACACTGCTGTAATGAAATATTGTTATATCCATTATTCATTCTTTTTATTATAGTTATTAATGTAGAATCATTTTTTTTTTTTTTTTTTTTTTTTTTTTTTTTACGATTTTATAGTTAATTTACGAATGAAAATAATTAAAATTAATGTATTCTGATCTGGTTCTTAGGCCTGGCCCAAAAAAAGTATATATAGATACATGATTCATATACTCACAAGTCACAAACATATGTACACATACAGTCGGCAGCAAAATTATTCGACCGCTTCCAATAATTCCTATGTAAAAAAAGTACACTTTATACTGCTTTGTTAGATAATTCCTTGTCGAGTCATGGTCTTAGTCAGTCTAAAAACATGATTCGACAAGGATTTATTTAACAAAACACTAATAAGTGTACCTATTTTACATAGGAATTATTGCTAGCGTTCGAATAATTTTGCAGACGACTGTACGCATATAAACATACGGTGCGGCCCGCCTGACTAATTTCGATTTCCAATGCGGCCCGCCAAGCGTTTTGGGTTAGACAGGCCTGGTATAAACGATGCTTTACTGTACAAAAAAAAAACTTCACAACCAGGTAAAAAAAAGTATAAAAAAGTAATGATAATAATAATAATATCAAAAGACTTCGACAGTTCATATATGTATGAATTTACTTATTTATTTTCCTTAAAGAAATATCGGTTAATAAAACATAAGTCTGATGCAAGTAAAATGTCAATAAATTGATTTAATGGTTTATCATTCGGTTCCAGCAAACTTAATATTACCCTGCTGAATGTGTATTGTGAGTGTTAACGCCAGTCGATTTGATAACATGTTAGGAATGTTTTAATGATCATCTACAACATTTTCAGCTATTCAACTAGTTCGATATATGTTATCAAGAGTATTTGGCAAGAATGATTAATATTAGAATAGTAATTGTCTCATGAAAGTAAAATTGGGGCAAGTTCAGACATGACAAGTGTTAATTCAGTTTATTACGAGAACAGAAATATTCGATTTGTTGACATAATTAAAGATTTAAATGAGAATTAATATAATATGAGTGTTGGGATATTGGAAGTAAATATTGTATGCAACCATGTTATTAACTTGATGACATGTTATTTGATGTTGCTATGAAATTTAGAAATGACAACATTGTATGTCGCCTTTCTCCTTAAATTGACTCCGATGAAATTTAAGATACTTTAACGATTAATATTAAACAAAAACACAAATTAATTCTGTGATAGGAGCAAATGTGTGTAATGAGATATATTATAAAGGAGTTTGCGCATCGACGTATCTATACTGTAAAGCTCTTGTATGCAATAACATGAATTTGTTTTCAATTTGTAAAAAAGTACTTATATGTATTTTCACAAGTTAATTATTTAAATAAGGATATTTCATTCATTAATTTAAATTTACGATGATTAAATATATATAGGGTAGGTGTTCCAGTGATTGGCGCGCTCCAGCAATTGACATCTATCCCGAAATAATTAATAAATAAGAAAAATAATAAAATCATATATTTTACATATAATTTCAACATTTTATGTCAAACACTGGAGCATAGGGTGTTAATAACTGGTAAAATGAATAACTGGCAGTGTCAAACACTGGAACATAGGGTGCCAATTACTGAAAAAATAAAAAACTTGAAGTGTCAGTTACTGGAACATTGAGTAGGTGCCAAATAAAAGTTCATTTAAAAAAAAATTGCTATTAAATGCATATATTTTAACAAAAATGTGGTTTTGAATGTCTTTCATACGATATGTACTAACTTAAGATTTCTAAAAATATTTTCTGATGACTGGAACATTAAAATTATTATAGATATCTCTAAAAGTGTCATTCACTGGTGCACATACCCTATATATATATAGGTAACTATTGTAACGAATTTATATTTAAGTACCAACGAGTAGCCCGTCGGCCGAAGAGGGTTAGTTTATCAGGTAGGGGGTTTCATTTTATTGTATTTCATTTATATACTTTCTTGTTTATATTTCGTAATTTCTTGTATTCTTATATATTTTATATATATTAAATTGATGTAATTGTACTACTTTTGTAATTTTGGTAATTTTATAATTGCTTTTGGAATTTTTAAGTTATATGTATGTCAGATTTCATCTCAGTTAATGGTGGTTTTCTGTTTGGTGAGAAGTTGGGGGGGCTAAGGATAGTTATTAGCTAATTGCTACTGTCCTTTCAGAAACTTCTCTTTCACCCCAACACTGAGGGGGCCTCCTTGATGAAGAGCTCAGTGTTTTTTTGAGTTTTATTTCATTTTATTCATTGATAATTTATTCATATATATATATATATACTAACATTTACTTCATCTTTTTAAATTAAATTTATTTTTGTTGTTTATAATGTTAAAGTATCGTTATTTCTTTTACTATATAGATAGCGGGACTATATACAAATTTATTTTTTTAATTTTTGCAAAATTTATTTTTGTGATTTTTTCTGGGGCATAAACATCTTTATTCACTTCATTTGAAACATTTTTGGAATTAAAAGTATGTCTTTTGTGAAAATAAAAATTGTTTAACGGTTTTGCACCCTGTAAATCGAAATATATTAATATTTATTACAAACTGAATATTAGTTTACATTTAAATGAATACATGTCACGCGAAAATGTTTTCAAGGTGCAGTCTTCCAACTTTCCGAACATTTAGTAATTAACGGTTGCTTCAATAAATTTAAATGAGAAAAGTCATTAAATAAACAAAAGGGAAAATCATAACAGGCATCTTAATATTTCGGGACAAGTTTATGTTGTTTGGATCATAATGCATTCATTTTTTTTTTTTTGTGCATTCCTGTAAAAGAACTATAAATGGTATGATCGAAATATCAAATGTTCGTCTGTTTGTTTTGCCCTTAATAAACCACTTAACATTACTAAAGCGAGCTTTAAACAGTTTGACTCCCTAGATCGCAACGCAACGTATAAACGTTTGCATCCTGGTGTGTGAGTGTGTGTGTGTGTGTGTGGGGGGGGGGGGGTTAGAAGTATAAGTCCTACACTTATGTAAATCTGTACAGTTCTTGCGATAATAACATTCAACATGCATACTTACTCATCGTATTTCAAATAGTTTGAATCCAATGATAAACTAGTATGTTGTGGCCACCACAAGACTTTCTTCTATATTTTCCTGTACAAATTCACTAAGGGCAAATAATGTATTAAAGCTCTTATTTATTAAAATTATCTAACATGATGAATGCAAATGATTTTCATCTTAGAGAAAACTAGCACTAAATATCCAAAGAAAGACAGTTTTATTGTCTACAAATAACATCTTAAAAAATTCGTTTTAATAACGGTTATCTCACATATCAAGTTTCGTACAGTTAAATTCCATAGAAGTTGAGATATAGTCTTCCCGTTATCGAGGAAATTTGCAGTATAGTAGCGTCACCTATTGGCCTATAAGCATCCAAATTGATTCAGCAAAATGTCTCATATTGGCCTTCTCACATATCAAGTTTTGTTTGATGATACGCAATAGAACCTGAGCTATAGCCTTCCCTTAAACTGCGGAAATCGCTGTGTAGCAGCGCCACCTGTTAAGCGGTTGACACCAAAAGTTGATAATCACTAATCTATGTGAAGACATAAAAATCTACATAAAAATTTATATGGAATTTTTTGCAGTAGTTCCTGAGATATAGCCTTCCCTTAAATTATGGAAATCGCTGTATAGCAGCGCCACCTGTTGGCCGATAAGCATTTAAATTGACTCAACGTAATATCTTATAATGGCCTTCTCATACATCAAGTTTGAGAAAATGCAATAAAACCTGAGATATAGTCTTCACAAAATTTACGGAAAATGTTGTATGGCAGCACTACCTGTTGAGCGGTTGACACCAAAAATTGAGAGGCACTAAATTGGATCAAGGTTCATCTACATATAAATTTATATAGATTTCTGAGCAGTAGTTCCGGAGATATAGTCGCCACAAAATATTAGTCTAACACACACTCAGACAGACAGACATTTTCTAAAAATGGTCAAATCATGTTCTAGACCTCTCAAAACGTGTTAATCCGTCGAAAACAGGAAATAGAAAATTTTTGCGAATCCAGTACTTTCTTCTATTGAATATAGAAGAAAGTAAAAATTAATAAAAAATAAATGATAAAAAATTACCTTTGAGTTCCTCTAACGGAACTATAAATCTGATGCTGCTCAAAATCCATTCAAATCGTGCGACGGTGACCTAACAAACTTACCCACTTTTAATTCAAACGAATAAGACATGTAGATGTAATCACAGTTTCGATAAATTTTGTCCGTAGACCATAACGATAAATAATACTCCTTTGTGCCCCTATAGAAATCTACTAGTCAATTAATTAAAAAAAGTACAGTTTGTCTGACAGTGACCTTATAACATACATATAAATTTTTAGCTCAATCGTGTAACGGGTTTAAATGCGATCACATTTTAATTAATTTGAACCTATAAGCCACATGATAAAGAATTTTTCTCTGTGTCCCAGCAAAAAAAAATCTGTCATATACTCATTAAAATCTATGCAGTTCGTGGAAAGTTTATCTATAATATAACTTACCAACTTTCAGCTAATTTTAGGAAGGCGTTTAAATATTATCGTATTCATTCCACGCATACACACGCATACAAGCACATACATCTATCACCGTAAAAATAACAAAAATGAACTCAGGAGACATGAAAATGTATAGATGCAACAAACTTCACAGTCGAATTGTTTTTTTTTTTAATGATTACAATACTTTCCTTACGTGACAGATGTTCGGAAAGTAAAATCAAATTAACATTCATCTTGTGTGTAGGCATAGATCACTAATTCGAATTAATTAAGTAGCAAAGCAATCAATATGCATTAAAATGAATATGTTAATGTCATAAAAACATTTATTATTTTGTTTGTTTTTATACAAATCAGTATTCGACTCTCTCTCCTTTACATAGATCATTATCTTTCAACAGTCTAAAAATTCTTATTATGTATTGAAATAAATATATCTGTGTCAAACAAATATACCTTCAAGTTTTATTTAGTTTATTTATTTTACTAATTCATATTCGTTATGTATATCACCTATATAAGTAGATATTTCTACTGGTTAATTAAAATTGATATGCTGTGAAATATGTATCTATGTTAGATTAATTTCTTATTATTATTTTTTTTTTTTATCCTAATTTCGTATTGCAATATAAATAAGTTTCGTGACAATTTTAATCTTTTTTTTTTTTTTTTTTTTTTTTCATATTTATGTTTCATTGCATTTTCAAGCTATTTACATTTTTAGTTATTATAAAAATACATATTTTGTATATCTTCACCAGACAAAAATTTCTTGTAGTTTTATTTAGTGCATTTAATTTTATGAATTAACTAGCAGGCTTCGTCCGCTTCGCTGGACCCTATTTTTAAATGAATCACTATAATTACTGAATTCTCAAAATTGCATTAATTTTTATCACGTGAAAAAAAAAAAAAAAAGCGAAACAAAATCTGATTAGGAAAAATGTCGCACCGGGTTCTCACTGCCTTCGGAAAAAATTCTCAAAATGCTCTAACTCTTATTTCTGTTATTTTCCCCCTTCGCCCCCCCTCCCGTCTATCCTAATAATTTTACAAATTCGAAAATATCCGCAATCGATTTGTAAATATCAAAAACCTCTATGCACCAGTTTTGAACGATCTATCTCTATTTTTATTTTTTTTTGCCCCACCACTCTCCCCCCCTTCCCAATAATTTTAAAAATTCGAAAATATCCGCAATCGATTTGTAAGTATCGAAAACCTCTATGTACCAATTTTGAATGATCTAACTCTATTTTATTTTTTTGCCCCTCCGCCCCCCCTCTCGTCCCTCCTAATAACGTTACACTTTCGAAAATATCCCCATTCGACTTGCAGGCCTCTAAAACCAATCCGCCCCACCCCCCTTACCGCCCCTCCTAATAATTTTACAAATTCAAAAATATCCGCATTCGATTTTAAGTATCGAAAACCATTTGTGTACCAATTTTGAACAATCTAACTCTATTTTTATTTTTTTGCCCCCCCCCCCATCCCCTTCCCCCTTCTCGCCCCTCCTAATAACTTTACACATTCGAAAATATCCCCATTCGACTTGCAGGCCTTTAAAACCTATCTGTACCAATTTTTAATGCCCTAACTGTATTTCTGTTTGTTTTTGCCCATAGCCCCCCCCCCTTACTGCTCCACCCCCTTCCCGCACCTCCTAATAATTTTACAAATTCGAAAATATCCGCAATCAATTTATAAGTATCGAAAACCTCTATATACCAAATTTAAACGATCTAACTCTATTTTTATTTTTTTTGCCCCCCCCCCCCTCCTTTCCGGCCCTCCTAATAACTTTACACTTTCGAAAATATCCCTATTCGACTTGCAGGCTATTGAAACCTATCTGTACCAATTTTGAAAGGCCTAACTGTATTTCTAATTGTTTTTGCCCCTGCTGCCCCACCTGGGAGCTGAATTTTTAAAATTCCAGAAATTGGTTTTTAGATATTTGTATTAGCTATATTTTATAACAAAAATTTCACGTATATGTTTTTGTTTTTTTTGTTTGAGGTATATAGGATTATGCGGAATCGCGTTTTACGCACGTGAAATCCCGTTTTGCCCCCCCCCCCCCCTGGGAACCGAATTTCGAAAAATCCAGAAATTTGTTTTTAGACATTTATATTATAGCTATATTTTAAAGCAAAAATTTTACGGATATCTGTTTTTTTTTTGTTGTTGTTTGTTTGTTTGAGATATGAAGGATTTTTTGAATTCACTTTTTGCCCCCCTCCCCCCCCCTTGGGGGCGAATTTTTTCATTTTTTTTTTTTTTTCCTAAACCATCCCTGATCTATAAGGAAAAAAACAAAAAAAGAATGATCGAAATCGGTCAAGCCGTTTACGATTTCATAAAGGACATACAGACAAACATTCATTTTTATATATATAGATATTCGTTATGAAAATTGGCCGCAAAAATATATATTTCAAGTAATTGTTTAAAATTAGCACTCTGCAAAATGAACGTATCTATATTCCAAATGCATTTCTTCCAAATATTTTTCTTTATTCCTAGTTTAATGAGTTTTAAAGTGATATTGAAATTTCACGACCTTTTCAAACTGCACATACGCTTAGTAATCAAAATATTATTTTGTATATCTGTGTCAGAAAAATGTTTTATAAGTTAATATTCTTTATGCATTTATCCTTTATTATCAATAGATATTTCAGTTAGTTAAAGTTAGTATTCTACGAAATGAGTGTACACTGTAAAAAAAAAAAAAAAAAAAAAAAAAATAATAATAATAATAATAATAATAATAATGTAAGAATACGGGGAAATCCCGGCAGCAGAGATTCCAGACAAAACTCGTAAAAAAAAGAAAAAGTTTAGACCGTAAGGTAAGTATATAATGACCTTAAATTATGTTACATGCCCGTAAAAAAACATTATACCCGTAAAAACTTTTTTTCTTTACGGGCTTTGTCTGGAATTTCTGCTGCTGGGCTTTCCCCGTAATCTTACGGAATTTTTTTTAACTGTGTAATTAGGCCAGACGAATTCTTCTAAAAATTCGTTTAAATATTACCTTTTTAAAAAAATTCTGTATTCTAGTATTAATTATTTTTGGGAGTTTTGTTTATTATTATTATTATTATTATCTTAAAAATATTCACCTAATGCGGAAGTTCAGAACATTTTTAAGCTATACATTATTTTTGCAATTGAAATTATATATAATTTGTGTATTTACGAGATTTAGTTCATATTTTGTATAACAAACAAATACAGGGTGTTTATAAAGTCTCTATACATGTTTGAGAAACATGTTTTATTTCCAGATTTTTTGCAGGTGATCTGAAAGAATGCTGTCAACAGAGGAAAGAATCGCCATTATTTGTGCCCGTATATGTGGATTAACTTTTCCAGATAGGTGGAATGGTCGTGGCTCTAAACGGCTTTGGCCTCCACGATCACCAGACTTAACTCCCCTAGACTTTTTCGTATGCGGTTTTATCATATCCAAAGTGTACCTAGTGAATGTTCGCAGCACTAAACAATTAAAAGAGCGAATTATGGCTGCAGAAATTACATCAAGAACCTTACAGAATGTGTACCGGAGTGTAGTGGAAAGATGGCAATTGTGCTTAGACATTCAAGGGGGGGGGGGGAATCACAATGAATTGTACTAATTTAGTGTTCTATTATGTTGCGTTTTCCTGTAAATAACTTACATTTCAGAATAAAGCCCATTTAAGTAAAAATGTATTAGAGAATTTGTAAACACCCTGTATACTTAAAATGTGATCCCCCCCCCCTTTTTTTTAAGGAAGAGTCTAAAAGAGAGAGTGAAAATAATAATAATAATAAAAATAAAAATAATTTCATAAATTCTTTTCAGAACTTATAAAATAAGTAAAATTAGTCTGTAAAAATTTAAGAAAAAAATTTCTTTATTATATTGAATTTAGGTTTTAAAATTGATTGTTATGTAGTACACATAAATAAAAATGCATTTTTTCTACAACATAAATTTTTCTTGTTGTAAATATTAAAATATCATTTAAAAAATAAATAAATAAATAAAACTTTTTCTCAATCTTTTTTATGGCAAATGACAATTAAATAATTATAAATAAATATATAAATAAACATTAAATTGTAAATTTAGTCTAAATGTTCACAAAGTAATTGAACACGAAGATAGTTTAAAATCAGTTTATTTACAATGAATGCATTTAATGTATATAATTTATTTACAATGAATATGCCTATAAGTTTTAGGCTATTTCAAAATTCAGTCGTTGATTCACTTTCTTCAAACGTTATTCCACTATTATCTGGAAAAACAAAAGACATAATGTATATTTAATAAAAGATTAAATAATTGAAAAAAAAAAATCGAAAATTAAATTTATTTTTTATAAACCATTTATTATTATTATTATTATTATTATTATCATCAGTTTACAAAAATCAAAAGCAAATTTAATTTTTCCATATATACTTAAGAATTTATCAGTCTTTCAACACACACATATATATAAAGCATTCACTAGTAAATTAAACTGCCAGTCTGAATAATAAAGAGTTATTCAGAAACTTTATTTAAAACAAGATATTATATCTGTACTGATAAGTGTAAAGGATTTAAGTCCATATTCTTGATTTTTCAGGAGACGAAAAATAAAGTTAAACTAACTAAAAACTAATCAGAAGAATCGATTAGGAAAAAGGGATTATGCTGGTTTATACGTTTTATACCATTCAGTGATTGTCAATCTTCATTTAATAAAGGGAAAAAAATTGAATTAAACATTTTATACCAAAAATTAATGCTAAATTTCTGACTTGAATCTTTTTTTTACCAATGGATTTTCTCAAAGACTAAATGACATAGATTTAAATCCTTTATACCAATCGATTGAGAATTTTTTTCTGAGTCTGACTATGTATTTAACTCAAAATCGACATTTTTGGACTTAAATCCTTTATACTTATCAGTACAGATATAAAGTTTAAAATGTAAAAACTATGACATTATTTTTTTTCATAAAGTACTTTTTAAGAAAGAAACTAAACAAAAATTAAAACCAAGAACGAAAAATCATGTGGTACTCATTGATTATTAACATTTTCCAACTGTACGTGAATGCTGTGTAACTTTCGATGTTCTTTGCCGGCAGGTTAACTATATCATAATCAATATAAAACGTTATTTTAGCATTTTAGTAATAAATTTTACTTTTTTTTATTATTTTTGCAGAAGAAAGTTATTTAAGTTTTATTTATAAAAATGCTTCTCCTAAAAGGGAATGCGCTGGCATTTTATTAGGGTGTCTCTGTACACACCCCAGTTGCACAGGACCTATTAATGCCATTTTAAATAGGGAACATTCCATTGTGAACTTGAATAACATATATATATATATTAATTCAGATAATATTTACGGGTTCTGGAAACGGGTGGTCGAATAGATAGACAGATGGACAGTGGGACAGACAGATACACAAAATGAATTCATATCCACACTTAAAAAATGTCAGAAAGTGTTAAAAACGCTTAACATAAATGAAAATGCAATTTCAGTAAATTTCTAATAATAGCCCTTAAAGTAACTTAATATTTTTGTGTGGTAACTTAATATTTTTGTTAAATTTCAGTGCTAATTATGTTATATTCTATAGAAATCATTCTTTTGCGCACATGAATAATTTCAATTTCATTAAGATTTATACAAAGTTATTAAAATATGGTTTGTAGAAATATCTTTCCTAGAACGCAATGCTTTGGAATACTTTCGATTGTCCCTGTACACAAACTAAATGGTGGTATTTACTTAGTTTTTCTATAGAAAACATTCGATAGTGCACTTGAATAACATATTTCAATTTCATTAAAGTTTATGTAAAGTAAAAGTATTAGAATATGGCTTATAGAAATACCTCTCATAGAACGCAATGCTTTTGAATACTTTCGGGTGTCCCTGTACACAAACAAGTAAAGGTATTCGCTCCATTTTATTTAGGGAACATCCGATAGCAAACTTGAATAACATATCAGTTTCAAGAAATTCCATGAAAATTTACGCAAGTTAGATCCCGGACGGACAGACAGAAAACCCGAAGTCATTAACAATTTTCAACCTTGTTGGAAAGTGTTATTAAGGTAAGATAAAGAAGGGGGGGGGGGATTATTGATTATATTGCTGTCTTCTAAAACACACGATCTTCTAATTTAATACACAATGAAAAATAAAAGCATATAGATAAATGATAATTAAAGAGAAAAGATAGAATAACTATCGAAGTATATGTAGAAATTTGAAGCACAGTAATTATCAAATAAAAAATACCATTGAAATAAACATTGCTAATATTTTGCAAAATGAAACATACTTTTAAATCAAATTTTTATTTTATGGTTTGAATTTTAGAATTGTTTATAGTGTTAATGTACAAAAGAGTCACCTTTTGCAAAATGCAGCCACGTTTTATTCCTTTTCGTGTATTTTAACTTTTAAATTTGCATCTATTCTCATTTATTGAAAATATATGTAACTAACCTTTTTTATAATTTGATGTCTGATAATACACCAAAATTTATTTAAAAGAAACATAAAAAAAGATTTAATACACTCCTGCTCAAAAGTTTAGCAAGATTTGCAAACATCCAGTTTTTTCTTTTTTCAATTTAAATACTTATTTCATTTGGAATTTAAAGAATTGGGTCTTCCTCATGTTTTTCTGTGAAGATTGGCTTAAGACAACATTTAGGGGGCCGGTAATGAACTGAGCAAAATAAAAAATGTTTGTGATCACATTGTATCGTTAAATAAACGAAATGATCTACAACTTTAGTATACACACAGTACAATTTGTAGATGAATTTGTGCGACGATAGCATATTAAATAATGGAGATATAAACATTTATTTTAAATCTTCAAACAAAATCATCATGTTTTTTATTTATAATATACAGAATTTTAAACGAAAATTATTCCCACTTTCAGATAAATTGAAAAAACACTTTTGATACAATATACTGCAATCGGAATACAAATATCTTAAATATCTCATGAAATATGAGCATTTTTATGAAAAAAAGTTTTCACTGCGCCCGCGCGAAAGATACAATAACATTTATTGCGTAAGTTGAAAGCTAGATATATTATGAAACTTTTGTCAAAAGTGTATTTGAATAGAGTAAAAACTAAGCAAATTGTCGCGAAAAACGAGTTAGATTTTTAGATATTTCCCAAGAGATGAAATTTTCTAAGTGGTTTTTCACATGCCGCGTAATTAATTTGAAAATCCAATAATTTCAATCACGCTCCAAAAGTACTTTTTTGTGAATAATCTCTTATAAGCTTATAACTCTAACATATTTTTGTTTATTTACTAAGATTTGTGAGATGATAAGGGGTTTTTCACAAAAAAGAACTTTTGATATAAGTGGTTAAAGTAAATGGATTTTTAAGTTAATTACGCGGCATGTAAAAAACCCCTTATGAAATTTCAACTCTTGGAAAATACCTAAAATCTAGCTCGTTCTTTTTCGGATACTTTGCTTAATTTTTAATCTATTCAAATGAAGGTTTGGCAAAAGTTGCCCAGTATATCTAGCTTTCAACCTATGTAATAAAATCTATTTATCTTTCGTACATGCGTTTCATAAAAATGTTCATATTTCATGAGATATTTAAGATATTTGTATTCCGATTACAGTATGTATTTTTAAAAGTGTTTTTTCAATTTATCTGAAAGTAGGAATAATTCTAGTTAAAAACTCTGTATTTTATAAATAAAAAACATGCTGATGTTTTTTGGAGTTTTAAAATAAATGTAAATCTCCGTTATTTAATATGCTATCGTCACACAAATTCATCCACAAATTGAACTGGGTCTATATTACATTTCATTTCCTTCACTTGACGATACAGGGTGATCACAAACGTGGTCAATTTGTTACCGGCCCCCTAAATGTTGTCTTAAACCAATCTTCACTGAAAAATATGAGGAAGTCCCAGTTCTTTAAATATCGAATATTTGAAAACATTTCACTGAGAGAGAAGTTTCTAAATTAAAAAAAAAAAAAAAAAAAAAAAAAAAAAAAAAAACTGATCGTTTGCAAATCTTGCTAAACTTTTGAGCAGAAGTGTATTTTTTACTCAAATAAAAAAAAAAAAAAAAAAAGAAAAGAAAAGAGAAGAGAAGACATCATTTTTAAAAGTAAAAACAACAAGAACGAAAAATCACGCGGTTCGATTGGTTACTAACACTATCCAACTATACGTACTGCCTACGTTATCCATGCAACGGATAAATAGGACAGAAAAGCAGACAGATAAACTAAATGAATTCATAATCATGCTTAAAATTTTTTGGAAAGTGCTAAAAACGATTAACACAGGTGGAAATGTAATTTCAACAATTTCTGGATATTTTAGTGTAGCCCTATATATACAAAATACTTTTTTAGCATATTAGCAATAAAATTTATTTAAATTATTTATAAAAATACATTTAGACTAATTTAATTGATAATCACGCTTAAACACTGATATAAATTTAAAATATGTTTACTGAAAAAGAAAATGCTATTGCAACGTTTTATTATCTGAATATTTTTGTGTGGCTCTGTAAATCTTAATTGTTGATTATACTATATATTGTAGAAAGCATTTTTTTTGCGCATATGAATATTAAATTTGAATTTCATTAAGATTTGTGCAAAATAAAAGTGTTAAAATATGATTTGTAGAAAAAGCTCTCATAGAACGCAATGCTTTGGAATACTTTCGTTCGATCCTGAGTACAGGCCAGTTCTGGTATTTACTACATTTTCGATGGGGAACATTAAAAAATGCTTTGTCTCACTGTGATCGCCATAAAAGTGGGAGAAGAATACATTCAAACTGAAGAGCATAGAGCAAAATCTTTGTAATTATGTTATCTTTTAAAAGATAAAATAAATACAACATATAAATAAATACATGAAATAAATAAAGAATAATTTCGTTTATGTTTTTTAAGTAGTAAATCTTTGTGCAGTATTCTGAATGTATTTCTTGAAGCACCTATTAACAATAACGGATTATAGCTCACATTATCATTTACGCTTAAGAGGCCTCTCCACTTTTCGTCCCCAGAAGCCAGATCCAATGTTATTCTATGGAGAATTTCGCCCCATTAATAACCTATTAACTAACATATATTTTTAAATTCCGTTTTCACATTCAGAAACTTCACAACTGTTAAACAATTTATCGCTTTCTAAAAATTATTTTTAAAATTTTTTATATTTTATTTTGAGGTTGTAAAAGGCGAATTTTCATAATGTGAATTTTTTCATTTTTGAGCTTAGAAATGAAATCTTAAAAATAAAAAATAAAAATCAATTTTTAAAAAGCGATAAATTGTTTAATAGTTGTGAATTTTCAGAAAATGTAAACGAAATTTAAAAATATGTATTAGTTAATGACTTATAATGGGGCAAAATTTCCCATAGAATAACATTGGCTTCGGCTTTCGGGGAAGATAGGTAGAGAGTCCCCTTAAGAGTAATACAGTAAGGATTTGCAAGGTGAGATATTAATTCAAACGCTTTTTCTCGTAACGAATTGTACAATCTATATAATGTTTCTCTAACGTGGACCAATTACGATTACATTTTCTAGAAACGATGCGATAGTGATGTAATTAATAAAATACACAAGAATAAAAAAAATAATATTTATAAATGGACAATATTTAAGCACGCGGTTTCAGCTCAATGATCTAATTAAGAAAAAATGACGTCTTACGAGATCATTTTATGGAAAAATGTATTTTTAAATATTGCTTTTTCAGAATCTTTGCACCATTTAAACCTAGCAATACTTTAAAGATATATACAGAATATGAATTATTATCATAAATTGACTGAAAAACGCATTCATAAAAAGTGTAATCAAAATAGGAAATGGCGAGAAAAATTTAAAAGGAGTCATGGGGGTCCTATACTAAAACTGAAATGCCTGCGAAGTATGAAAGCTGGGTCGTAAACCATGAATTTTATTTTGAAACCTTTCTTTGAATGATTTTGGTTTCACTATTGCACAATATTAATTTGATTCTAATAATAATTTGACTTCTGGAAAATTAAAAATTTAATTAGGTGGTGAAATTGGTATAAAATTTACGAGTTTCAAATTTTAAAAGTAAATAAGAAAAGAAATAAAGTGCGAAAATTTCACACGGGTCTGCTAGAAGTTTAATGTTTTCATATTCAAGATAAGTTAACAATGAAATGAAACACTGTGTATTAAAATTATTTCTTTGGCCTCACTGCTTTTATTTAGCTTATAGACTACACTGAAATTAAATTTTATAATGAATAATGCCTGCTACCATTTTTAAGAACATCACAATATTTTTAATCTATTCATACATATTTCAATTAATTTTTTACAATAATTTGCAGTATAATAGAATTTATTTTTAATTAATACATACTGATAAGGTGAAATACTGTGTAAAAAAAAAAAAACCTGAATCGAGATAGTCTTGCTTGGCTTGGCCAATTGTTTTCAACGGTAACCAGTCACCGACGTTTTTATGGGTTTTAATGATTAATAAAAACTTTATAGGATAGGTGCTCCAGTGATTGACAGGCTCCAGTAATTGACATCTATCCCGAAATGATTAATAAATAAGAAAAATAATAAAATCATATATTTTACATATAAGAATTTTAGCATTTTATATCAAACACTGGAGCATAGTGTGCTAATAACTGGTAAAATGAATAATTAGCAGTGTCGAACACTGGAACATAGGGTGCCAATTACTGAAAAAATGAAAAACTGGCAGAGTCAATTACTGGAACATTGAGTGGGTGTCAAATAAAAATTCATAAAAGAAAAATAATTGTTATCAAATGTATATATTTTAACATATATGTGGTTCTGAATTTCTTTCATATCATATGTACTAATTTAAGATTTCTAAAAATAATTTCTGATGATTAGAACATTAAAAACATCAGAGATTGCTCTAAAAGTGTCAATCACTGGTGTACTTACCCTATATATGTATATATTTAACTTTTTTGTGCACATATAAGTCCTTTTATATGTATGTAGCAATTTAAATAAATTAACTTTTAAAAAGTGAATTTGGAATTTTTTTTTTTTTTAATTTTTTAAAAAGGTTTTTCATATGTATACCTTTTAAATTTTCTCGCTCTAAATATTTCAACATACTTTAAAAATTCTATTTTTCTTTTAAAATTTATTTATTTATTTACTTATTATTATTATTATTTTAAATATAAAATATGTTATATTTATAAATATGTCCTTATACCTCAGATATTACATTAGGCTTGAAGAAGTTAGGTATCGTAAATTAAAGAAAAAATTATTATCTTCTAAAATATTTGAATATATACTTACCACAGTAAGGATATAGTATCGTCGTATTCAGGTAAAACTTCTTTGGTTGTTGATTTATATTAGTTAGGTTCAAATTTCTGTAGTAAAATTCATGATTCATTCCCATGACTGCACAGTTAGAACCGTCATTGTGACAGACTGTGCATTCTCCAGATGCGAAGCTTTCGTAATCTGGACATTGCACGCCGATAAATTCGCATTTCTTTGGATTGATGGTAGCTTTGTAATACTGAACAGCGTGCATGTGGCTGCATATTCGTGGGACTAGAGAAATAGTTGCTGCAAGAATAAAACGTTTTACATTATTCTTTAAACAGTAAAAAACAAAACATTACAGTTCGATTTCATTTTTTTATTTCTGTGTTCGTGTTCTTTGTGTTTCTGATAATTATAACCTAAATATTATCTGTTTTATTCATTACTGTTTCACACGTTGTTTAAACTACTGCAAATAAAAATAGTTTCACCAATTATTTTGTGTATAGTTGTTATTTCACAGCACAGAAAGTGTTCTAACTTTAATCAAATATTCAGTTAGACAATTCTAGCCGCACAAAAACGAATTTTTCTTTCTCTCTTCTTTTTTTCTGTACAGTAGTTACAAAAAAAAAAAAAAAAATCTTGTAATTTATAACATAAAAATTATAAATTAACTTATAACGCTAAAAAGTTAATTATTTTATGATTTATATGTATAAAGATTATGTAACTACAATTTACTAAAACCGAACCAAAACAACGAAATTGGAGACGAGTTATTTTAAAAATGGTTTATAAAATCTGTGCAGATAACTTATTCATTAACTTGGTAACAATTCACCCCCCCTCCCCCCCTTTTTTTTTTCTTTTTTTCAAATACTTAACTTTCCCGAGAATTTTGGAAGAACATCCAACATAAAACTACAGCATGCACAAGTTTTAAACATTATTTAAAATAATAATTGTTTTTCTTTGATTTTAATATCTTGATACAAATTGTAACCTTATATTTTATAACATATTTTATTCAGTGGCGGACCTACAACTCTCGAGGCCCAGGGCAAAAATCTCACAGGTGCCCCCTAACTGGAGCCCTCTTACTTAGAACCCCCTGCCTCGCACTTCTTTACTTAAATTTATTACTATAAAAAGGCACTGAAATAAGTTTTAAAATTGATTCAGAAGTCAAACACCCAACGAGAAGGCCAAAGGCATTGGTACCGCTTGTGCTGTCTTAATTAGGCTTTACATACATGATTTTTTTTTTTTTTTTTTTAGAGTTACCGCTCTACGGTCACATTTTGTACATTAAGGCTCTTTAGACAGAAACCTACGGCTTAAAGAACTGCAGGGAATTTTTCAGGTTAAAATAATGGCACGGCAACTTCACCAAATATACATACTTAAAGGTTAAGTTTTTCCAGAGGTCTCCTCATGACTTGAGGCCCGGGGCGGACCACCCCCTCCGCCCCACCCTTGGTATGCCACTGAGTTTATTTATTCACGTTGTTTAAAAAAATCAATAAAGAAATAAATGCAACTCATGCTAAATGTATGTAAATATAATGCGCATGATTAAGAGAATGTTGATGTGAGAACTAAAAGTATTTTTAAACGCATTTAATGCATAAATGTGTCTTTAACAATTATGATACTCTTTTCTCTTACCGCGTAGCTAATAGAAGGATTGAAACTGTCGTAGTAATTTAAATTGGGCTTTCTTAATATAGTGTAACCACGTTTCCTAAAACTAGCAGTGAGGACCAGTCCAAATTCTTGGAGGGATGCAAATTGACTAAAAGGTTGGGATTTGGAAAACATCCAGTCATTCGGTGCTCTCTTGTATCGCTAATTTTCTCTCTACCACCCCTATTTTAACACTAAACTCGTTGAGCCAGCAGTTGCGCAGAGGCTTCGATGGTTTCAAGAAACATAATTAAAGAATAGTTTTATTAATACTGAAATAACAATTTAATGTTTTTAAAGTCAAGCATGTTTCGAATAGTTAAACAGCATATATGTCATGATTGGAATTTTAAATACATATCAAAGGTTTTGCAAAGAAACATTTGCACAATTTTAAAAACGATATATATACGCCTTCTGGCTTTCCAAATAAATTTATTTATTTGGAATTTATTTTTTATCCAAAAAAAATATCTGTAGGACGGTCTTTGTTAAATAAAAAAAATATATATAATAAAAAAAAATAATAATAATAATAAAAAAATAGGAACGGGGAGAATGGGTGGGCAGAAATTTGGTTAACGAGGTAGGGTGGTGGTGTTTGTTTTGGTTGTTTAAGTAGGTTGTACAACTTAATAATATTAATTTTAAAAAATCACTGCATTTCAATTATCTTATAATTTTTTATCCTATGTATAGCGAGTGATCAAATTATTAGATTTTTTTTTTTTTTTTCTAAAAAGATGCTGGACGAAATGGTCTGAAACTTCAAACATGCAAAGAACAGTTGAAAACTCACATTTTTCACTATCGACTTAATCTATAGTGCAATTAGGAAACCAACCACAAATTGAAGAAAAACGAAAATACTTTAGATCACTCTGTATCATAAAAAGCTACCAATAACTTCTAACACATTATTACACATACTATGTACATTTTTTTTTTTTTTTTTTTTTTTTTTTGGTAATTGCACAATTATTTAGGCAGATATATATATACGTGTTTTTTTTTTTTTTTTTTTTTTTTTTCAAAAATTATTAATTCTTTTGGCAAGATTTTGATTATAACTAGAATGAATTTACATAAAATTTTACAAAGATAGCAGGAAAATTGAAAAAACATTAGAGAAATATTATTATGAAACAAAATTCACACGTGTAATATTTGCAGAGATATGAATATTTGTAGTAAGTAATTTTTACTGCGCATGCACGAAAGATAGAAAAAAAATTATTACATAGGTTGTAAGCTTTGGGCAATTTTTGTCAAGAATTCATTTGAGTAGAGTTAAAGTGAAACAAATTGTTGGCAAAAGAACGAACTAGATTTTAAGTATTTTCCAAAATTGAAATTTCATAAGGAGATTTTTCGCGTGCCAAGTAATTAATGGGAAGATCCAATTACTTCAACCACGTTGCAAATATATAAATATACATATTTGTATATATATACTTGTAATATATTTTTATTTATTTTCTAAGATTTGTGATTTCATAAGTAGTTTTTCACAAAATCAAAATAAATAAATAAATAAATAAATAAATAAATAAATAAAATAAAAAAAATAAAAAAAAACTATATACTTGTAATATGTTTTTATTTATCTTCTAAGATTTGTGATCATAAGTACTAATTAAAAAAAAAGAAAGAAAGAAAGAAAGAAATTCTATTAATTTGATCATCCGCTGCATTTCATTCTGAACATTTATATAATTTGTAGGTACGGGAGAGTGGGGATGAATGGGACGTTTTTCATGTTTTTACTGATAACGTTCACCATATATGTAATTCAGAATTTTGTAACATTGCTCATAAGTACACTTCAGTAATCAGTTACATATAAACATACTAACTTTAATAAAAAAAATATCATTTTTAATTAATAATAATAATAATAATAATAATATTTAATAATATATATATATATATATATATATATATATTTACAGGCATATGCATTGTCCCATTCATCCCCACCTATGGGAATGAACGGGACAGGACTGGAGTTAACACAGAAAAGAAAACAAAATGAAAAGTAAATAAATTTTTAAAGTTAAATTGGTTTATGTGATTTTATTACACACGATGAATTTACTGAAATTAACATAAACTGATGCATTGGTTCAAATTAACATCAATCGCAAAAGTCCTTTGGTTCGCACAGTTCCTAGTGCTCTAAGCTTTGGTAATTTAATATAATAAGATCTAATCTAAAAATAAAGAAAGAAAGGAGACACTAGAATGATATAAATCATTAATAATAGAGTACAAATTATCCAGATAAATTTTTGTTTCGAACTGATCGGGAAAAATCAGCATTCTATTCTGTATTGCATTAATAATCACCAGGATTTATTTAATTAGCTTGATTGAAATTGTGATTTTAATCAAATTATTATTAGTTTATTTATTTATTTATTTAATTATTGATATTATTGATTTAAGTTACATTGAATATTCTAACTTATAATTTTTTTAATCATAATTATTATAAACAAAAATCAGAACAATTAATTTTAATCTATTTTTCTCTAAATCTATGCTACTTTTATAATTCCATGTTATAGCTATTGAACTGCAGGTTATAAAAATATTGAAAATCTATTTGCGATTTGTTTTAATATAATTCTTGTGTATAATTTTAAATTAGAACATAGTGGGGAATGTCCCATTCATCCCCATTCAAACTGTCCCATTCATCCTCAAAACCACATGATCATATAAAACAGGAAATAGACTTAAGGAACAATTGTCAGTGTTCTTCTTGAATATCATAAACACAATAAAAGATTATGCCTTTTCACCATATAACAGTTATATTAACTTTAAGCAAATAGTTAATGTCTTAACTACTACTTAATTGAATCAGCAGAAACTTACTTTGGCAGCTGAAAAAGACACTTTAATTTTTTTCTGCCCTTCTATGGATACCACAATTCTGAAACTACATTTGATGAATGACCTCAGCACTGCCATATATCAGAAAAAATGTCAAGTTTCTGGTGCTTGCAAAACCTAAAAATCTAGCTATTGTCCCATTCATCCTGCGTCCCATTGAACCCCACTCTCCCCTACATTATAACAATTTTAGGATTAATAATTAATGCACATTTATGGATTTAAATGGGCTATTTCACCTTAAAAATGGGGGCTATAAATGTATTGATAAATAACATAAGTTTAAATTAATATTACAGTAACTATATATTTTTAAAAAAGTAAGTTTTTTTTTTTACCCTTTCACGCGCGGTGGGATATATATATCCCACCTAGGGATATATATATATCCCCCCTACAAGTCCCAACTGGAAGAATTCATCCCAGAAATTTTTTAGAAAAAACTTACGTTTGTAACATATCAGAAAAAGCCGGATGTTTTAACCTTAAAATTCAAAATTTCTTTTACTTTAATTTTGTTCACGAATTCCGGTGGCAGTGTAATTTAAAGGATCCGAATTGTCTTGCGCGTGAAAGGGTTAAAGGTGGTGGTGATGTTTGGAACAAAAAAGAACAATAAAAACTTATTAAATATAATAGCTATTTTAAGTAGAATACTTGACCAAGTTCGCGACCAATCTTGCATGGAAAAACAAATAAATTTGAAAGATAAAATTAGTAACTTAAATAATAAGGAAAATTACAAAATTATAAAAGATAGAGCTATGTGAAAAAAAAAAAAAAAAAAAACTTAAGCCATATGTATGCTTGCATTTAATTTATTTTAAGAGATGGGCTGTTTTCAGAAGTTAACGAAGGTGAGTTGAATGCTAAAAATAGCTAAGGAAGTTACACAAATAATTTAACTCACTATGTTAAATATATAAACCTAATTACAATTACTTTGTAAATACAAAATTTAATTGATATTAATATTTAAATTAAGAAAAAAAATATATATAGTTTATAAAATATAAACAGATATAAAAAAAAGAAAAATATATACAATTACTACATTATTATTATTTTTTTCTTTTAATAAAAAAGATAAATTGTAGTGTAATACATATTTTTTTCTTTCCAAAATCTTTTATACATTATTTATTTTGAACTAACTTTGAACTTATTTAACTTGACACCAAAAGAAAAAGAAATAAAAACCATTTTTATTTCGTCTACTTTTTCTGAAAAAAAAAAAAAAAAAAAGAAGCCTACGTGACCTAAAAGCACAGGAAATAAGAGCAAAAAATCATGCTGTACGCATAGATTATTAACACTTTCCAACTGGAGATACTCCTTTCATAGTTTAAACTTTGATGTGCGTTGCATATACAATCACACAACGGTAATCACAAAATACGTAATCGCAAAAGTCTTAACACAAATGGAAATGCAATTTCCTATTGTAATCTTTAATGTATCTGAATATTTTAGTGCAGTCCAGGAAATCTCAATGCTAAGCATGCTTTTTTTTTTTTTTTTTTTCAAGCATTTGCAAATATTTCAATTTCCTTTTGATTTGTACAGTACGAAATTAATTAAATTGATTTTTCAAAATGCCTCGCATAGAATGCAATACATTATCTTTCTTTTGGATGTCCCTGTACATAAACTAGTTTTGCTATTTATACCTTTTTCAATAGAGAACATGCCATAGTAAACTTGTATAAGATATACGTATCATTTTAAAAAAAAGTTCTAAAATCATTTACCGACGCTAGAGGCGGGCAGTCAGGCGGAAAAATAAACCAAAATAAACATTTTTCAATTTTATTCGAAAGTGTTAAAATAAGAGCGATATGAAAGAAAGAAAAAAATAGTTTCATAACATGTACCCCATTTTTTGCAATAAATAGTTTTTTATCTCCATTTCTCTCTGCACATTACAAATAATCTTTTTTTTTTTTTTTTTCTATTTTTCTATTTCTTAATTACAGTCATGAAATTATTAGACTACTTAATTAGGAAACATGTAATCGCATTAACAAAATGATACCGAATAAAGCTACCATTTACACACCTCAAGAAAGGTGAAGACATCTATTATATAAGTCAATGTCACGGTTGTGAATAATTTGAAGTAATAAATGAATGAATTACCGTAAAGGAAATCGAGCATAAGATACGATTTCACTATTTGATATCGGCAACCATCTTGAACCGTTCCGCCGTTTGGATAGAAATCTGCGTGGCCTAAAGGATTAGCATCCCCAATCACTTCACCTAAGAAATCAAATAAATAGAAAAACATAAAGGAACATAAATTTTTTAGATATATTTAGATACAAATTAAATATCAAAAAGAAAAAAAAATCAGAATGTATCCACAAACTTTTGTTTAATTTATCAAGTTTATTTAATTAATTATTCTAACAATCTGTATTTTGGATATAACAACACCCAGGAAAATAATTTATTGAAATTGTAAAATGTGTTTTGTTAAAGTTTTTTTGAAGTTATTTTGTTCATTCAGGGTCTCTACACCAGTCTAGACACCCTACATGATAAGAGACTAGACAATGACTCGCCAGCCGATCCGCCATGTTTGTTCAATATGTTATATGCAATACCATTACTTTTTGCAAAATTTAAAATAACACTCGCCAAGGCTTTCTAAAGATTAAAAAAACGTGTTTTACCAAGATTTTAATTTTTAAAAACGTGTCAGAAGCTGATAAAAATAAATTAATTACGTTTTACGGCGATCGAGTGGTTTTTGAACGAACGCCCGCCATATTTGTTCAATGTCCGGTCTCTCTTAACACCGTTCTATATAACAGTACCACCTTTCTATTAACACGCACAAAAATTTAACCATAGCGTCTCAAAATAAAGGTTTTTACATATGTAGTTTGGTGCAATTTTAAACAATAGATGCTGAGATGGAGCCGCATAGGAAATTGCAGAAGATAAGTGATAGCAGAGCCTGCTATCGGCCGACATACACTCAAATTAAGTCCCCATTCCTTTTCATAATGGCGCCCTTGGTGTATTTATATTCTATTATAGAAGCTGAGATATAACCTTCTCGTACTCTGGAAAATATGCACCATAGCAGCGCTACCCTCAGTGTTAATTTGCATCCAAAATGAATCAGCAAAGTTCTTCACAATGGTCCTCCCTAATATCATGTTTTGTGCATTTATAGACAAGAGGAGGTGAGGTTATAGCCTTCCAGTAAAAAGAGAAAATCTTGTAAAACAGTACCACCTAATGGGCGATATGCACCTAAAGTTGATAGGCACCAATTTATGTGGAAGTACAACTAAATATTCATTTTAATAAAATCCTGTGCATTTGTTCTTGCTTTAGAATTGCATATTATTTTGGTCATACACAAAGACAACCGGACATTTAAAAAAAAAAAAAAAGTTAAATCATGTTCAAGACATCTTAAAAGTGTAAATAATTGAAAACCGGAAGTTGAAAATTTTTACGAATCCAATTCTTTCTACTATAAATATAGAAATTATATAATTTAATGAAAAAAATAAGGTGTAAATCAAATTATAATAAGATGACCTTGGTCTGACATTTATGCCTAAAAAATGAGTCATTATTGTAAAGCTTACAATTTAAGGTTTGACTTTAAATAAATGTAACATAAAATTTATTAAATTGTAACAGTAAATAGTATAAACTTTATAGCGTTATAATAAAAATTGATTCAAAATATAATATAAATTTTAGAACAGGAGGGGGAGCGGAATAAATTTAACAGATATAGTACATTTATTTTACATTTCCTTTATTCATTCAAAGATAATTTTAGCCTCGGGTGCGCAGTCTATAGCTGAAAGGTAGCAGTTACCGTTCACTATAAAATTAACTGATTGATTCATTGGCAGTTTTATGTTGTTACATATCACAGTTTCTAAATAAATATAAAAGTGACAATATAATAATTTTCAATTTATTTGAAAAATTAATTAATACCTTTACTTACCAGACTGTGTTCCCCCATTTGTGTGGATGACATCAACCAGATTAGCATCAGATGAATCGAGTCTCTCATGTTTTGTTAAATTCTGAAAGGGGGTCAATGCAGGATCTAGTGCTAGGATTCAATAAAAGAGTAAAATTTTCAAAATTATTTCGTTATTTAGAATATAGAAACATAATATTGATATAGTATCAATCCAATAACATTTCATTTGAAATGTTCCCATGGCAACAAAGCCAAGTTTCAAAAATATTTACTGCTGCGAAAATAATAATTTTGTTTGTTCAAACGCCGCTATTTCAATAATATTTCGATTTAAATCAAAAGTGTCAATCATTTACGAAATTTAGGAAACCTGATATTGACAGAAAGTTAAAATGAAAATGCAAAAATATGAATTTTGACGAATCAAAATATTTTATAAAATATGAAGTAAAGTCCATTTGTTTAGAGAATGTAAGAGTAAAATATTTACTTCTCAAATAAATTGTTTAATATAATAATTGTATGTTATAAACAACTTTTGTAAAATTTTTAAGATATCCCATTTGGATTTTTTTGTAAGGCACAAACAGTATTAACGCAAAAAAAAAAAAAAACTGTTTTTTAATAATTGTCTGTGGGTAAAAGACACATTTTTTTTTTTTTTTTTTTTTACTATCACTTGATATTACATTGCACATTGCATTCTTTCGATATAAATGCGCAAAACGTAAAAGAAAAACAAACGAAGAAAGTGAACTACAACTCAAATTCTTATTAATATAAGGGTCAAAACGGTATTGTTTCGATTGGAGAAATACTTCTTCTAAATTTATATTTAACATATTTTGCCAAAAGAAGTATTTTATACATTCAAATTAGAGTTGAGGAATTCCCAGATTGCATCTAGTAATAGGTTAGCCAGTTAGCATTTTAAATTTGTTCCAGGAATAAATAAATAAATAAAAACATATTTACGTAACGCGTTCACCCGCAACTTATATTATTGTCTACGCTCGATTCGCTGGTCACTATATTTAAATGAATTATCAAAAAAAAAAAAAAAAAAAAAAAAAAAAAAACGAATCGCTTTTTTTTTTTTTTTTTTTTTTCTAAATAAAAATTAAAAAGAATTACGTTTAATTCGTTTTAAAGCTCGCTTAGGGTACCCGCTGACTACGGCAGCTCTTTTTCCGCCCGCACTGTATTGGTTCCCACTGCTTGCAGAAAGGTCTTTCCAGGGCACTTCAGTCTGGGTATCTATTGACGACAGGTGGATCTGCTATCATTCATGAGTTGCGATTTTAAAAGACGACTGAATCTTTGCATCTATTAACTACTTAGTTTTTGAACCATGTATTTTATAGTCATCGTTCTTTACACTATATTACCATATGATTACGACAAATATAATAAATAAAAGAAAAAGTAAATTTTCTTTTAAAAAGAATTAGATAACCATAAAATAGATGAATTTTAATTAAATTAAAATTTTAATATAAGTTTAATTATTTGTACTATATTACCCCTCTAATCGATAAATATTAAAAAAAAAAAAAAAAAAAAAAAATTTCAAAGAAGTTAATTAAATAAATGAAAAATAAAAATTGTTATATTATAAAAATTATACATAAACATAAGTGTTATAAATAATTTTTTTAATTTAAAATTTAATAAGTTTAATTTTTCTACTGTTTTACGATTTGATTTCAATACAATAAAAACAATAAATAAATAAGAAAAAAAAAAGATTTCGTTTTCCAATGAATTAAATGAATAAAAAAAAAGTGTAATAGTTGTTGCTAAGATACGCAGATGACTGAAAGGAAAGAATAAATTTTAGAAAAATTTTAAATGAAAATACAATGGATAAAATAATAAATAAATAAATAAAATTCGAAAATAGAAAAAATCTCGATGAGGTACACACCGGCAGGGTCCAAGCTACCCCTGTACAAAATTTTGTAGCTCTGCGATCAGTAGTCTGAGCTGCAGAGCGCAGACAAACACACACATGCAATTAGCGGCAAGAAAACAAAACGAAACAAAATAAATAAATAAAATAAAGTAAAATAAATAAAAATAAAAATATATCATGCATTTTAGCAATTAGTCTATTTTAAAAAAATATATTAAAAATAATGTAAAAGAAATTAGATTACTAACTAACAAATACATATAATTTATAATAATGTTTAAACGCCAATATTTAGAATATCCACAAATATATATATATGTTTTTAAATAAATCATATAATTAGAATAAGAAATGCTTTTAACGCTATAATAACGTCAATTTTACCGTGCAAGTTTAAATGTTTACAAAGCTTTATGTCAATTTTATTTTTTACGCGTAAATATATTTCTTTTCATGTAAAAAAAAAAAAAAAAAAAAAAAAAAAGAGGGGGGGGGGGGGGAGAGAGAAAAGAAAAGAAAATGAAATTTAAAAAAAAATGAACACCTAAAAATTTGTTTTCTAGTGGCATCAGCTGGATTTTCAATATTGTCACGTCGATTAGACTTAGATAATTGTTTGTGGAGAAACACTATAAGCGAAATAAGACAGAGAACTTTAAACTCAGCTCGAGACTTTATGTTTTAACTCAACTGAATTTTATTCTATACTAATGAACAACATCGGTTTATATACAATTGATGAATTTTCTAGAGCAGAATATTCTAGAATTCGAAAAGTCTAGAAATTACATAACATTAACTGAATAATTAATAAAAACATAATTAACATAATGAATGAATGAGAAATAAATGATTTATATTTAAACAAAAACTATTTTTGAACAATTTCTCGTGATGGGGATCAAAGTCACCACCTCTGGATTCATAGCCCGATGCTTTACCTCAGAACCACGACGTTCACAGTAAAGCACTCAGGAATAGTGTAGCTTTTGATAAGAAAAACTTTTTTTTTTTTTTTTTAATCTGTTCAGTAGTTCCAGAAATTGCCCTCCACATACAAAAAACTTTTTCTGTTTATATATTAGTATTGATTGATATTGATATAATAAAAAGAACTACAACATAAAAAATATTTGAAATGCAAGATTCTTTGCTCTTCGAATGGAGCAAAACTGCGAAATTCCAATTACATTGACAAATGCCACATTAACAAATCAAAATATCCAATAACGTATCGATAAAGGGGAAAAAATCCAATAAATACTATTAAATACTATTAAATAATCAAAACTATCCAATAAAATATCGTAAATATATTTAGATGATGTGTTTCTTTCAAATGCAAATGATTACACAAAAATATACGCTATATACACGCAAGTATTTCTGAATCCTTCTACAAATACCATGCTTCAATATTAACTTTTGTTTCGTTTTCATAATTGTATCCATCAAAAATAAGTTTTGGTTACTTCAGCGTACTCACCTGTTATTCGCCTTAAATTCCTAATCTTCTTTCCCACAAAGCCAGCAATATGAGCGCCAAGACTGTGTCCAATCAAATGAAATTTTTCTGTGCCAGCTCCTGTTTGATTCTTAAAAAAAAAAAAAAGATCAAATTGTTTTATTACAAAAGATCATGATTTAGATACAAATTAAATAGCAAAAATTTCTCATATAGATGTAATCTAAAAATTCCATTATTACTACTACTACTACCACTATTCATTCAGGTTTGCCTGCAATTAGGGAGAACCAGAAAAACTCATGGAATTTGAAACTTTTTTTTTTTTTTTTTAATAGGAAAAACTCAAAGGATTTCAAAATTTATTGTAAAAAGAAAGAAAATTCAAAGAATTTAGAAGTATTTTGGAATACATGAGAAAATTTTCAGAATAAAGATTTAATTTCAGTTTTTAATTTTAAATTGTCCAATTTTATAATTTGAAAAAAAAAAAAAAAAAACCTTTTTTTTAAAAAAAAAATTTTGTCGTTTTTATAATGCAGAAAAAAGTCAATTATATGATTTTAGTATAGTAAGTTAATAATATTAATATGACCTAGGTATGTTAAACTGACTTGTTAATATGTTTCCCATAACTTTTGAATTTGCACGATATTTGTTTGGGGTTTTTGCTCAGTACTTTTGGCTATTAAATTATGCAAATGAAATTTTTTAGAAGCTAGCGCAGGCGCAGTTAAAAATTATTTAGTAAAAATGCTCATATTTCGCAAGATACTTAACATTTTTCCATAGTGATTGCAGTATGCTGTGTCTAATGTAGTTTGCTAAAAAAATCTTAAAAATGGCTTTTCACTGGGTCTAATACCCTACCTGTTACAAAGAAGGTATTTTCATTAAAAAAGTTATTTTATTTTATTTTATTTTTATTTTATTTTTTTTTTTTGGGGGGGGGGAGGGGGGCAATAAAAAAAAAAACTCTTCATGAATGTATGTGTTAGCCCCATAACAATTTATACAGATAATGAGTAAAGTCCTCATAATCACATGCTACAGGCAAAAAGCATTTGAAGTTTGAAGCATTACTTTTTACAGGATGATCCAAAAATCTTGATTTTCTTTTTTTCTTAATTTTTACTGGACCTCTTTTCCTCTTCAGGACACAACTTTTGTTGAAATATATGAGGTATAATATGTTCTTTACACTACCAAACTTTCAAGATGATTCTGAAAGAACTTTTTTAGATATTTGACAAAGCGTCTAAATTCGTAAGTGTCCAAATACTTAAGGGTAGATAGTGTATCAGTTATGTTATTATTAAATATTATTAAATAAATTACAAACAATCTGTAAACCTGCAACTATTTCAGTAAAAATAGCTTATTTTACAAGGTATTATTAGCATTTAAACCAAGACAGATGATTAACCAAGACATTATACTTTATTATATCACAAGATCTTATGTCATAACTTTACTACTGTAGAATTATAAAGGAATTAGTGCTGTCTGACATAATCGAAAGTTACTAAATATTTATAATCCAATATAAGATAAATACAGTAACAATATCAACATGTACAGATATAACTTTCCTTTTAAAATGAGCTATTTAAAAAAAAAAAAAAAAAAAAAAAAAAAAAAAAATGCAAAAGCCGTAATTTTGTTATTTATGCTTTAGGGTTAGTTGGTAATTATAGATATTTAAAAATGTGTTTAAGCAAGTTGAACTTACTAACAAAAATGTTTTCGTAATACTTTGTTTAGCAATTCGGAAAACTGGATGACTAAATATCATGAGTAAAAATTAAAAAGATTTATTGCTTGGAAGTAAATAAAAATGCAAGTGATACACTAAAAATATTCTATAGAAGTAAGAAGAATTAATGATAACATGCAATATTTATTTCTAAAATTATTGTGCAGTTAAAAAAAAAAAAAAAAAAAAAAAAAAGTGCTGATACTAGAAAATTTTGTTTAGAAGAACTTAATATATATATTCTTTTAAAATCATATCGAGTATATGTATGTCCGATTATCTTTTCATGAACTACTGAATGCAGTCGTGGAAAGTACAAAAAGTTTCGAGTAACCCAAGGACTCTTAGTTGGCCATTTAAATTAAACTATCCCAATTAGTTAAAAAGGTATCAACTTAAGTCCCAAAGCGATTACAAGATAAGAAATATAACGTGCTGCTAAAAAAATGCAGTAGCGGGAACTGCTTGAAGCGGTTGGGCGGCAAAATACTAGTAACAGCGGTATGGGTTAAAAAATTGAGTCCAAAAGAGATAAAGTCCAAAAGAAATAGAGCTCAAAATTATACGTAATCGCCCGAAACGAGATTTTGAGCCATTTCAATGGTTTTTTTTTTTTTTTGCAAAATAATATGAAAAATAGCGGCGATACAGTTTAAAAAAAAAATCTTTCAAATATAATGATTAGCAAAGCCTGCTAGTGGTTTAATATAAATAATTTATTTCATGAAAGTTTGACCTAAAATCGAAAAAAAAACATTACTTACATACATATATATACAATATGCTTAGTCGTTTTATCGATAACTCTTATGCATTTTTATTACCATTAATTTTTTAATGGTACGATTTACATGAATTTTTATGATACATGATTTTATGAATTTGTACATGATTTTATGAATTTTTTCATGAAGAATTTAGATAAGTTTTAATGTTGACAAAAAATTTTCATTAATTAATCAGACATAATTTGATAGTATTAGTTTGAAAATCAATATGAAAATTAAAATCATTCTCTTTTGAAAAAGGTCCTTACGTGAGCAATAATGTATTTGGTATGATTAATTTTCATCAGCGTCTTAATAAACGATGATGGACTTTAAAGCTTAGAAAGCCAAACCTTCCAAGCCCAGAAATAATTTTTACTCATCTCTCTCGCTTTTCAGTATTGTTTTTGTGAATCATGTTAGTCATATATTGAGTTTTGAAGCTGTTACTCAAAGAAAATGCAAAATTATCTTTAGTTTACAGAATAAAGATTAATAAGTAATACATGAAACTAAACAAAAAACACTCACCATTATATTCCTTATCACGAAAACAAGTTGTTCTCCAACTATCTTCGTGTTGTTGGTGCTGGCTGTGTAGTTAGGTCCATTTCCCCAAGTCCAGTCAACTAGAATGACATTATACAGGCCACGTTTAAATAGCTCGTTTTTGGTTTCCTAAAATACAAATTAATATTTGTACACGTTTAAAGGTTTTCAAGAAAATTTCAAATTTTTTTTCCTAAATCTGCTGAAATAATTAGATGAATGCAATTGTGCATTTTTTTATTGTTTTCTTCTTTATTTTGATAATCCCATATGCTGGAATTGCATTGAGAGGCACAACGACTGCGTTCGTTGTGCAAAAACGTTACAACCTTTCCTTATCTTAACACATTTCAGGAATACTTTTTGATATGTTAATGAAAATTTCACCTTTTTTATTTTCTTTTATATTCAATAGAAGAAAGTATTGGATTCGTAAAAATTTTCGACCTCGGGTTTTTGATGGATTTACACGTTTTGAGAGCTGTAGAACACGGTTTGACCATTTTTAGAAAATGTCTGTCTGTGTGTGTCTGTGTGTGTGTGACAAAATTTTGTGGCAGCTGTATCTCAGGAACTGCTGCACAGAATTTCATACAAATTGGTATGTAGTTGCACCTTGACATAAATTAGTGCTTATCAACTTTTGGTAAAAACTGTCTTACAGGTTGAGTTGCTATCCCGCTTTTTCTAAAATTTTCACATGGTGATATAGGACAAAATTTTGTACAAATGTGCATAAAGAGAATTATTTTTTAGTAATCATTATGAAATTTACAAGAATTATTTATAATAGAGATAGTCAACTGGGAAAAACAAATTTGTATGTGTAGGAGCCTCCCTGTGTGTGTGTGGGGGGGGAAGTCCCCCCTCAAGGGGAGTAAATTTTCAAGATGGGTATCTTTCGAAAGGTCTTGTCAATACCTTTAAAACGAATGGTTAAACTATAAATCTGTGATAATTTAAAACAAAGTTATCGATTCTTTTTTTTTTTTTTTTTTTTTTTACTTTTAAAGAAAAAAACCGAAAAAAAAATTGTAGTTTTTTTTTTTTTTTTTTTTTTTTTTTTTTTTAACGAAATTTAACCAAACTTGGTATTTAGTTGGCCCCTGACATAAACAGGTGCTGATTAGATTTGGGGATCAATTACTAAACAGGAGGCGCTGTGATCGTATTTCTTTTAAATTTTTAACATGGCCAGTGTAGGACAAAATTTCGTATAAATGTACATAATGACAGTTATTCTTAACCTGTGATTGTAAAATTAATATGAATTATTGATAATAGTATCAGTTAATTAGGAAAAAAAAATCTGGAGTGACTCCACTCGACTTTCCGAACATTGAGTAATTAACAGTTTTGTAGAAAAAGTAAAGAAAGAGGAGTTGTTAAACAAACAAAAGAGAGAAAACCATAATAGAGTGTTTGAGTATTTTTCTCCATCTATTACACGATGTTTTATTTAACGCTACTGAACTTTGAGCCCATAGATCATAATGATAAAGAATTTTTCGTTGTGTCCCTGTAAAAACCTATAAATGCTGGATTCACCAAAATGCTTACAGTTAGTACAACAGTGATTTATAATATTCATATAAATTTTCAGCTCATTTCAATAAGGCGTTTAGATGCTATCGTACTTTTAAAAATTTAGTCCCATAGGCCATAATGATAAAGAATTTTTCTTTGTGTCCCTGTAAAAAAACTGTAAGTGCTAGATTCACCAAAGTCTATACAGTTCAACTGTGATCTATAACATGTGTACAAATTTTTTGTCAGATTAATAAGGCGTTTTGACGCTATCACACTTTTAAAAATTTGGCCCCATAGGCATAATGATAAAGAATTTTTCTTTGTGTCCCTGTAAAAAAACTATAAGTGCTAGATTCTCCAAAATCTATACAGATTGACTATTTGTGACCTATAATATGTGTATAAATTTTTTGCTCAATTGAATAAGGCGTTTAGATGCTATCGCACTTTTAAGATTTTGCTCCCATAGGCCATAATGATAAAGAATTTTTCTTTGTGTCTCTGTAAAAAAACTATAAGTGCTAGATTCATCAAAATCTATAGGGTTCGTACTATAGTGACTTACAATATGCGTACCAACTTTCAGGTTAATTGAACAAAGCGTTTAGACGCTAGCGTGTTCACTCACAGACATACACACATACATACACACATACACACATACACACACACATACACACACACATACATACATCATCGTAAAAATAGTGAAAACGGACTCAGGGGACCTCAAAACGTATAGAATCATCAAAATCTCGAATTCGGATTTTTGACATGATTACAATACTTTCCTCACTACAGTGTTCGGAAAGTAAAAATTCGTGCATGTGGGGGCATCGCTTCTCTACCTGGGGGGAGTAAATTTTGAAGATGGGTATCTTTCGGAAGATCTCGTGAATACCTTTCAAACGAATGGTTGAACTATAAATATGTGATAATTTAAAACAAAGTTATCGATTTTTTTTTTTTTTTTTTTGTTTCTGAGAGAATTTGTATAGGAAAATATAGAAGAAAAATCTTGTGGTGGCCACAACATACTAGTTTGATCTTCTATCTGTTACGTGATTGATACACTTTTCCTCGTACTTTTATTGTACAGCTTTACATAACAAAATTTAAAATAAAAGTTACCATAAATATTTTTTTTTAAATATAAACTCTATGGCAAATAAAAATATTGCACATGCTTTGCTCTATTATGCGAATGAGTAATTAGCATGCATTAGGCATTGTCCAATGCAGGCTCTAAATAAGTGGGGTATCTCCCGGGATGCTCCTCTAAAGTTTGTTGTTGCGAATGTCAGTGTTTGTGCAGCCGTGTTCCTGAAACATTTTAGAAATGTTTTGCTGTTACAAAGAAGTTTCAATGAAACATAGCTGTTACGTTTCTGTTTTTCTTCTCGCGGACATTTCTATGTTTTTGAAACTGATCTATAAGCAAATTAAACTGATTTATTTTTATTTTTATTTATTTATTTATTATTATTGAAAGGGTTCTGCAGTAGTGATAATGTTTCCACGTTATATAATTGTTACGTTTCTGAAACATTTTATGCTGCTAGGATACTGCCATATACAAAAACACACACACACGCAGAAAAAAAGAAAGAAAGAAAGAAGGAAAGAAATAACAGGACGGCAGCACTACCTATTGATATACATACATCAAAAGCTAGTCAATACTAATTTAAGTCAAGATCCAGCCAAAAATATGCTTACATTGAACGTCTGTTGGTTTGTGAGATACAAGTCCGTAAATATTTGATAATATTCACTCAAGCAGACACGAGACTGACACACATACAATCAAAATAATCCTAAAAATGAACAAATCAAATTCATGATATCTCAACACGTATAAATAAATCAAAATCGGAGGTCAAATATTTTCACGAATCCAATAATTTATTCTTATATGTATAGAAAAAAGTAAAAATACCTGAATATTCCAACAAACTTAAAACATGCAATCAACATAATTTATTACTCAGAAACATGTGATATAATTATCTCATTATGAAACTTGCAATTACTCAAACATATTGTCTGAAGAAGGAAAAAAAAAAAAAAAAACGCATTTTCTCATGAATTCTTTAGATTTAAAATGTTCTTAATAATCGTAAATATTTTTTAAAGCAAGCACTGCTGTGAAAAATATGGCAATAAAGAGAAAAGAATGACGCGACTTGTCTTTTAAGATTTTACATAGAATATAATTACAAATAAAAGAATTCCATAAATTCCTTAATTAGAACATAAATCGTCGTTGAATATTAAAAAAAAAAAAAAAAATGTAGAAACACGAAAAAATGAAAAAGAAAAAATAAATACTGCAGTTCATTAAAGAAAGAAAAAAGAAAGTAAAAAAGTTTTAATGATGGCAATTTATTATAATGCATGCTTTTTACATACGAAATATATGTATGCATATAACACAAGTTAAACAATTTCAAACATGCAATTATTGAATAAAATTTTTAAAATGTACTAAAAGTAGTTGAAAGTTTTAGCTTAAATGAAATTGCGAAATTTTTTCGCTTTTTATAAATTCCTGAATCCAATTTCATTCTAAATACTTTTGGAATTTCGCTACAACTAAGTTTTAATTTCATTTAAGCAAATAAAATAAGACAAAATGAAAAATGCAGATTTAAACATTTTAAACAACAACAACAACAACAACAACAAAAAGGCTGATAATATTTTGGAAAAAATGCATCAACCAAAAAAGAATACCTTGTTAGTTTTTTCTCCACTTCCCCCTTATTATTTTGTTAATACAGTAGACTCCCGATTATCGGCGGTCGGATTATCCGCTTTGCGGATTATCCGCGGTCCTCAATGGTCTGAATTGAAAAGGGAATTTAAAAATACAGAACAAACTTATTACAAAAAAGATCGAAGATAGTAATGACCTTCAAGGCTTTTGGAGATATTACACGATTCTTGACAGCATTTATGGCATACACACTGCTTGGGAGGTAGTTAAGCAGTCTACGTTTGTAAGGTCTTGAAGAAAAAATTTACAAAATGTGCAAAATACTTTGATAGAGTTTATAGAGGAGGAAGAAATTTCTGCTCATGATTTGGCAAATTTAGTTAAATTTGATACTGGAGGAGAAAAAGTCAATGAAGGAAACATTGAAGAGTGGATTAATTGTGACGCCAATGATCCAGGTACTGAACACCTTACAGATGAACAAATTGTGGGCCAAGCATTAGACCCAGTTTCAGAAGATAGTGAAGAAGAAGAGGAAGAAGGAGATAAAACTCAGCAGAGGATGAGCCACGACGCAGCCCTAGCACATGCAGATGGACTTATAAAATATCTCAAGTAACAGGACGATGTATCACTTTGTGACAAAAGGCTGATAAAGAAACTGCAATCGCAAATTAAGAAAAAGTGTTTTAGTACATAAAAAAACAAAAATGCTTCACCGATTTTTTTGTTAAAAAATAGAGCAAAATGTAAATAGAAATTTTTATTAGTATGTAAAATTGTATATGTAGGCCATGCTTAACTGTTAATTAAATAGTATTGCTCAAAAGGCTTTATGTGTTGATTTATATCCCCTTTTTGACCATTTTGCGGATTATCCGCTGATTCGATTATCCGCGGTTGTCTATTCCCCGTTCACCGCGGATAATCGGGAGTTTACTGTAGTATATAAAATTTTATTTATGTATCATACAGAAAATGCATTGTATAATTATATATTATATATTTATAATAGACATATTTAAAGTTCCAGCTTATTCAGATCCAATTGTAATTTAATTTAAATTATATTTCTATTGATTGATTTCAAAAATTCATTAAATTGCTGCGAAATATTTTTCTGTGCAACTGTTTTGTCAGAAACCTCATTTTAATAAGCATATTTCTTGGCACAAAAAGTCTTAAGGTGAGCCTACGTCGCAATACAAAACAGGAAGTTTTAGTCAACAAAGTTTATTATTTATTTATTGCATAAGTTATTTATCTTTTCCCTACATGGTAGAGTATGAAGATATTTTTACTAAATATAACTTATATAACCAAGAAATTGTAGGAAAGTTTAAATGTCACAACTTTTACAGAAATTAACATATTCACTTGAATTAAGTTCGGAAATTAATATATGCTTTAAATTTAAAAATATTTTTGACCTTTAAAGTATACCGCTGTGACTAATGATTGAGGAATTAAAAATCGTTTAATACTAAATGTCCCGTAATCAAACAGTACTTATTTTTATCTAAAAAAAAATTCTGCAAACACCATGTAAATATTCATGAATAAATATGCCTGTCTTGGCTTTAGTATTGAACTTTGTATTAATTTGAATTTGTTGAGAAAATGGTTATTGGATTTAAGAAAATAGGCATTATTAAGGGAAAAATTTTCAAGTATAGCCGTAATGTATACGAATATTTTTGTGTAAGATTTCCATACGATATGCTATAAGTCATATGGTTTGATACTTATAAAAAACATATGTACTTTTCATTTTGTTTAATGCAGTTTAAAGGTCTTAAACTGTACGTATTAGAAATTTCGTCTATAGGTGCCATGTATTTGAACTCTTTTAGGTGTCCCTGTACACGAACCATTTTTTCGATTATATACAGATTTCGTTGAGATTGAACTTCCATGTTCTTCCAGAGAGTCACACACATGTACACATAGACCAAAACACTAGAAACTTAATTTACAGATACATGGGGGCTTCAAAATGTGTAAATATATCAAAAATTCAATTTCGAAAATTTGTCCCCAAAACAATATTTTTTCTGCTATTATTTGGATAAGAGAATATAAAACGTACTTACTCTCATCCATGCGGATCTACAAACTCCATCTAAATATCCATGAATGAATATTTCTGTCTTATGTCTGGGATTGAAATTCGTATTGCTAGGAAGTTGCCCTCCGCACTGGTGAAGAAATTCAGGATAGCTCGTATTTTTTGGAGTGAAAAGAAGCACCGATGTCTTTGGTGCTGGACCTGAATAATTTTCTGGAAGTGTAACTGATTCCCAAAGACTTTCGTTGGAGCATAGTTCCATTGTAAAAGGTTTAAAGCAGAAAGTAGAATCTTGTTGAAATATTCTTTTGATGATATCGTTTTCAAAAACTTTGAGGCCTAACAAAATAATAATGATAACACATTTTCATATGTAATTTAAGAGTAAAGATAATATGTAAATAAAACAGATTAAAAAAGAAATAAGTGTAATAAAGAGAAAAAAGAAAAGCACACGTGTCACTGTTATATGCAAATCATTAAAGGTTATTTTCACGAAAAAGTGGACAAAAAGGCCATTTTTCAATTTTCAAATACCTCAAGTATTTTTAATTTTCCTTGATAAAAAACATATGAAACGTATCAAATAATATGCAGTCGGCAGCAAAATTATTCGAACGCTAACAATAATTCCTGTATAAAAAAAAAAAGTACACTTAATACTGCTTTGTTAAATAAATCCTTGTCGAGTCATGTTCTTAGACTGACTAAAAACATGACTCGACAAGGATTTATTTAACAAAACTATAGCATCTGGAATAAACAGTGTGGAAAGCGGCAAATAAAAATGTACTAAAAAAATTAAGCCTGCCACCAGATGTCACTGTAATCGAAGCTACTGTCACGATATCAAAACTGAGACTACCTATTGGTTAATTATGTGCTTAGACCACGTGAATGATCGGACGAAACTGGGAAAAGCCAATCAGGTCTTCGATTTGAGCAAAAGCTTCCATCACAGCGACATCTGCGAAAGTTTAATTTTTGTAGCATTATTTCATAGGCGATTTGCACACTGTTTATTCTAGACGCTGTAACAAAGCAGTATTAAGTGTACTTTTTTTCATATAGGAATTATTGCTAGCGCTCGAATAATTTTGCTGCCGACTGTAATACGCTTATTAGTGCATTTCCTCCACTGATAATTTATATATATATATATATTATTGGTCATTGGTGTTTCAGTGATATCTGCTGCTTCGCTTCTACTATGTTTAATAGATCATCATTATTATGTATATAATATATATATATATATATATATATATATATAACTTTATATATATCTTTAACTGCAATAGAAAGCTTAAACGTAAAAAGAAGTAAGCAAAAGTTAGTTCTAATTTGTTACACATGTTATGCCTATCAAGCAATTAAATAATTTTTTTATTTACTTTTTTTTTTTTCTTTTTAATTATATATATATATATATATATATATATATATATTAAATTATTTAATTCCTTTACAATACTCAGCAAATGAGAGAAAGATGAAACTACCAACAATGAATTTAATAATTAGATGTATTACGTATCAATACAAAAAACCCTTAACGGGTTAAAAGTTTGTGACGCAGCATTGTACTTTATGGCTATAAGAATTAGAAATACGGGTCTTAAAAATAATGATATCAAATTTTCAGTGACGCTTTGATATTAATTAAATTATACATAGATTTTCTTATTTGAATTTGCTTTTTCCTTTTATTTATATTTACAGTGTAAACGTTATTTTCAACATAAAATAATATATAGCATTTACTCATTGATACCTTTCCATTCACATCTCTTATACTATGAAAGCATGTGTTTTAAAAGAAATTATATGAAATTCCAGTAACGCAGTGGTGTTACATTAAGTGATTTGTTTTTAAATTTCTCTGCAATTATTTTGTTTTGCATATTAAAGTATATGTGCACATTGAAATATTGCTTTTAATTTTCAAATACGCTGTCAAATATATCACTTTCATTAAGCTTATATTATGCACTGAAATATATTTATTTCAATGAATTATTCTATCTTTTGCGTCACGCCATCCAAAACTGAAAAAAATTTCAGTTTTTTTCTTTGCATCACGATATCTATTTGCATGCATTTTCAATTTATTTGGATGAAATGACACAAAGTAAACATTTCCATATATTTTACTTACAGTTTTGGATGGCGTGACGCAAAAGATAGAATAATTCATTGAAATAAATATATTTCAGTGCATAATATAAGCTTAATGAAAGTGATATATTTGACAGCGTATTTGAAAATTAAAAGCAATATTTCAATGTGCACATATACTTTAATATGCAAAACAAAATAATTGCAGAGAAATTTAAAAACAAATCACTTAATGTAACACCACTGCGTTACTGGAATTTCATATAATTTCTTTTAAAACACATGCTTTCATAGTATAAGAGATGTGAATGGAAAGGTATCAATGAGTAAATGCTATATATTATTTTATGTTGAAAATAACGTTTACACTGTAAATATAAATAAAAGGAAAAAGCAAATTCAAATAAGAAAATCTATGTATAATTTAATTAATATCAAAGCGTCACTGAAAATTTGATATCATTATTTTTAAGACCCGTATTTCTAATTCTTATAGCCATAAAGTACAACGCTGCGTCACAAACTTTTAACCCGTTAAGGGTTTTTTGTATTGATATCATTACTTTTTAGGGGTTAATGATCAAAACGCAAAATTAAAGGAGCATGGTAATAACACTGTATTAAAAGTGTTGTTTTATAGGTCACACTCGAACAAAATAACAAACTAAATAAAATTTCAAAATTTTATAAAAAGTGATAAAAAAGATGGACACATGCAACATTACAAAGGCATAATATAGTACATTTTAAAAATGACAAAAATTTCTTATTTATATTTATTTCTTATTATAATGTTTTAGGTATAGATTTGATTTAAAAGAGAAAAATAAATAATAATAGAAAAATCTTTAAAAAGTGAAAATTTTATACTGGTAAATATTTAAGTAGTATAGTTTGTTATGAATTTAATTAAAAAAAAATCTTAATCTATTCAAAATTTTATTATAGCTTAACATTTTGTAATTTATATATTATATATATACTAGAAACTTAATGAGCAAATTAATTATTTTCAAATTCTGTTTTAAGAATTTTTTCAATATGTAGTTTAAGTGATTTATCACCTAATTTTGAAAAAATTACAAATATTTGCATATGATTATCATATTATTTGTCATTTTTATGAAAATAAAGGAAAAATTTTTTGTTGTTGCAATCACCTTTTAAAATAGAACCAATTTTGAAAGTTAACAACGTATCAGCATGAAAACAATGTAAATACAAAGAATATTTTTGATAAACAAATGTCATATAAAATACAAGTACCTAAATAAATAACTCATTTAATATATATATTAAAAAAAGAAAAATATTTTTTATTTTATTTTTTGTGTTTATTTTTGACGCTCCCCGATAGATGGAGCCAAAACGATTATTTGATATTCAGTATTTCAGATGGAAGAGAAGAAATTCGTCCGCGAAACTGCCGCATCACGGTATTTTCGGAGTAAAAAATAGTTCGATTTTTAAACTGAGTTATAAAAAAAACAAGAGTTTTCCTAGGGAAAAGGGAGATGTCAGGCACATCAGATAAAAGCGATTAATATCATATATCAATTAAACTAAATTCGCTCGAGCCATATTCGAGAAAAATTTGTTCCTTACATACGCCGTCCATTTACAACTTAAATGAGCCAATTCATTTCTCGAAATATACTGCACGCAGAAATGTAGCGATTTCAGGGTAGGATCAGACAGAAGGTGAAAGTCTATTTTGAAAATAGAAAAATATTTTTTATTTTATTTTTTGTGTTTATTTTTGACGCTCCCCGATAGATGGAGCCAAAACGATTATTTGATATTCAGTATTTCAGATGGAAGAGAAGAAATTCGTCCGCGAAACTGCCGCATCACGGTATTTTCGGAGTAAAAAATAGTTCGATTTTTAAACTGAGTTATAAAAAAAACAAGAGTTTTCCTAGGGAAAAGGGAGATGTCAGGCACATCAGATAAAAGCGATTAATATCATATATCAATTAAACTAAATTCGCTCGAGCCATATTCGAGAAAAATTTGTTCCTTACATACGCCGTCCATTTACAACTTAAATGAGCCAATTCATTTCTCGAAATATACTGCACGCAGAAATGTAGCGATTTCAGGGTAGGATCAGACAGAAGGTGAAAGTCTATTTTGAAAATATCAGAACATAACCTCCCATATTTCCTGAGATATTAAGCGTCGGCTTTCAGCGGTTACTTTGATCTTAAAATTCCTGTATATATAAGTGTCGCAGTTTTCGTTCGTTTTTCCGTTTCCGCTGAGTGTCGTGGCGTTCGTTTGTTTTTGCGCTTGCGTCACTAGAAAAACTGCCGTTTTTCATGATAAATTTATTGTCACAATTACCATTTAAGTAAATTTCACTGAATAGTAAAAACATGTTAAAGTACTTACGCATAAGAGAAATGACGTATATCACTTAAACCTAAACGGTGAGTTAGTAGTCTTAATCCATTAGTCCAGTAAATTCATGCAACACAAGATAAGAATTGAAAGAAATTAACCAAAATGACTATTGAAATAAAAAGGAATGCATGAAGGAAAAATGGAGTTAAAAATGCTGAAATCCAGTACCGATCTCATCAGGAAACTAGCGGTACTGTCAACAATTAATGCAAGATTTCGAATATTGTATAGCTTTTCAGCAATATACAACACTAGTTTCAATCTTGCATAAAAAAAAAAAAAAAAAAAAGAAAGAAAGAAAGAAAGATAAAAGGAAATTGGCTGATAACTTAACCATAATGAAAATTGGAATTCGTGAAAGGAGCTGGCCACATGTAAATCAAATCCAAATCAAATAAAAATCCGGGCGGTTGCCAAAACGAACAAACTAAAAAGAAATAATTAAAAGTAGAGAATCGATTAATCGAAAGTTTCTGAAATGAAATAAATGTAAGCATGAAGTGATAAATATTGTTCTTAAAATTTAAAAGCTGAATTCACAATTAAATAATATTCGAGAGGTAAATTTAAGTATAAATAAGATTAATACGATATTCACAGTAGGGCATACGTTCGACTCAACGTATGAGCGCGCCATCTAACGTGGAAAAAATAAGTTACTATTAAGTGATTTAAGAAAAAGTGTACGATAGATGTTCTATTTATATGAGTGTAATTTATAGTCTTAAGCTAACATAAGAAAAGGCCAACAAGTGATAATTAAGTTATTATGATTAGGAAATTGGTGAATAATTTTAATTTTAAAAATTATTATTGTTATTAATATTATTATTATAATTATGAAATAGGAAATTGGTGAATAATTTTAATTTTAAAATTTTAATAATTATTATTAGTAATAATAGTCTTAAACTAACAAAAGAATAGGTCAACAAGTGATGATAAAGTCATTATGATTAGGAAATTGGTGAATAATTTTAAAATTTAATAATGTTATTCTTATTAATATTATTATTATAATTAATTATTTTAATAATTATTAAAGTTATTAGTATAATTATTATTGTGAAGTATTATTAGTATGTACGTTTAGTATGAACACATCAAATTTGAATGATATCTAGTTTTTTTTTTTTTTTTTTTTTTTTTTAATTAAGCAAATGAATTATATATTGTTGAAACTTAAACAATATCAACCAGAAAGAGATGATGTATCCTGCAATTGCAATAAGACCAAGCTTCTAACTTTTTTTTTTTTTTTTTTTTTTTTAATTTAAATTCGGCAACCCACCCAACCAACCAGCCGAACAACTCCACCCTTCCTCCTTATATATGTAAGTTTAAAGTGCTGTTTGTGTAAATAAAAATTTTTCGACCTCAAATCAGACAATTTGGCACCCAAATTTGGTAAATATTGATAATTTAGGATTTCCAAAGTTTGGAAGCTCTAACTTATATAGGAGCCGAGTTCTGAAATTTTCCTAAATGATTCATTGGTTTTTAGCGCAGAACAACCTCGAAAATTCTATAAATCACATACAAAACTCTCGATGAACTCAAATGCTATTCAGGCTTCAGACTGAGCGGTTGATCATTGCTCTTGAATTAGCCTTAGTGAAATTCCTGCTCTGTGATGTGTTTAACGCTGTTTATATGATTCTTGTGGTACAAATAACTGTTTTGTTGGGATTTCGAGAATATTCGCTGAATATTGATTTTTTAGGTACTAAGTACAGTTTTATATATTCAGAATATTCGTTAAATAAAGTGTATCCGTCGACTAAAACCTGCCTATGTCTTTACGAACTACATTCTACGTGTAAAAATATAGACAACTTTCATAACAATATCATTACGAACTTTATTATTAGCTTCTATTGAAATCTCTATTACGGTAGATCATATACAGTCGGCAGCAAAAGTATCCGAGCACTAGCAAAAATCCCTATGTAAAAAAAGTACACTTAATACTGCTTTGTTAAATAAATCCTTATCGAATCCTGATTTTAGTCAGACTAAGAACATGATTCGACAAGGATTTATATAACAAAACAGCATTATGTGTACTTTTTTTACATAGGAATTTTTGCTAGTGCTCGGATACTTTTGCTGCCGATTGTATAATGTTTTTTTTTTTTTTTTTTTTTTTTTCTTTTTGTATTTTGGTTATTGTGAATATATATATTTTTTTATTATTATTATTACAAAAACGGAAAATCGCAGCAAGATTTTTTTTTTTTTTTTTTTTAAAGATATACAACTAGATGTTATAGCAAACTTACATACAAATTTGCAATGTTCTACGTCCAACCGCTTATAAGTTATGCGTGGTACGCACACATACACAGATACACATACGTACATACAGACGTCACGAAAAATCCTGTAAATTCGTAGAGGAGCTCATGTCAAGACCAAAGTTAGAGTGCACAATTAGACTTCACGATAGTCATAAATATAAATTTGCAACACTGTACGATAATTCGTTTTTCAGTTACAAAATCTGTTTCACAAATCGTTTTTGCAATACTTACTTATACTTTGTATAAGAAAGAAAACATGCGAAAAATTAACTAACTAAATACACTTTTCGTATTTTTAGACAGAAAATAAAATGTAAAAAATTATTATTATTATTATTATTATAAACGAGTACTAACTTAGCGGATGTGAATTTTCTGAATGTGAAAACAGAATTTAAAGAAACACATTCTGTAATGAGTAATTGTCAAAACAATTTTCCCCATAGAATAACATGGGCTTTGGCTTTCGACGAGCTTAGGTATTGTATTACTCTTAAGCGGGTATCCCGATCTTATAAATAAGTTAGAAGTACACTAAAATTAAGTTAAGCATTTGAGAAAAGAATAGGGGCAATCAGTTTCAAGAAATGAGTCAATCAAAACATGCAAAGAGCACTTACCTGCAGCAACAGCAAAATACGAGAGATAAATCCAAAGAAACATTTCGATATTCCACTTTGATAATGTACCTCGTGTTCTCATTTAATACCGGAACATTTGAATCTGATACAACGAGAGTTTCAATTTCTACTGCGGCCTTCCTCTAAAAGAACAGAAAATGAGCAGTTGGCGTTTATGGCCTGAATAATGTTATAAAGCAAAAGAAAGAGCCCCGAAACTAAAAAAGAGCCTAAATCAAAGCCTTCTTGTTCTAAGATTTTGGATTCTTCACTTACGTTCCCTCTCTTAGGTCAAATGTGCGTAAAAAACTCGTTTCGGTCACTAGGTTCGAATCTGAAAATTACGAAATTCATTACCGAAAGAAAGAAAGTAATAATGACCTTGCAATTTAGAGCTTCATTTGGTATAGTTATATTTTGGAATGAAAGACACGATCCATGTCTACCGAGGAAAGTGTATCGCTTAACTTGATTCAACTTTCACTTAACCTAGATTGTGAAATGAGTTTACGACGACAAGAGCGACGATTTTTTAAGCGACCGTCTCGAATGAGGAAGTGTGATTTGTATATAAAATGAATTTGTAGAACCGTTAATTTCTAAAATGATTTTTGTCTGATTTTCTGTGTAACGTTGTATTGTGTTATTTTGTTTTATGGTGTCTTTTATACTGTGCATCGCATTAGTAAACAGTCTAAAACGTAATATTTCTCTTAATTTTAATCGCATTGTATCAAACACTTTTTGAATATTATTAATTTTAACATATAGATTAGAAAATAAGTGATAATTGCGTGTTTTTGGTCCAATAATACTAAAATAGAGTGGTGTGGGGTAAGGTTGGTTGGTTAGTTGATAGTTTTTTATGGCGCAAGGTCCAGATTAGGACATACTGCGCCAAGCAAGGTTAATTATTTAATTCATTTATTTATATGAAAAGCTTACAAAAAAATTAGAAAAGCTTCTGGATGGGGGCTCCTATCCAGATAGTCTAATATTAAACCGATGTTAGAAAGAAAGATAAATTAATAAAACATGATTAAAGTTAGATGACATCGTGAAAACCAGCAACTTTAAAAAAACTTAAAAATATTATAAATGTGGTAGATTATAAATGAAGTAATATTATAAGTGGAGGAAGAGAAATAATGTTTCAGCATAGTTCGACTTTGACCTTGTTTTACTCTGTTTCTATTATATTTACACTTCTGAAAAATTTTAGACATGTACTACAACTAAATGGCTTTTGAAAAATATAAACTTTTTTAAATTTAACAATGTGATGCTCAAAGAAAAAAAGACAAAATTTTTGTGTCGTGCTCTAAGCTCTACTACTACCTACATGCCCCATGGCTTCGATCAAGTGCAACCTCGTCCTATTATATACCCATATACATTAAGAGATATATAAGTCAAGTTTCCAGATAATGGAAACCTCAATGAATCAAGAACATTTAAAATTTTTTAAATATTTCAACTCGTTACAGACTTGCGAACTTTACCGTGAGCCTCCAATTAGCACATCACATATTAAACATCCTAACACTCCAATACCCCCCCCCCCAACCCCCCCCCCAAAAAAAATAAAATAAAATAAAAATAAGATCAGGATATTAGGTTTGATTGAAAATTAGGATATAGAATTGGAAAAAGCAAAGTAAAAAATATATCTGATGCAACTAAGGTTCTTAGGACATGTTTAAACACCTTGGTTACATCTGCTCGATGTACAAAATTCCTGGAGTAAGTATAGTCATGGGTGACAAACCAAAAAATTTAAGAAAATGAACAAATCCAATGTTATATTCAAATTCTATGTATAAGATGTATTTACCAAAAACTGTGAAGTTTACTTCACAAGTACAGCAATAGCATAATTTTGAGAGTAAGACTTTGTGTGAGAGGGAAAGTAGTAAGCAATTTTTAAAACTTCTAAACTTAGAACTGTTTCATATTTGGTTTGGTTCCGTAAGGTTAAATACAAAAATCTGGAGTGGCTGGACTTGACTTTCCGAACATTAAATAATTAACGGTAGTTTAAATCAATTAAATTAAGAGAAGCCATTAAATAAACAAACGATAAAATTATAATAAGCTGTTTGAGTATTTTCCCCAAACAATAGGTTGATGAATTTAATGCTATTGCACTTGAAATAATTAGAGCTCATAGGCCATAATACTACAGAATTATTTTATGTGTTCCTGAAAAAAAAAAAAAAAAAAAAAAAAAAAACCTACAAATACTAGCTTCACCAAAATCTATTCAGTTTGTGCGACGGTGACCTTTAATAGGCATACTAATTTTCAGTCCATTCGAATAAGGCGTTTAGACGCTATCACAATTTAAATAATTTCAGTCTGTAGGTCATAATTATAAATAATTTTTCTTCGTGTACCTTTAAAAAAAACTATAAATGCTACTTTCATTATAATTTATACAGTTCATTCGATGGTTTATAATTTGTGTATAAATTTTCAGCTCAACCGAATAAGGAATTTAGACGCTATTGCAGTTTAAATAATTTGAATCCATAGGCCATAATGATGAAGAATTTTTCTTTGTATCCCTGTAAAAAACTATTCAGAAACATTTATACAGTTCGTGCTACGGTGACCTATAACATAAGTTCCAGCTTTCGGATCATTCGAACAAAATGTTTAGATGCTATCGCGTTCATTCACACGCATACACACATACATGCATAATCGTAAAAATAGAGAAAATGAAATCAGGTGATCTCAAAACGTATAGATACACCAAAATTTCAAAGTCGAAGTTTTCTTATGATTCTAGTACTTTTTTTACACATGTATTTTCGGAAAGTAACAAAGTGAGGTTCAATGACAATTAGGTCGTATCTTAGCTTAGCAGTTGAGTTAAAAGCCTATTATATATATTTATATATAAGACAGAAAATTTACAAATTGTGCTTATAAATTATAATAATCCATTCTCCATCTGCATCAACATAGCAAGCTTAAAATAAGATAAATTATTATTATTTTTTAATAATATACTGTGAATAATAATTAAATTCCCTTGCAAAGAACGGGCGACACAACCGCTAGTAAATAATGTAGCAATATCAGTTATTTTAGATTCATTACAAATATATCCATTCTCTATAATTTGAATCACAGATATACGGTAATCCAATTCAATCCATGTGCTCCAATTTCCACCATAAGAAGTGTTATAGTGCAAACCCAAACCGCACTCCCGTACTCCTTTTACTTGATTATATATTTTGAGGGTTAAAAAGTCTCAGAAGCTTTTGACCCACCCTGTATTTCTTTAAGTTCTAAAATAGCTTTAAAAAACTAGTACTGACCATAATGGTATACTTTGACTTCAAATATTGTTTTTTATCTATTCGAAACCCAACAAGTATTATAAACACACGGTAAAAACGAAAAAAAAAAAAAAAAAAAAAACATATCAAGAATCGCATTCGAATAAGTGTTGATAATTTGTAGGAAATTTACATTCAATATCCATCACTAATTATTATTGATTATATGTTTGTATAATCAGCAGTCATGTTTATCAAAAATTATTCTTTAAAATTAAAGGTAATTATTAAATAAAAAAATTACAAGATAAAAAGAACTTTTTATTTACCATGTTTTTAAATTTTCTGTTGAATCATATAAACGCTACCGAAGGCAGTGGGAACCCGGAAGAATTGGCTAAAAGTATTAAAATAATTCATTGCTATCGTGTTTTGAGCTATTATAAAAGTTTCATATGGCTAGCTACCCGGGAATTTAGTTAAAAATCGATTGCAAGCTTTGTACTGGTAACGCTGCCGAAGGCAGCAGGGTCCTGAAGCAGTTGGTTAAAAATATTTTAAAAAAGCATTTTCACCGTGTTCTGAACTATTTTGAAAGAAATGTCTAGTCGGGAAGTTAGTTAAATAAATTTTCTGTTGAATCATATAAACTCTACCGAAGGCAGTAGGGACCTAAAACAGTTGACTAAAAGTACTAAAAAAAGGATTGTCACCGTGTTCTGAGCTATCCTGAAAGTTTCAAATGTCTAGCTAGTCGGGAAGTTAGTGAAAAATCGATTGCAAGCTTTTGTACTGGTAACGTTGCCGAAGGCAGCAGGAACCCGAAACAGTTGGCTAAAAGTTTTAAAAAAATGCATTTTCATCGTGTTCTGAACTATTCTGAAAGTTTCAAATGTCTAGCTAGTTGGGAAATTAATTAAATAAATTTTCTGTCGAATCATATAAACGCTGCCGAAGGCAGTAGGGACCTGTAACAGTTGACTAAAAGTATTAAAAAAATGTATTGTTCTGAGCTGTCCTGAAAGTTTATTGATTGCAAGATTTGTACTGCAAAAATAAACAAACAAACAAGAATCGAAGTTAATAAAAACATGATAAAATTCCCTAAAAGTTGACAGCACAGGTCCGAATTCCTCGAAGTAAAGGAAAATTTCTAAGGAACAACCATTGCTACATTTATTAATTACACATGTAGCACTTATAGATATATGTTTGAACATAAATATGTGATTCTCTTAATTTTTGTACATAAGCATATAACTTACTCAACATTTTTCTAATACCTTGGATTTAGATGTTTTTTCCTTCTACACTGACTAAATAAATAATCTGTAACTACAATACTTGATTGAGTTATTTCTTTTAAAATTATTTTCGTTTTATACTTATTCAATACGTAAATAGTTTTAGCAAATTACTTCCAATCAATTTTTCTAATAATGTTTGAAACAGGAAAAGACAAATGAAATAAACATACAAAGTTCTTTTTAAGTTATTTAATTTATCTCCACCTTCAATATTTCCGCAACGGAACATTTGCATTAGTTGATGTTAATGTTCATTACAGTAAGAAACCTTGTTTACTTCTACCGTAATGATTTGATTGCGTGCATGTAACAATATTTTCCTCCCGTGTTGCATGAAAGTACATGAAGATTGATGTTGTAGATTACTAATTGTTTTTACAATAAGGATTTCTGAAATACCATTTTTATTCGTAGCGCAAGTTTTTCGGTTGAACGCTGTACGTGTATAAATTTTTATAGAAGTTATTGTTGCAATACAGTTTCAAACTTTTACATCAGTCAATGGAAAAGGTAACTAACCGCGTTAAGATAAAAATTAATTAATTTTTATGCCAATAATGTTATACTTTGAATCACTCACACAAAAATAATGCATGTTTCCGGACATAGAAAAAAATAATATATTCAGAGATTTGCTCTAGACTATTGTATTTCATAATAATAAAAAAGTATTTTTTTGAATATATGCGCTTCACATATTGAGTTAACATAAAACTGATAATTTAAATATATTTATTTAGCTTCGAAACATTAATCATTTATGGTGTATGATTTTAAAAATTAATCATTTTTACTTTCTCTTAACCATAAGGTAGAGAAAGTATTGTTTTTGGGTCAAATTTTCGAAAGTGAGATTTTGTTACATTTACAAGTTTTGAGGTCTCCTGAATACTGTCTGTGTGTGTGTCTGTCTGTTATCAGCATATCTCAAAAACAAATTATGGCAGAAATTCCAAACTCGGTATTCTAAATGTGTATCATATAGGGATGCTACAGTAAGCTTTTCGTTGAGATGAAGCAAATGGTTCGTATACAGGGACACTCAAAAGTATTCAAATACATTACGCCTATGGGGGACATTGCAGGTAAGTAGAGTTTAACATCTATAGACTGAACAGGGGAGCAGCCCACAAGAGCGGTGTTGAGCGCTTCCAGAACCGAGGTTCACGTGGGCTGTCCCGAGAAGAACCCCTACAGACCTGCCTGACGTTTATTTAAAAAGCAAGAGGGTTTTACATAGGCATCGCCAGGCATGAAGCCTTACCGCGACAAGGGGCGATGGAAAACAACATAGAAAGAGTACATGGTCATCGCTTGGCTGAAAGCCACCTCGCGACATTGGGCGATGATAATTTTAGATGGATTGTGCCAGGCCCTTAAGGCCTCTCGCGACAGACGGCACTAGATGGGTTTTCACAACTCTTGATGTGTACTAGAGCAGGGGTGGCCAACCCGCGGCCCGCGGGCCGCATGCGGCCCACCGAGTAGATTTTTGCGGCCCGCGAGGAGACTAACGATATTTAAAGTTTAACAGCTTTGGTTAACGGATCAAAAATTAATAAATACGGTCTGATTTTTCGAAGGGAAAATACCTTTCAACGATTATGGTAGCTAAAGAACTGTTGTAATGAAATATTATTAGATCCATTATTCATTCTTTTTATTACTAGGGGGCTCTGCCCCCTGCTCGCTCCGCTCACCAACCCCCGAGGGAGGCTTCGCCTCCCCCCAGACTCTCACTTTAATTAATAACACATGCAGAGCTCTGCCCGCCTATTGGCTTCTTTCCATTCGCTAAATAGAGATATTAATAGTGCATAACACACGACAAAAGCAGAAAAATATTATAAAAATACCCATATCCAATGTCAAATTGAAGTATATAATATTTAATAGCACATTATTTATTTTTATTTATTTTTATGAAAATTATGCTAAAAATTAGTATTTTTATTTATTTATTTATTTATAGGAAGAAATTTGTAATATCTAAACAATTTTGCGTTGCATCTTTAGTATATGACCCTTGTTCTTTCTTTTGTACAGCCATAGATCCGGACCGCGGTACCCCATTCGGTAGAGCGCCGAGCTCGTAATTGGAAGATTGCGGGTTCGGTACTCGAGCCGGGCAAAGACCATCCTTTATATTAATGGTGGCTGGTGCGCGTAAAATCTGTCGTGACCGCAATGTCCTCCATGTTCCCATCAAAATTATACCTCTAGGGGTCATCGAAGAGGGGGAATCATCCCCTCCGTGTAGGATCAAAACTGTGGTGACATGTCTACGGAACATCCCTAGGGGTGTGTCTCACCCCGTCGCTAATTATCCATAGCGCAGAAAGGGTGCGAAGTCAAACCCTGCCTACCTAACTACCTACCTACCTACAACCATGGATCATATTTTAATTTTTTCGTGTAAGAAAATTAATTTTCTAAAAGTAGAGAAAAAGTTTCTGATAGCAACATTGACATTTATTTTATTTCTTTTTTATAACCACTGGCCCGCGGTGCCCGAGTCGGTAAAGCACCAAGCTCGTAATTGGTAGATTGAGGGTTCGATACTTGAGCCGGCCAGAGACTATCGTGAACACTGATGATGGCTGGTGCACATAAAATCCATCGTGGTCGCAATGTCCTCCATGTTCCCATCAAAATTGTGCCTTTGAGGAGTCATCGAAGCGGGGGAGCCATCCCCTCCGTATAAGATCAAAACTGTGGTGGCATGTCTCCGGAACATTCCTAAGGGTGCGTCCCACACCGTTGCCAATTACCCATAGCGCAATACTGATGCGACGTTAATCCCAACCTAACTACCTACAACCATGGATCATATTATAATTTTCCAGTGTAAAATGACTTCATGACAGAAGAACAACGTCACTGGGAGAAACTTTTTTCAAGGTGACAAATAGAGTACCTTCATAAACTCATCGTTTTTAGTTAATAACTTCTTTAATTAATATGATAGAAATTTTTAAGCAGCTGAAATGTCTTCCTTGGAGTATTCGGAGCACATTGGTACCTCTCATGGCGCGAAAGACCCTGCCCTCCGCTAGAAGATGCTGTCGCAGACAAAATAATTTGACGCCAGCGACAGTAACTTTTTTATAATATATAGGGATAGTTTTAATATACAGGGTGTCCAAGAATTATCTTTACAATTTTAAACTTTAATAACTTCTAAAATAAAAAAGATATTTACATTCTGTTTTCTGCAGTTAATAGGGCAACTCATCAAGTTAATTTATTTATTTGTTTTAATTTTTTTTCTGATCATGGGTACACCTCAACATGTGCACCATGTGTCGCCCTAAGCACATCCAGTCTGTATTCATCTTTCTGCCAAATACACTGTGGGGTTTCTGAGCACCATATTTGTTCGTTCTGATGGTTTAACTGGCTAGAAACATGAAATGTTGCCTCATCACTAAAGAACACCTGTTTCAAGAACCCTTCATCTTCATCGATACGGTGTAATTTCTCTATGGCAAACTCTGCACGTTTTGATTTGTCTGTTGGTAACAATGCAGCTACTGTACCTTATAGGCATAGAGGTGCAACCGTTTGTGAAGCACTGTGTAGACTGTGGACCTGAGTTACTTGCAATTGTCTAGCAGCTGAACGAACTGAATTTTTCAGATTGCATGGGAATGCTTCACATACCCACTCAACATTTTCACCACTTGTTCTGGGTCGTCATGCTCCTTTATTATGGAACACAGAGCCTATGGTCATGAAGCTGGTGTAGCATGCACGGATGGTGAGCCTGGATGTTGGGTGCGGTAGTTCCGTTGAACCTGTGTGTCCGATTTGCTCTCTATGTACAATGCCACACATTGTGATTTCTCCTGTGTGGCCCACATGCTTATTTAAAACTGGTTGGCCTAAACTGGAAAGAACTTTATTAGTTGCCCTATTATCTGCAGAAAACAGGATGTAAATATATTTTTTATTTTAGAAGTTATTAAAGTTTAAATTTGTAAAGATAATTCTTGGACACCCTGTACATTCATAAATTTTTCATAACATTGTTAATTTATGAATGAAAATAATTTAAATTAATGTATTCTGCTCCGAATTTTCACCCTACCTTTCCTTGAAAAAAGTATATACATACATGAACTATATACTTACAAACATATATACACATATGCATAGTATGTACAGTCATAAAATAATAGTAATAATTTTCTTCCCCGACTTATTTCACCGTAAATTATCAGCTAATTTACGGCGGAATTTGTCGGGAAAGGAGGGGGGGGGGCTTATATATGACTGTACATACGGTGCGGCCCGAACGAATAAAATACATTTCTAATGCGGCCCACCAAGTGTTTTGGGTTGGACAGGCCTGTACTAGAGAGTTCAAGTTTGACTAGAATAGTCCAGATGATACAATTGGATGACAACATGGGTGACAGTATTGCAGAACACCTGTGCAGAAAACTGATTTTGCAGGGTAATTTGGGTAACAGAGGAGAGAATGAGAGAGTTAGGATTGTTGATAATTTAAACTATAGAGTTTATTTAGTTTTTAAGAGAGGTTTTAGTAAGAGGCTTCCTTGCAAACATATTTTTGTTTTGGTGAAGGGTATTTTGAAAAAGGGTGGGAGGATAAGTAGCTTCATTTGGGAAGAAGATTAGCTGCCAGTGGGAATAGTTATTAATCAGTCAAATTGGTTATGTCCATTAAGAGGGAGTAAATATTGTTTAGTTTTTTAATTAACAGTTTTCTGGTTAAGATATTTTCAAGCCAATTATTTGGTCTTGGAGAGGGATTTCTGAAATGGAACTGTTGAGTTAGGGGGCAAGAGAAATAATAATGTTCGGGAGTTCCCTCCTCACCGCAGGGACACAGGGGAGAGCGTCGGCGATGAAACTTGAAGAGGTAGGATTGAAAGGGGCCATGGCCTGTTAAGAAAGCCGTTATGGGAGGAGTTAGAGTCCATGAATTTGTTGAAACCTGTGGGATTAGGGAGAAGGTATATCTACCCTTCTCGGAATTTCGCCACAGGTCTTGCCATTTTAAAATGAAGATTTGTTTCAGTTTTAATTTTACGTAGGAGGGAGGGGCAGGAGGAGATGGTTCTTTTACTGAGAATTCTGTGGCTTCTTTGGCCAGGGAATCAGCAAGTTCATTACCGACTACTCCCCTGTGGGCAGAAACGTGTGCCAGGGTACAGTTAAGGTTAGGGTTCATTAGAATTTCTTTTATTTCCAGGACTTGTGGGTGTCTGTTCCGATGGCGAGCAATGGCGAGCAGGCTCGAAAGACTATCACTATAAACACTTAGTTGTTGTTGTTGATTATGATTTACGACCGCCCAGTCTAGGGCTTTTTTAATTGCGTAGAGTTCTGCTTGGAATACTGAGTTGTAGTCCTCGAGCCTACCCGCCCACCGATAGGCTTCGCTGTCGCCTTCAAGAACACAGAAAGCTGAGGCAACTCCAGCCTCGGTCTTAGAGCCATCCGTGTAGATCGCCACCGGGACAGAAGGTGAGAAGCTATTTTTTGAACAGTTTGTTATTAGAGGAGCTACATCCAAACCTGGGTGAATTGCCCAACTGCAGGTCAGGGGCTGGATGGGAGTTTGGGGAAAGACTATGTTAGTGAGCTCTTGGTCGTTTAGTTGTAGGATTTTAGTTTTAGTATAGGTTTGGGCGACCTGCAAGTGGGCATGGGGAATCCCAGTGATAACGGTGAGGGCATCAGTGGAGATGGTTTTATACCCTCTTGCAATTTGCAGGAGGAAAGGGCGTTGAGCGGAGTCAAGCGAAGCTCTGGCGTCAGATCTTAAGTGACCTCCCCAGATGCCTGCCCCATAAGTTATTATTTTTTCAATTATTGTTTGATACCATATTTTAAGGAGAGAGGTGGAGATACCCCACCTCTTTCCTACCATCTTAGTTGAGTTGTGGTAATGACTTAGTGTTTTGAGTTTAAGGTCCTTTACATGGGGCAGCCAGTTGAGGTGTCTGTCGAAGGTTATTCCCAGAAGCTTCATGTGATAAACATGCTGGACACTGATACCATCAATCCGCATCTTGGGATTTCTCTTTTTTAGGGATCTGGGGAAAGCCAAAGTTAGGGCCTTGGTTTTTGATGGTGAGAGTTTGAGGTCAAACTCTTTAAGGAGCCTGCTAAATAAGGAGAGTGCTTCCTGGGCCTGGTCCTCCAGATCCTTCCTGATACGGCCCGTGAGAATCAGGGTGAAGTCGTCCGCATAAGCGAATGTCGTAAAGCCCTCAGAGTTCATGCGCTTTAGCACGCCGTCAGCTATGAGATTCCAGAGAATCGGGCCGAGGCACGAGCCCTGGGGGCAGCCTTTAGTTTGGGGAAATTCTGTGTTTCCCTCGCCCCAGTTAATGATGATTTTCCTTTTTGAAAGGTAGGAGCGAATGACTCCAGCCAGGTTCCCCGGGCAGTTGAGTTCCTGTAGTGCTTTGTGAATATGGGGCCACTCTACATTATCAAAAGCACCCTTAATGTCCAAAGAGATGATGGTGGTGTATCTAGAGGCATTACAGCTTACGGCGCAGGAATCTTTAATGGCTTGTAAGGCATGTTCGCATGATCTGCCCTCTCTGAACCCAAATTGGTTTGGATGGAGGAGTTGATTTGTTTCTAGGTGATAGTTAAGCCGGGTTACGATTAATTTCTCGAGCAGTTTTCCTAGGGTAGGAAGGAGGCAGATCGGTCTATAAGATGTGGGCTCAGAGGGGAGTTTCCCTTGCTTCAAGAAATACACCACCTCACCTCTCCGGAGAATTTCTGGGAAATAATTTAGTCTGAGGCATTGATTGGTCCATAGTAGGAATATTTGTGGGATAGTGCTATGAATGTTTCGTAAGATTTTAAAATCAATGTTATCTGGACCTGGTGCTTTATTAATGTTGAAGCTGTAAAGAGTGGATTTAATCTTGGACTCCGTGAAGGGAACATCCGAGGGAGCCGAGAAGGAAGGTTCTTGAAATAGTGGGTATTGTGTTTTGGGGAATAGAGTGCTAGTTAGGAATTCCAGGTTGTTGCGCTTGGAGGAAAGAGCTGGAGGTCTTTCTAGTTTCAACTCTGTGGGGGTGAAAAACTTGCTACTATAGAATTTTTGAGCGGTGCCGAATATTTGTGTTTGAGTGGAGCAAAATTTTTTCCATGCGTTGTGTTTAGTGGAATTGATTTGTTTTTTGAAGTTGGCCGAATGCTGTTTGATTTTTAGTTTATGTTGTGGTATAAGTGTGGGGTCTAGGTATTTTAACTGTCTTTTCATTGCTGTCAATTTGTTACGCATGGTGCGGAGCTGGGGAGTCCAGAAGGTATAGGTGAAGCGACGTCCCGACTTTTTCAGCCTGAAAGCCGAAGTGGCAGCAGATTGAATAGCGGCTATGAAATTTAATGTGAAGTTTTCTAGTTGGTTAGTGTCCTTTATTGAGCTTAAGTTTTCCAATAGGGGGTGAGCGAGGTTTAACATTAATTTATTGAATTTATTAAAGTTTCCGCGTTTGGTTGCGAAACGTTTTGATTGGGTTATGGAGGGTTTAGAGTTAAAGGAGAAGGTGATATAGTTGTGATCGGAGTTATTAAAGATGTCCAGGACTGTCCAGTCATTCACCCTGGCATAGGTCTTGGGGTTACACAATGTGAAGTCCGGCCAGCCCTGGGCATCGCGCGTTTGGAAGGTTGGTGCTGAATTCTCTATGTTAGCCATGCAGATGTTGTTGGACGCGATGAATTCAATGAGGCTGCGACCTCTGATGTCCTCAGTGGGTGAGCACCATAGGGGGGAGTTAGCATTGAGGTCGCAGCCGCAGACAAAAAGTGTACGTTGAGAGATTAAGTGCTGCCACTCCAAAAGACAAGCCTCAAAGTCCGCAGACGGGGCGGCGTAGGCACTTCCAAGGGTCAGTTCACCCTCATTCGTGGTTAGTGTAATGAAAACACAATGTTCCCCAGTTAAAAGGTGTGTGAAGTTTAGGTTGCTATTTGTGATTATGATGTGTGCTGTATTGTTTTTTGAGCTGAAACTAACCCAGGAAGAGGGGAAGCCATACAGACCACTCCCAACGGTGCAGTAGGCATCCTGCAACAACCCGATATCTATGGAGTAACATCTATAGACTGAACAGGGGAGCAGCCCACGCTCACCGCTCGAAGAGCGGTGTTGAGCGCTTCCAGAACCGAGGTTCACGTGGGCTGTCCCGAGAAGAACCCCTACAGACCTGCCTGACGTTTATTTAAAAAGCAAGAGGGTTTTACATAGGCATCGCCAGGCATGAAGCCTTACCGCGACAAGGGGCGATGGAAAACAACATAGAAAGAGTACATGGTCATCGCTTGGCTGAAAGCCACCTCGCGACATTGGGCGATGATAATTTTAGATGGATTATGCCAGGCCCTTTAGGCCTCTCGCGACAGACGGCACTAGATGAGTTTTCACAACTCTTGATGTGTACTAGAGAGTTCAAGTTTGACTAGAATAGTCCAGATGATACAATTGGATGACAACATGGGTGACAGTATTGCAGAACAACTGTGCAGAAAACTGATTTTGCAGGGTAATTTGGGTAACAGAGGAGAGAATGAGAGAGTTAGGATTGTTGATAATTTAAACTATAGAGTTTATTTAGTTTTTAAGAGAGGTTTTAGTAAGAGGCTTCCTTGCAAACAGATTTTTGTTTTGGTGAAGGGTATTTTGAAAAAGGGTGGGAGGATAAGTAGCTTCATTTGGGAAGAAGATTAGCTGCCAGTGGAATAGTTATTAATCAGTCAAATTGGTTATGTCCATTAAGAGAGAGTAAATATTGTTTAGTTTTTTAATTAACAGTTTTCTGGTTAAGATATTTTCAAGCCAATTATTTGGTCTTGGAGAGGGATTTCTGAAATGGAACTGTTGAGTTAGGGGGCAAGAGAAATAATAATGTTCGGGAGTTCCCTCCTCACCGCAGGGACACAGGGGAGAGCGTCGGCGATGAAACTTGAAGAGGTAAGATTGAAAGGGGCCATGGCCTGTTAAGAAAGCCGTTATGGGAGGAGTTAGAGTCCATGAATTTGTTGAAACCTGTGGGATTAGGGAGAAGGTATATCTACCCTTCTCGGAATTTCGCCACAGGTCTTGCCATTTTAAAATGAAGATTTGTTTCAGTTTTAATTTTACGTAGGAGGGAGGGGCAGGAGGAGATGGTTCTTTTACTGAGAATTCTGTGGCTTCTTTGGCCAGGGAATCAGCAAGTTCATTACCGACTACTCCCCTGTGGGCAGAAACGTGTGCCAGGGTACAGTTAAGGTTAGGGTTCATTAGAATTTCTTTTATTTCCAGGACTTGTGGGTGTCTGTTCCGATGGCGAGCAATGGCGAGCAGGCTCGAAAGACTATCACTATAAACACTTAGTTGTTGTTGTTGATTATGATTTACGACCGCCCAGTCTAGGGCTTTTTTAATTGCGTAGAGTTCTGCTTGGAATACTGAGTTGTAGTCCTCGAGCCTACCCGCCCACCGATAGGCTTCGCTGTCGCCTTCAAGAACACAGAAAGCTGAGGCAACTCCAGCCTCGGTCTTAGAGCCATCCGTGTAGATCGCCACCGGGACAGAAGGTGAGAAGCTATTTTTTGAACAGTTTGTTATTAGAGGAGCTACATCCAAACCTGGGTGAATTGCCCAACTGCAGGTCAGGGGCTGGATGGGAGTTTGGGGAAAGACTATGTTAGTGAGCTCTTGGTCGTTTAGTTGTAGGATTTTAGTTTTAGTATAGGTTTGGGCGACCTGCAAGTGGGCATGGGGAATCCCAGTGATAACGGTGAGGGCATCAGTGGAGATGGTTTTATACCCTCTTGCAATTTGCAGGAGGAAAGGGCGTTGAGCGGAGTCAAGCGAAGCTCTGGCGTCAGATCTTAAGTGACCTCCCCAGATGCCTGCCCCATAAGTTATTATTTTTTCAATTATTGTTTGATACCATATTTTAAGGAGAGAGGTGGAGATACCCCACCTCTTTCCTACCATCTTAGTTGAGTTGTGGTAATGACTTAGTGTTTTGAGTTTAAGGTCCTTTACATGGGGCAGCCAGTTGAGGTGTCGGTCGAAGGTTATTCCCAGAAGCTTCATGTGATCAACATGCTGGACACTGATACCATCAATCCGCATCTTGGGATTTCTCTTTTTTAGGGATCTGGGGAAAGCCAAAGTTAGGGCCTTGGTTTTAGATGGTGAGAGTTTGAGGTCAAACTCTTTAAGGAGCCTGCTAAATAAGGAGAGTGCTTCCTGGGCCTGGTCCTCCAGATCCTTCCTGATACGGCCCGTGAGAATCAGGGTGAAGTCGTCCGCATAAGCGAATGTCGTAAAGCCCTCAGAGTTCATGCGCTTTAGCACGCCGTCAGCTATGAGATTCCAGAGAATCGGGCCGAGGCACGAGCCCTGGGGGCAGCCTTTAGTTTGGGGAAATTCTGTGTTTCCCTCGCCCCAGTTAATGATGATTTTCCTTTTTGAAAGGTAGGAGCGAATGACTCCAGCCAGGTTCCCCGGGCAGTTGAGTTCCTGTAGTGCTTTGTGAATATGGGGCCACTCTACATTATCAAAAGCACCCTTAATGTCCAAAGAGATGATGGTGGTGTATCTAGAGGCATTACAGCTTACGGCGCAGGAATCTTTAATGGCTTGTAAGGCATGTTCGCATGATCTGCCCTCTCTGAACCCAAATTGGTTTGGATGGAGAAGTTGATTTGTTTCTAGGTGATAGTTAAGCCGGGTTACGATTAATTTCTCGAGCAGTTTTCCTAGGGTAGGAAGGAGGCAGATCGGTCTATAAGATGCGGGCTCAGAGGGGAGTTTCCCTTGCTTCAAGAAATACACCACCTCACCTCTCCGGAGAATTTCTGGGAAATAATTTAGTCTGAGGCATTGATTGGTCCATAGTAGGAATATTTGTGGGATAGTGCTATGAATGTTTCGTAAGATTTTAAAATCAATGTTATCTGGACCTGGTGCTTTATTAATGTTGAAGCTGTAAAGAGTGGATTTAATCTCGGACTCCGTGAAGGGAACTTCCGAGGGAGCCGAGAAGGAAGGTTCTTGAAATAGTGGGTATTGTGTTTTGGGGAATAGAGTGCTAGTTAGGAATTCCAGGTTGTTGCGCTTGGAGGAAAGAGCTGGAGGTCTTTCTAGTTTCAACTCTGTGGGGGTGAAAAACTTACTACTATAGAATTTTTGAGCGGTGCCGAATATTTGTGTTTGAGTGGAGCAAAATTTTTTCCATGCGTTGTGTTTAGTGGAATTGATATGTTTTTTGAAGTTGGCCGAATGCTGTTTGATTTTTAGTTTATGTTGTGGTATAAGTGTGGGGTCTAGGTATTTTAACTGTCTTTTCATTGCTGTCAATTTGTTACGCATGGTGCGGAGCTGGGGAGTCCAGAAGGTATAGGTGAAGCGACGTCCCGACTTTTTCAGCCTGAAAGCCGAAGTGGCAGCAGATTGAATAGCGGCTATGAAATTTAATGTGAAGTTTTCTAGTTGGTTAGTGTCCTTTATTGAGCTTAAGTTTTCCAATAGGGGGTGAGCGAGGTTTAACATTAATTTATTGAATTTATTAAAGTTTCCGCGTTTGGTTGCGAAACGTTTTGATTGGGTTATGGAGGGTTTAGAGTTAAGGGAGAAGGTGATATAGTTGTGATCGGAGTTATTAAAGATGTCCAGGACTGTCCAGTCATTCACCCTGGCATAGGTCTTGGGGTTACACAATGTGAAGTCCGGCCAGCCCTGGGCATCGCGCTTTTGGAAGGTTGGTGCTGAATTCTCTATGTTAGCCATGCAGATGTTGTTGGACGCGATGAATTCAATGAGGCTGCGACCTCTGATGTCCTCAGTGGGTGAGCACCATAGGGGGGAGTTAGCATTGAGGTCGCAGCCGCAGACAAAAAGTTTACGTTGAGAGATTAAGTGCTGCCACTCCAAAAGACAAGCCTCAAAGTCCGCAGACGGGGCGGCGTAGGCACTTCCAAGGGTCAGTTCACCCTCCCTCGTGGTTAGTGTAATGAAAACACAATGTTCCCCAGTTAAAAGGTGTGTGAAGTTTAGGTTGCTATTTGTGATTATGATGTGTGCTGTATTCTTTTTTGAGCTGAAACTAACCCAGGAAGAGGGGAAGCCATACAGACCACTCCCAACGGTGCAGTAGGCATCCTGCAACAACCCGATATCTATGGAGTTTTTCTCCATGAAATCCCGGGCCGTCAAGTTAGCCGCCGTGCACCCGTTGAGGTTGATCTGCATGAATTTTAAACTGTTGAAATTGTCTGTGGATGACGAATTAGGAGAGGATGTAGACTCTTGGGAAGGAGAGGAGAGAACTTTGGGTTTTTTCTTTCTTGATTTTGCCATTTAAGAGAGAGAAAAGAGCGAAAAAAAAAAAAAAAAAAAAAAAAAAAAAAAAGGGGGCAAAGAGGGAAATGAAATGATTTACCCTTGTACTCCTTGAGCTTCTTGAGTTTGACCGAAAGGACCCGATGGCATAAGGTACCGCTGGTTGCCTTCATAGTAACAGTTTGGTGCTAGGTTGGAGCTTCCTTCTCTGAAGAAGTTAGAGGATTGTCCTTGTTGGGAGGCATTCTGGTGTGGCATGAAGAGTGAGAAGGGGTTGAAGAGCCAGGGGAAGGGACTTGGAGGAGCTTGGAGACTTGTTGACTGCCTGCTACGTTGCGGTCTGGAGTTTGAGTAGAAGTTAGATTGTCTAGTTGCGCCTGCATTTGCTGACTGTTGCATGCGGGGTGGTGGTTGGGTGTTTTTGGAGTCTGTAACATTGAACTTTTTATCCAGTGCTTCTCTGCACCTCCTATATTCCTCCTCGTGAACCGGGCAGGAAGGAGAGTATGCAGGATGGTTCGAGTTGAGGGGGCGAATGCCCTTGTTTGCGTTCTTTAGATTTACTCTGGCACAGTTTATACAGCTGGGCTGTTCCTGGCAGTTGTTGTTACGATGCTTTTGAGCACAGTGTGAGCAGTAAAGTTCCTGATTACAGTGTGATGGGGTGTGCTCAAAACTTTGGCAAGTTGAACAGCGGGAAACCTGTGTATGTGGCTTTATCATGCACCGCATTAGGCCTAGTGGTAGAAATTTGAGTTTTATTATGGCTTCAGCGATGGGGAGTGGTGCTTGGAAGATGCAGTTGTTAAGTCCCTGCACTTTTGAAGGAGACTGTCTGATGAGCTTTAGTGCGGAATTAGTGGATTGTGTAATGTAGCCCAGATCTTGTAGCTCTGATTTGATTGCATCTTCGGACAGCTCCTCTGGGACTCCCAGGACGATGAACCTTAGTTGTGGGCTTGGCTTCGTCTTGAAGGTGAGATTTTCTGTGAGGGCTTGGTTGCTTGAATAATCCTGGATCAGGGTTTGCGCTTCTTCCTTGGTATTGCAGATGATATCCAAGGAGCGTCTGTAGGTGTTGTATTTTATTATTTTAGCTGCCGTTGCAACTCTTGTGTTTCGCATGAGCTTTAAGATTTCAAATCCGCTTAGTGTAGAGTCCTTGGATGTGATGTATATGGTGCTTTGTGTTTTGTTGTAAACGTTGAGGGCTTTGGAATTGTTGCTGAACGACGTTAATTGGGGAGGGCGGCTGGTTGGAGTGGTGTGATGGTGTACTGAATGGTGAGCTTCTTCCAGAGATGGGAAGGCGGGGTCTGAGGCTGCGATGGGCTGTTCGTTGAGTGCAGGCTGTGCTGGGAGGACGATTTCATTAACTGGTTGTTGCTGTGTGGAAGAGGTTGAGGGAGAGTCGTTGGCTTGTGGGTGAATGTGTTTTGTGATTTTTCTAAGTATCTTGTCTTGCTGGGCTGAGATGTGGTCGAGTTTCTCATGGACTTGTTGTTGGTGGTTCTTTAGGATGTCCTGTAAGATTAGCGTGTGTTGAGGTTCGGAATCTGGATCTTGGGGATTAGTTGATGTGCTGTTTTCTGCTTGCGATTGAATGCTGGTGGTTGGTGCTTCTTCTGTAGATGGTGGTTCCATGTTCGTGTAGGTTTTGAGTCTGGCCATCTTGTGGATCGATCTTATTCGCAAGAAGGCTCTGTTGAGTAAGGCCAGAGGTGCTCTACTACCCTTGGCTCGGACTGTGGCTATAATTTCCATTGCTGCCTTTGTGACAGCGACTATGGATTTGTATTCTTTAAAGTCTTTGCGCGGGTTAAATGAGTCCTTTGATGGGGTGCTGTTGGTTTTCAGGAATTGTTGAGGAGTCATCTGTGAGATCTTCGATTTTTTCTTGCGATTCTTACGGGTTTATGACCTTGTCGAACACCCTGATTTGAAGGAGTGTGTAGAGTTGTCAGATGAGGTCGAGGAGTCGGAGGCATCATCCTGATCCTCATTGTTATCAAGCACTGCATCAAGTTCTTCTTCTGAATCCGTCATCTTTCAATCTTACGGAGCAGAATGGCAGGTTTGAAGATAGCCTTGAAAAAGGCTTTTTGAGTTTTAGATTCTGTTATCCAATGAATGAAGTGGGTGGAAAAGATTCTGATTTGAACAATTGAAGTGAATTAACGGAGGAGGCTCGCCGAAGCCCTCGTACCATACCATATTTGTGGGAGAGATTTAAAAAAAAAAAAAAAAAAAAAAAAAAAAAAAAGGGGCAAGCAAAAACCAGGAGCCTAGACTCCCGAGAATAAATAAGAGAAAATGTTTTTAGATTTGAGAAAGTTTAGATTTGTTACCATCCGACTAGGGCTTTAGAGGAAAAGAAGAGAAAAAAAAAAAAAAGAAATCAGAGGGGGGAGACCCAAGTGGTTAAGGAACAAACCCGACACAACACTACAAGTAACAAAACAACGAAAAAAAAAAAAAAAAGGGGGGGGGGAGGGGGGAGTGGTGGCGAACACCAACAGCTACTAGGACAGTAAACTTCGAAAGGTATTCTGTTTTTAATTTTAATTTTTTTTTTTCCCTTTTTTTTTTTCTTCCCTTTTTTCTTTTTTTTTAATCATAGAAGAAATTTATTCTCAATAAAAGCATAGGAATTAGTAATTAAGAAGCAAAACTGCATTAATTTGCTAAAGTTATGAAGTTAAGATTGCATTTTATTACGTTTAATTCTCTGCAAAGTACAAATATGTTTTAAATATTTTGAAAATTTTGAAAATGTATCTAAAAGTGCGCCATCTGTAGGGTCGGATTTTAGTTAATGCGCACAAACTATTATTATTTATATATTTTAATTTATTTTAGCTAATTGTATTAATAGATTTTATTAAATATTTTAAAATTAATATATTTATAAGGATACAAATGAAATTTATATACAGCTGTACACTAAGTTTTTTATTTATTATTATTATTATTCTTTATTTATTCATTTAAATATTTATTTATATATTTATTTATTTATCTATTTATTTTTTTTAAGGTCAAAAGTAAATGAGTAAATAAATAGAACGATAAAAATGATTATTTTATTATAAATTATTATTATTATTATTATTATTATTTTTATTTAAAAAAAAAGATCGGGAAAAAAAAAAAAAAAAAAAAAACTTCTTTTTTTCCCTTCTTCCCCCTTTTCTTTCCTTTTCTTCTTTTAATTAATACAGTATTTAGAATACCAAAAAGGTATTTAGTATTACATGTACTTCTTTAGTTTTGAAATCAGAATTCATCTTAAAAATTGTTATTTTGATGATCACAAAAGAACAAAAGTAAAAAAAAAAAAAATTGGGGGGGGGGGGGTTAAAATTAAATGCATAAACAAATAAAAATTGTAAGTATTTAAATGAATAATAAAGAGAAAAAAAAAAAAAATGAAATATAAATAAATAAAAGATTATTATTATTATTTTTCTTTTTCCTTTTTCTTAAGATAAAAAATAAATAAATAAGTAGGTTCCCCTTTTCTTTTCTTATTGTTTTTTTTTTTTTTTTTTTTTTTTTTTGATAAAATTACTGTTAAGAAATTGTTTAAAAATATGTTTAAGGAATTCGCGGGAAAGTTATACGAACTTCTATAACTTAAATTAATTAGAAAAATGAAGGGAATTAAAACATAAAATAAAATGAAGAAGGTTACATAATAATTAAAAATCAATGAAAAATATAGATGGCGCCACTATTTTTCTTATTCAGAATTATTTTATTAAAGTAATTTTATCTATCATAAATTTAAAATGGTAAAATAAACAATTTAAAATACTGAGAAGAAAATTTTGTTTTCAAAATACAGCTAGAAATCTCTTTCAATTATTCATATTCATTTATTCGCATAAAACGAGAGCAATATGGTAAATTATTACTGATTTAAGCTAAGTATTATAGTCAGTGGAGAATCATTACACCATAAAAGATGACAACCAATCAGCAACGTCGAACCGCATCCCCGAGGAAGGGAAGCAAACTTGCATCCGGGGCGGGGATAGGCAAGTACCTGTACATGAAAACTTGTAACTTAACAGAAATAGAAATGCGCAAGGCACGTGGGGAAAACAAATTTAAGAATAAGCTATCATTTATTGGGTATTATAAATAAAAATTGGCAAAATACGTAATTGAGGGTCAGCAATGGTCTTCAGGTCGTGATTGTGGACTGGAAAATATTCCGTTTTTAGGTTTTAGAGAGATTTTAAATGTAAAAAGCATTCTAAAATAAAGTTTTTAAAATAGAGAAAAGCAATCAGCCATGTTGAAAGCCATTGCTGAGGGAAGCATAAGTTATTAATTATTATTTATACATTTTATCAATGAACCACTTGGGCTGGAAATTTATGAATGGTATCAAAAGACAGATAATAACTTTAGGAAAAGAAAATGGTATGGTACATAACTCCGACTCACCCCTTTTCCTATTCTTTTAGCCGGCCATTAGGAGCGCAAAAACTCACGTCTTGTCTCTTTAACGACTCCAACGTCTAACCAACATCTATAGACTGCACTAAACCGAATGAAACGAATATACATTTGTTGTAATAGAGATAGTCAACTGGGGAAAAAATTGAGTGTATGTAGGAGCCTCGCCTTCCCCCCCCCCATCCCCTGGGGGAAGTCCTCCCTCGAGGGGAGTAAATTTTCATAATGGGTATCTTTCAAAACAGCTCGCCAATACCTTTAAAACGAATGGTTGAACCATCGATCTGCGATAATTTGAAATAAAGTTATCGATTTTTTCATTTTTAACAACAATATATATATATATATATATTAATATAATATTGAGAATAAATTCAACTTTTTTGGATATTTAGTATTGTACTACTTCTCTAATACCTAAATCGTCTGCATTATCATAAAGGATAATTTGCTTAAATAATAATTTTAATAAATTATTTTTTAAAAACAGAATTATTTTTTAATAACCGAATTAAATTCTATATAGGTGTAGGTGCATTAATGAAACGGGGGGTTGAGGGGGGCGGCATCCACCCTCACACAGAACTAATTATCATATAAAACTCTTCCGAAGCCTAATTCGATTTGTACATAGGTTTACATAACAGTACTCGTTATCTTACCTCTTAATCTCCAACCTGTATTTATAGTATTAAATTTCAGGGTAAGAGAAAATCGTGTGAGTGACACACCAGATTATTTTCTTCCTTATTCAAGCGGTATCGACATGAAAGGAATAAAACAATCTGGTGTGTCACTCACACTACTTTCTCTTACCCTGAAATTTAATACTGTAAATACAGGCTGGAGATTAAGAGGTAAGATAACGAGTACTGTTATGTAAACCTATGTTAAACAATTCAAATTAGGCTTAGGAAGAGTTTTATATGAAAATTGGTTATGTGAGGGAGGACTTGCCCCAGGAAGGGGGGGGGGGGGACGAGGCTCCTACATACACAAAAAAATTTTCCCAGTTGACTATCTCTATTACAAAAAATATATATTCGTTTCATTTGGTTTAGTGCAATCTATAGATGTTAAACTCTACTTACCTGTAATTTCCCCCATAGACGTAATGTATTTGAATACTTTTGAGTGTCCCTGTACACGAACCATTTGCTTCATCTAACGAAAAGCTTAGTGTGGCACCCGTATATGATACACATTTAGAATACCGAGTTTGGAAATTCTGCTACTATTTGTTCTTGAGATATGCTTATAACAGACACACAGACAGAAAGACACACACAGAGACAGACATATACACAGACAGACAAACACACACACAGACCATTCACTAAAAATTTGATTTTCGTATTCAGGGGACCTCAGAACATGTAAATATAACAAAAACTCACGTTCGAAATTTTGACCCTAAAACAATACTTTCTCGACCCTATGGGTAAGAGAAAGTAAAAAAGGAACGTGAATTAATTTTATAAAAGCAAAATTTGATCAGTTGATCGAGCCTGGCTCCTCAATATGCTAAGTAAAGTTCTAAACCTATATAAGGTTTAGTCTTTTTTTAACCGCTTCACCGGCCACTGCAGTATGTGGAAGGATACGTTTACCCCGAGTTATCTCGGGATGGCTGGTGATGTGGTTAAACAATTTAATGAACTTAATATAATTAACCCGAATATAACTTGATATATGTAAATTATTTCAAATTTTCCCGTAAAAGAACTATAAACAAACGTCAGCTCTTTTATGTTTTAAACAATAGGACATTATTAAATGAGCTTGAATTAATTTGAGTCCATAGACCAAAATGTATAAGAATTCAATTTTACATCCTGGTGAAAAAAAAAAAAAAAAAAAAAAGATAAAAACAACAAATCCTACACTCATAGAAAATTATATAGTTTTTGCGACGATGACTTGTAACACGCCTATCGACTTTTAGATTAATCAGATAAGGCTTTTAAACACTATAGCATTTCATGTAATTTGAGTCCATAGGCCGGATTAATAAAGAATAAATTGCCTGTAAAAAAATTATACAAAGTCCTACATTTATCAGAATCTATGCAGTTCGTGCTGCGGTGACCTATAACATACTTACTATTTTTTAGCTTATTCAGATAAGATTTTTAGACGTAATCATATTCCCTCACGCACATACTCACGCACACATACAAACGTATGCACATTCTGTAAAAATAGCAAAAATGAATTCAGGAGGCCTTAGAATCTATAGATTCATTAAAATCTTACAGTTACAATACTTTCCGTATAGGGCAGTTCCTTGTTTGTAAACAAACATCTAAACTTTTATGAGTGGTTGGCAAAAAGGCTTGGGAAAAGCATAGCGATGGCGGATCACCAATATAGTATCAATGGTGGGCGGGGCGCGGGAAAGTCGAGCGCGCTTTTTTGCCAACCACCAGACGTCACGAGGAAATGCTCTATACATAGCGTATGTTCAAAAAATGAAAAATTTAAAATGATTTTCTCAAACCGATTTCATTATCAGTGATTTTTTATTCCACTGATAATGAATTTATAACTCATGGGAACTCGTTCTCGAAAGAAGAGCAATGCTTCACTTGATGTGAACAACGTAACAAAAATAAATTAATATTTTTATTCATACAATTGAAACGCATTTTATACGCAAGCAAAGTGTGACGTCACTAGCCGCCCGTGGAGCTAAGTAAAAGGTTTCCTATGTTAATCATCCATTGGATTTTTTGTAAAAAATTATTAAAAATTGAGGAAAATTATTTCCCAATTTCAATCCACATATTTGGGTATAATTATAAATTAGTTTTTGTGCACATGTGTTGGATTAAGTTATTTTGCTGTCAAATTGACAAAATTTAAATTTTTAATTTCAAAACTTTGTCGTCCTTGCTGATTTTTGTATTTGGCGATCAAAAACGTTATACGAAAATATACATTCCAGATGAATATTTTCGTAATATGTATTGTACGAAATATCTTTTCATATTAGTGATTGCTCTCGTAATATACGTTGTTAAAATAAACATGATTTTTGAAAGGAATTAAATATGTTCGCCAGATAATTTGGCGATTTTTTTTTCAGCCAAGGACAACAGATATCAAATCTATTCCGCTGCAACATATTAGTATCTTATATCAAATACTTTTTTTAGACATTTGAAAACAAATTTGACTTCAAATTATGATAGAATATCTATCATTTTCCTTTTAATTAGTATATTAGCTGGATATTTATTGTGTAAATATCACCCTTTGAAACGAAATGTTCATGTTTACATTCAAAAATGGAAGTTAGCCATTTTTTTTCTACAGTTTTGAAATTTAAAATTAAATTTTACCAATTTTACAGCAAAAATTACTCAGTCGACACTCGACAGTAATTTATATATAAGGTAACTACACCAGTGCTCTTCACCCCTAAAATCTGCACCAGTAGTCGTCACTCTCTTAAAAGAAGTGTTAAAATAACTGTTTTATAACCTGTATGAATTTTAATCTACCCGCACAAGATTCTCCAAAGCCGCCTGCTTCTTATAACATAAAAAGTTCGATTTCAACTGTTGGGGAAGAGTAGGGAGAAGCAAAATAAGGGAAGTAATACGTTAAATTACAATTGGATTGAGTCAACGTAAAGCAAATGATTAAGGAAAGAGATATGCATTTCTTGATATATTTTGTTGTTTGCTGTATTTGTCATTGCTCATAAAGCATTGTATATAATGTTTATGAAATGTAGAATACGATTTATGTGCAATTTTTTAAAAATTCACACAATATAAAGATTTTTAGGGTATGACGACCACTGGTGCATATTTTGCACGTTTTACCAGCGCTCGTCACCCCTGACGAACACTGGTGTTTTAACATTTTAATAACCGGGTAACTTTTTTAATTAAAAATACTATATTTTCGTTTAGAATTATAATGGTATAAGTTTTACTTTAATTGGACTATTTACACTAGTAGTCGTCAGGGGTATTCGTAAATGTAAACAAATGTATTTTAACCTCAAGAACGTGAACTTTATTGAATTTGTAACATTTCTACAGCTTGTTTAAATAAAGTCAGTCATAGTACCTTTAATTCACTATGACTGACTTTAAACCACCTAAAATTTTTCATTGTATTTTGCTGGAAAAATTAAACAATGGCACATAAACATATTTAGTTATAAAGAACTTTTTCTAGTTTTCTGCTATATATTTTAGAAAAACAGACATGATTACTGTCTAATGTATTTTAAATTTTTATGATGTCATGCTTTTGCGAAGATGTATTTAAGTGATGTTTTAAACTTGCTTTATACTAATTAGTTGAAAACTATAAGTGCCATTTAAGCAATTTTTGTGCATTTTGTATAAGTTTTTATTGGCCGTGATAATTTAATTTTAATTCATAAATATTACGAAAATTATAAAATACAAAGGCTTAATTTCATAATTAACATGACTGTGAGTCAGTTCAAAATTATGTTAAGGGCCCTCTTCACTCACCGCCGCCGGAAGCCGAAGCTAATGTTATTCTATGGGAAAATTTTCTTTACAAATAACTTATTAACTAATACATATTTTTAAATTCTGTTTTCATATTCTGAAATTTCCCAGCTGTTAAATTGACGGACCTTTTTTAAAAAAATATTTTTTTAATTTTTTATATTTTATTTTGAAGCCGCAAAATACGAATTTTCAATACGTAAATTTTTTTCATTTTGCAATTTCAAAATAAAATGTCAAAAAAAAAAAAAAAAATACATTTTTAAAAAAAATCCATCAGTTTAACAGTTGGGAATTTTCTGAATGTGAAAACAGAATTTAAAAATACGTATTAGTTAATAAGTTATTTGTAAAGAATATTTCCCCATAGAATAACATTGACTCTGGCTTCCGGCGACTGTAAGTGAAGAGGGCCGTTAAGGCATTTTTGTTATGTTAGATGTAGGTGAATAAAATTTATATAGAAAATACTAAAAGTAAGTTTTCTATTTATACATTATAGATATTTATACATTCTATTTATACATTCTATAGATATTTATACATTCTATTTATACAGTCTATTGATTATGTAAGATAAATAGTTAAAATGTTGATCAAAATTACCCTGTTGAGTGTTGTTCTTAAATAATTAAAATTTTAAGATACAGATCCATAATATTTGATAACATTAGCTTGGTGTGTAGAATAATACTAGCAAGCTTTGCCCCCTTCGCTGGTTTCTATATTTAAATAAAATATGAAAAAGTCCATATCAGTATTTAAAAAAAAAAAAAAAAAAAAAAAAAAAACTTTGAAATCAGTCTAAACCGCAGTTAATGTTCCCGCTGTCTTTTGTAATAGCTTTCCGTCCCGCAATATGATGACTGGCTTCTACTGCCTTCGGCATAGACTTAACCGCTTTTTATTCCCCCCCCCCTCCCACGGGTAATTTTAGAATTTTAACGAAATATCATTAAATTACATATTGCGTACTTTTAACCGATACCCACACACCAAAACTCGCCTTTCTGAATTAATTTGGAGTAGAGCTAAGGTTAAAAACGTGTTTTTTGTCCTCCCGCCCGAGGGAAGAGGGGAGGGGTAATATTGCAAAATCGCCTTATAATGCGTGTTGGGTACACACAACCAACCAACGCATAAAAAATATCCTCCCCCCCCCCCCAAAAAAAAAAAAAGAAAATGCAGCAGAGTTAAGCTTGATTTTTTTAGGGGCGGGGGGGACCGCACACAGACGAAAGATTTCCGCAAAATCTCCTTATACTAGGAGTTGTAGGTTGGATACATATGACCAACTCACACATCAAAAATCACCTTCGTACGATAATTTAGAGCAGAGTTATGCATAGAAATATGTTTTTGCTCCCCTTCCTCAAAATTTGGTCGGAAAGAATTACGCAAAATCTCTTTACAATATGTTTGGGTACGCATAACCAATCAACGCATCAAAAAAGTGCTTTCCTGATATAATTTGGAGCAGAATTACTCTTTAAAATATGTTTTTTCATCCACCCCACACTTAATGAGGAAGGAGAAGCGAAAGATTTCTGAAAATTCCTTTATAGTGTGCGTGAGGTACGCATAATAAACCCATACGTTAAAAAAAAAAAAAAAAAATTGCAAGTTTAAAAAAAAAAAAAAAAAAACTTTTTATATACCATGTTTTTAAATTTTCTGTTGAATCATATAAATGCTGTCGAAGGCAGCGAGAAACCAAAACAATTGGCTAAAAGTATTTTAAAAATGCATTGTCTCTGTGTTCTGAGCTATTCTGAAAATTTTAAAAGTCTAGCTAGTCGGGAAGATTGATGATCGTGATGAGTACATTATTGCTGAATCATATAAACGCTACCGAAGGCAGCGAGGACCCGAAACAGGCTAAAAGAATTAAATATGCATTGTAATCATGTTTTGAGCTATTCTAAAAGTTCCAAATGTCTAACTAGTTGGGAAGTTAGTTAAATAAATTTTCTATTGAATCATATAAACGATACCGAAGGCAGCGGGGACCCGAAACAGTTGGCTAAAAGTATTTAAAAAAAGCATTGTCACCGTGTACTGGGCTATTCTGAAAGTTTCAAATCTCTAGGTAGTCGGGAAGTTAGTTAAAAATCAATTGCAAGATTTGTAGTGGACAAACAAACAAGAATACCAGTTAATAAAAACATGGTAAAATCAATCTTACTGCGATAATTTGGAACAAAGTCACTCTTAAAAACCAGATTATTACCCCTCCCCTGCTACTTACTCTGTGCTTTAAGTAAAGATATGTTTGAGAACGAATAAAATTTTGTGAACTTTTCTTAAAAGCAAACAATTTTCAAATTATTTCACTTATGAATATGTTTTATTCGCAATATTTTTAATTTTACCGTTTAATGTTTTGTGTTTTAAACCCTAAGAATGGATTTAGGTTTTAAATATGTGCCAAAGCTATTTTGTTTCATTAAATTTTGTAAAAGCGCAATTAAAATCAAACTATTCAGTAAATTGTTGCGTTTTATTTACATGACGACCACTGGTGTAAACACCTGACGACTACTGGTGAAACGCATTTTTCAAGTGCTCAAACAAACAAAAGAGAGAAAACCATAATAGAGTGTTTGAGTATTTTTCTCCATCTATTACACGATGTTTTATTTAACGCTACTGAACTTTGAGCCCATAGATCATAATGATAAAGAATTTTTCGTTGTGTCCCTGTAAAAACCTATAAATGCTAAATTCACCAAAATGCTTATAGTTAGTGCAACAGTGATTTATAATACTCATATAAATTTTCAGCTCAAGTACGATAGCATCTAAACGCCTTATTAGGCGTTTAGATGCTATCGTACTTTTAAAAATTTAGTCCCATAGGCCATAATGATAAAGAATTTTTCTTTGTGTCCCTGTAAAAAAACTGTAAGTGCTAGATTCACCAAAGTCTATACAGTTAGTTCAACTGTGATCTATAACATGTGTACAAATTTTTTGCTCAGATTAATAAGGCGTTTAGGCGCTATCACACTTTTAAAAATTTGGTCCCATAGGCATAATGATAAAGAATTTTTCTTTGTGTCCCTGTAAAAAAACTATAAGTGCTAGATTCTCCAAAATCTATACAGATTGAGTATTTGTGACCTATAATATGTGTATAAATTTTTTGCTCAATTGAATAAGGCGTTTAGATGCTATCGCACTTTTAAGATTTTGCTCCCATAGGCCATAATGATAAAGAATTTTTCTTTGTGTCCCTATAAAAAAACTATAAGTGCTAGATTCACCAAAATCTATAGGGTTCGTACTATGGTGACTTACAATATGCGTACCAACTTTCAGGTTAATCGAACAAAGCGTTTAGACGCTAGCGTGTTCACTCACAGACATACACACATACATACACACATACACACACACATACATACATACATCATCGTAAAAATAGTGAAAACGGACTCAGGGGACCTCAAAACGTATAGAAACATCAAAATCTCGAATTCGGATTTTTGACATGATTACAATACTTTCCTCACTATAGTGTTCGGAAAGTAAAAAATTGGCTTAACGTATTTAAAAATTGAAAATGTCTAACAACAACTAGAAGAATCAGTGTATAAAATAGACCAAAGTATAATATTGATACATGAATACCACATGAACACCACGCGAAAAAAACAAACATTTTAAAAATAAGGCCTTAAGAGTGACGAGCACTGGTGTCGTTACCTTAACTATATCCAAATATGGGGATTAAAATAGGCAGATAATTTCTCTTAATTTTTAATATTTTTTTACAAAAAATCAAATGTACGATTAACATAGGAAATGTTTTGCTTGGCTCCACCGACGGCCAGTGACGTCATCACTTCGCTTGCGTATTGAGAAAATGACATTGTTACTTATCAACATTCAAAGAATACGCAATCGCACTAATTAAAACTACGTTCATTTACAGATGATTTATGAAATATTAATACGCAAAGAAAAAAATATAATCAATCGTAACGTATTTAAACCATCAAGATAAATAAAATTTATATATTATTAAATTAATTTATATATATTGAATAAAAATTATTTATTTATCTCGTTGATTTAAACCAGAACAAAATTTTAAACTTAGGAATTGACTTGCTGCCAGATTCACAAACCAATATTACAATTTTAAGTATAATAATAAAATACAGAACGTGGGCTCATAACATTCTCCCACCTTTTGTCTTGAAAGATATATATTTGAAAAACAAAACTTATTAACATCGAACAACACAAAGTTTACTTTAAGGAAGAAACAATAGGTTTTGAAAATATACTTAAATTTTGACATATGAAACGAAAATTAACTAAATTACAAGTCCAGTTTTTTAAGTTTGATAATAGGTTGTAGCGGCACCATTCTCGGATAGATTATCCTAACTTATCAGTAGACAACGGGTTAACCTTTTTGTCCAGAGGTACGACGCAGGATTTATATCACGATAGTCCCAGGTTCGAATACAACATATCGCCACACGCACACTTTCTTCATTCGTGACCACGAACGTGCGAATAAACGGCACAAACAACTCACATCTGGGACAACAGATGGCAGCACCAGACACTATGAAACGCTCACAGCATAAAGCCTGTCACACCGCGCATCAACAGCGGCATTAACTTTGCACGCGGACATCTGACAGAAAAATATGACAACCGCTACCGTCCAAACAAGTAACATCGCTAGTGCGATTTCGTACTCACTGGGGCGGGGAGTACTGTAGCGGCGCCATTCTCGGATAGAATGTCCTAATGGCCATATCACACGGGAGCATACGTACTCAACACAACATTATACTCAGCATGTTCACTCAGCGTCGTTCAAAGTTGGGGACGCTGAACGAACGAGAAAACCGATCAGCTGTCCGTAGGGTTCCCCCGAAATGATAGCTTGAAGTATTCCCTTCTCTAAGTGTATTCCAGGAAAAAATCCTGTCCATGCCTCTTATCGATCAATTTTGATGAGCACGCTGAACATAGTCAACTTTTTCTAAAGCCCTTCGTAAAAGCTGATCATCCGAAAATGTGCTGTCCTTGAATAAGGTCAGGCTGAGTGTGTTGGGTACAATGTTGTGTTTAGTAAAAAGTTGAGCGAAAATCTCTCGTGTGATACAGCCATTACTTACCAATGGACAACGGGTTAACCTTTTGTCCAGAGGTACGACGTAAGATTTCTATCACGATAGTCCCAGGTTCGAATACAATCTATTGCCACACGCACACTCCTTCAAGGAGTGTGCGTGTGGTGTCCTTTCTAGAGAGTTTTATTTCGTCTGCATTTTTGTAACTGTCAATAGCACACTTCGGTTATTCAACAACTTCTCTTCACTTTTTGTGGGTATGATAATACCCTCTGAAGAAATTTCTAAGGGATATAATCTCTGAAATGGTCGTATAATTTCACCCTTTGCTACTTTTAATCGAGCTACTCGTTGTTTTCCATCTCTTCCTACGAACAATTCTATGACCTTTCCCAAGAGCCAGTTTATTCTTTTGAGATTTTCTGATCCCACAAGTACTATATCTCCAACTTGAATTTTATCTTTACGTCTTTTGACATTAGGATTTCTTACTAATTCTAAAATATACTCTCTCCGGAAGCGTCTCCTGAAATGCTCTCTTACTCTTTCAACATAACGAAATCTGTCTCTTAGATGATATCCATCAATTATATCCAAATCAATTGTATTGAGCTCTAAAGGATGTCGTTCATCATGCAAGAAATAAGCAGGGGTTAGTGGCAATGGCTCATTTGTATCTTCACATACATATGTTAGTAGATGTTTGTTGATAGTGTCCTCACAGTTGCATAGAACTGTTTGCATTTCTTCGAAAGATTTCTTTTTAATAGATCTTTGATTAAGCGAATTATTCGCTCCCACCATCCGCCGTACCATGGTGCACTTGGTGGATTGAAGTTTCATTTAATTTTTCTCATTCCACATTCAGCTTGAATGCTTCCCAGTGTAAATTTTCAAAACATCTGGAAGCTCAAACAAAATTAGTTCCATTGTCGGTATACATAATGGAAATTCTACCTCTACGAGCAAAAAATCGACGTAAGGCTTGCAGAACTGCTTTAGCTGGTAAGGAACTAATTAGCTCTAAATGTATAGCATGAAATACAGCACACGTAAATAAAACTATCCACGCTTTAATACCTTCTCGAAGAAGAATAGGACCAGCCAAATCAGTACCGGTTACTTGAAAGACTGCTAAGAGCTGGTTCTGTAGCTATGCCTTTGACTGAATGTCTCTTACAAGGTATACACCGAAAAATAACTTCTCTAATTACTCTTCGACCACGAGGAATCCGAAATCTTTCTCTTATATGAGATAAAACAGTTTGGACCCCAGCGTGATGTAAACTTTTCTGTATGTGTTCGATGTAACGCCTGACAACCAAGTGATCTGGTAAAATAATCGGATACTTAAAATCATCGTCTTTTCCAAGGATAAGTCGAGTTTTCACTTCCAATAAGCCATTTTCTTCATAAAACTTCATCATTCCTTCATATTTTTTTCTTTTTTCAGTTCGTCATTCACGTTGAATTATTTTCGTAAGGATAACTTCAGCTTCATTAATTTCTTCGGTAGTTAAATTGATTGACATATTCGTTTCTTTATTCTTAGAAAGTCGGCAAAGTCTTAATATCCAGGTCATCATACGTAGCAGCTTAGGATATTCAGAAAAATACAAAAGACTTTGGCTAAATTTTTCAGTATTTTGCATGTTCGCTGCACTTATTACAACTTTCCTCTTTCAGTCACTGCTTCTTCTGGACCAGTTATGTATTCATTTTGTCATAATTCAGTGAAATTCTTCAGCCACGAGGGTCCTTCCCACCAATTTTTTCCCAAGTTCCTTACAAGTACATGATCGAGGTGGTAGGTTGGCAGAATTCTGCTCTCCTGGAACATATCTCCAACGTTCCATGTCTGTCAGTTCTCTAATTTCCCTTACTCTGTTTCCAACAAATGTATTCCAGGGTTCTTTTTTCAAAAACCAAGCAAATACTAAGATAGAATCAGTCCAAAAGAAAGTTTTAACAGGAAAATTCATTGCGAATTTTATAGTTTTGGCTAAACGAGCAGTCAGTAAAGCCCCCAACAACTCTAATCGGGGAACAGTTGGACGATTAATTGGTGATACTCATGACTTACAAGCAACTAAATTGACAAATACTTCTAAATTCTCTTTACAACGAAGATCCGCACAACAAGCATAAGCATTACCTGATGCATCTGAAAACAAGTGTAGAGTGGTATCTTCTTTAGATCCATAAAGCATTCTTCTTGGAATAGAACATTGTTGTATACAATGAAAATGTTTCACCTAGTTTTTATATTGTAACTGGAGATCATTGGGAAGCGGGTCATCCCAACTTATTTTTCTCCTCCAAGCCTCTTGCAGGAGTAACTTAGGAAACAGCATGGCAGGTAACGTAAAACCAATTGGGTCATAAACACTGTTAACTATTGAAAGTAACTTCTTTTTAGTACCTACATCTTCTAAATATTTTCTGCTTTGGGAAAATTACACTTAAGCTCGTCAGACTCTGTATTCCGCTTTAAGACAAGAACTGAATGATCTTCCTGATTCTCATCTTCTGTACATGACCAGCAGCGTAAATGAAAACCGCCAATTTTCATAACTTCTTTAGAATGAACTTGCAATTTCATATATTCATCTTCATTTTGGACACTTGTGATTAAATTGTCGACATAAAATCCTTTCTTAAGTACTTACATTGTTGATTGTAATTCTATGGTTTGGAATTGTTGATGTTGCAAATGATAACCAATAGTAGCATTTAATAAAAATGGACTTGAAGTAACTCCAAATAAAACACGGGTATGCCGGTATTCTCTGATTGCTCATCGATATTTATCTCTTTCCACCAGAGAAATCTTAACACATTTCTGTCTTCTGGAAGAACACTAATTTGAAGAAATGCTTGTTTGATATCTGCTGTGACTTCTAAAGCATCTATTCTGGACTTATTAAGAAGTAGAGGAATTTGTTGAATTAGACTTGGTCCAGTACCTTAGATAGTCATTTCATGATGCACCACCAGAAGTCTTTGATGAAGCGTCAAACACTGGACGAATTTTTGTGGTAGCGCTTGATAATTTAATCACTGGTCTATCCGGTAAGTAATATAAAGATTCAGTATCTTGAGCTGGTTCCACTTCTTCTATTATGCCTTCACTCTCCCAACGAAGAAAAATGTCATTATATTCCTCAAAGTAATTTTCTTTAAGCAAACGTTTAGTTGTTTGCATAAATCTTAATGCAGCTTTATCATAGTTATTGAATAACTGAGGGTGTCCTGACAACCAGGGTAGTGAGATTTCATATCTATTTTGATCATTGATCTTAACAGTCTCAGTAAAATAAAGAAGTGTTTATTTTTCTAAAATTTTTCTAGCTTTCTCTTGAATGCGATCATTTATGCCCAACGTTTCAGCCAACACAGCTGTTTATGTTATTTTTTTTCTTTCGATTCATTCTTTATTAAGAAATTGATTTTGTTACTTATAAACATTCAAAGAATACGCAATCGTACTAATTAAAACTATGTTTATTTACAGATGATATGAAATATTAATACGTAAATAAAAAATAACTTAATCAATCGTAACTTATTTAAACCAGAACAAAATTTTAAACTTAGGAAATGACTTGTTGCTAGATTCGCAAACCAATATTACAATTTTAAGTATAATAATAAAATTCAGAACGTGGGTTCATAACAGACATTGTTTTCACAGACTTTTCATTTCGCCTATTCTGAGATTAAGGTCTTTCATAACAGAATACTTTATAATTTGCTGCTTTATAACTTATGTTTGGCAATATCAATTTTTCTAAGTATTTTGTATTCAACTGCTTGTAACTTTACAATGTATAATGTTTATTTATCTTTCCTTAATGAATCCCTTTTGGTTCCACATAAAACTGCTGTTGTAAGAATATGTATTTAAAAAACACCTTTCGTAAATATCTGACAAAAAGCGAATGGAATTAGAGTTTTTTAAATTATCTTATAAATAAATGTCGAGATGGATTTCAATTCATCGGACCCGCTTGGAGGAAATAGCACGAATCAGACTAGAGACACGTATGACCAAAGCAAGGAAGCTTTTGTTTACTCAGCAGGATTTTTATGCTCAGTTCTCTTTGTTGCAGGTAAATACATAAAAATGAATTTTTGAAAAATCTTCATATTACAAAGCTATTATTTTTCAGTGGTTTATTTATGGAATTGATACCCGGTTAACGGGCTTGGCACACATTTAGGGTCTAGTTAAGAATGAGCGATGGTCGTCAAATGGTCGATAAGCGCGTTAAATGTGGTGGTCTTTTTCTCGCCAAATGACACACGAGGTAAACAACACGACCTTCTGTTGGCATCGTTGAAATTTAAAATTACGCCTTCGCTCATTATTAACTAGACCCCAGCTTTAGCATGATGCAGTTGGTGATTTAAATATTTTTTGGTTATTTTGGCAGTAAAGAAAGGGCATGTTTACAAACAAACGCTCCGTCAATCAATCGTTGTCACTCGACAGTGGCAAAAGATCAACCTGTATTGGGTGAAATGCCAATATTATGTCACTCTACCCACAACTTCACTGCGAGTGACGTCGCGTGCCCTTTCCGTATTAATTCAAATGTCTATCGCAATTGCGTAAGTCAAGATACGCCCGAGCTACTTCGGTGCCAAATTTCGAATTCCGTTAAGGGGGGTTTCATGCTAGAGTTGTTCCTGGAAAACAATATGACCTCCAATATGGGACGTAGTGGGAGTTGATTTTGATATATATTGTCTTGGCGAAAAAAAAATGCCAAATTATCTGGCGAACATATCTGATTCCTTTCAAAAATCGTGGTTATTTTAATGAGATATATTAAGAGAGCAATCAAGAATATGAAACATTATTTCGTACAATTTATATTATGAAAATATACATTTGGCGTGTAAATTGTTGTATTATGATTTTGATCGTCAAATTCCAAAACCACCAAGGACGAGATATCAAAGCTATACCACGTAATGAAAAGAAAATAGTAAAAAAAAAAAAAAAAAATTCGACCAAAAATTGCATTATTCTGTGTTATTTCTGGGATTTGCAACTTTTTAGGAGACACCATATATGACATGATATTCGAAAGGGCGGGAAATGAAATGAATGCAAAATACGCGCTGAAACATGCAGTTTAAAAGCCCAAAATCATAATACACAGTTTGGAACAGCTTTAGTATAGGACCTCATTTTCAGTTTTCGAAATTTTTTGCAGAAATAGCTCAGACTGTTTTGCCAAGAACTTTAATTTGGCTACTACAACAGCCATTATCAACTAACTGTATTGCGTGATAAAAATATAAATAAATAATAAAACACTTCAAAAATAAATAATGAAATAAAATAAAATAAAATAATGAAATATTAACAATAATCACGTAAATTATCTACTTTCAGTGTGTCTGACTAGATTAATTTAAAGAAAATATGTACCTCATAAAAAACAATACTATTGTAAAAGTTACCCCGCCCAGCAAAGACTCTATTGTCTTTCTTAGTCAGTCAAAAAAGAATTGATATTAAAATTCTTCGCCGTTATTAATTCCCGAGAACTCAAAGCCTTGCTTAATGAATATCTGCCAATAACTCTGCATATATCTTTCTAATAAATCCTAATCGCTTTCAACGATTCTTGTTAGCAGCGTTAGTTTTTTGGCTGCGTTAAAGCTATAATTTAAAGTACTTTTACGACGGGGTGCGTAAATAATATTTTACTCTTTACTAATTTTTTATTAATTAAAACTTCTACATAGGGGACGCACCCCGACGTAAAAATACTTTAAATTATAACTTTATAATGCAGCCAAAAAACTAACGCAGCTAACAAGGAATGTTGAAAGCGATTAGAATTTTTTAAAAAGATATATGCAGAGTTATTGGCAGATATTCATTAAGCAAGGCATTGGTTTCCGAGAATTAATAGCGGCGGAGAATTTTGATATCAATTTCTTTTTTTCCTGTTTGCACGTTCATTCAAAGTGATAGACAGAAATTGGTAATGACACCGAAATCGTTGTCTAAAGGAAATAGTACGACCTGTCGTTCTAATCTATATATATATAAAAGAGTACTTTCACTCACTCACTCACTCACTCACTCACTGACTCATCAACGCACAGCAAAATCTACTGGGACCACTGACTCGAAACTAGGTCAGATTTTTGAACATGTAGTGTAAGCACCCCCTAAGAAGCGATTTTGCGAAATTCGCCGCCCCCCCCCCCCCAAGGAGGGTGAGAGGGAAAGACGTAATTTCACAAAAACCGTCATATCTCAGAGAAAAAAAACAGATATCTGTAAAATTTTTGCCTTAAAACGTAGCTAACACAAATGCCTAAAAATCAATTTCTAGAATTTTAAAAATTCGGTCCACAAGAGGGGGTGCGTGGCAAAATGTGATTTCGCATGCGCAAAAAGTGATTTCTTAAAAAACATTCATATCTCAAAGAAAAAAACAGATATACATGAGATTTATGTTTCATAATTTAGCTAACATAAATACCTAAAAAACAATTTCTGGAATTTTAGAAATTCGGCCCCTAAGGGGGTACAGGGGGCAAAACGGGATTTCACAAAAACCTTTATATCTCAAAGAAAAAAACAGATATCCGTAAAATTTTTGCTTTAAAATATAGCTAACACGAATACCTAAAATCCAATTTTTGGAATTTTAGAAATTCAGTCCCCAAGGGGAGGGGAAGGAAGGAAAACATTCTCTATATTGTATCTTCTATATAATAATATAGATATTTCTTCTATAATAAAGTTTAAAAATAATTATTTTAATTTTTAATTGTTGCCAAAAAAATTTACCAGTTGATTTATTTTTTGACATATAATATAATATATTTTCACGAGAATGGTAAAAGAAATATTAAATAATAAATGTGCTTAGGCTATGACAAAATGACGTCATTATCAAAATTAAATATTAATAATAAAAATCCAACATATTTCTTCAAATTTTGTTCCATAATCTTTTTTAACATACCACAATTTTAGATTTCTTTTTAATAGTGTTTTTATTTATTTATTGGCACGTATAATACGTTTGGCATGAAAGCTAATTCAGCATTATATTCAGATTTACTTATTCATAATGTAGGGTATTTTTTAAAATTTTGATGCTAAAGTAGATACGAAATTTTTTGCCAAGGAGTCTACTTTTGGGATAGCCACTTTAAGCCAAGTAACCCATAAACAAATAAATTATAAAATATTGAGGGGGGAAAAGAGGCTAGAAAGAAAAAAACAGAAACAATAACCTCATAAATTATGTATTTTTGTTTAAAATGGTGACAAAAATTCAAAAGTCACCAAGGGGAGCTATAATAAGCCTGTACCACGATAAGGATAAATAAATATTTATTTATATTTCTATATACGAACCACTGTTAACTAACTATGAAATACATATAGCCTAAAAAAGTGAGTTGTCTCACAGCATATTGTAATATTATATTTGACGTGAAATTGCTGTCAGTTTATGGTCGACCGGAAAAATCGAATAAATATAGGAAATAACGTAAAAGTAAATATTATGTACAGTACGCATAGTGTTGTTCATATGTAAGGGAAAGGAGGGTAAGAGTACGCACCTAGTGGAGTTTTCGTTATAAAAATGAGAATGGAAAAGAGACGAATAGACTGAATCATAGTTTATTAACTTAGAAAGAAGGGTACACAAAATGAAAGTTTTATATTTAAAAAAATATATATTAAAGAATGCAAGGAAAAAAAATAGCAAATGCGTACTATTACCCGACATGGCGGGTAAGAGTACGCAGGACGTGAGTCCAAGAGTACGCACCCAGAAAATTTAGCAGTAGTCACATACAAATGCTTCAGTGCCTTCGTAACTTGAACAGTCCTCATGCCACCACTCCTTACATAATCCACACTGGATCCAATCTTCATCATATGATTGTTCGCAGCCTGGGCATATTGTCGCCTCATTGTTTGCTGAACTTGTTGAGGGAACTGGGTTGTCGATACAATTCAGAATAAGTTTTTTCTTTGCTTTCAGAGTGTGTCCTTTTTTAGTTTTGGCTCCATTTTTATTTTTCATAGTAGCTCGATTAGCCTTTGCTTCTTCTAATTCTCTCTCTCTCTCTCTACCTTTTCCTTTAACGCATTTTTGACTGGAGACGAAGTCATGATCTCAGATTTTTGAGATTTTCTTTTCCTTTTAGTTCCTCGTTGTTCATGTCTAGGAAGTGGCACGATTGACTGGATACTGATATCTATCTGAGAAGTGGAAGGTGAGATTTCGTTCTCTTTAGGTGCTACTGCAACTGTACAATCGTTATCCAAGGGTGCTAAAGTTACTAGTGAAGGAGAATAGCAATCTTCACTTATAATGTCAGGGTTGTATGGCTCAATACCTGTAACACGGAACGCTTTTTCTGCGAGTTGAAACCTGGTTATGGCGCTATAAGCTTTATGAAAAATCCCTGAAAGTTCGTACAGGGTTATAACTTTTCCTGGATTTTGTACGAGCCATTTTTCAGCTTCAGATGAGTATAAAGCTTTCAAAGGGGCAAAGAAACCTCTATCCAACTGCTGTAGTACACGACTCGTATGTGGTGGAAGAGTAAGGGACGTTATATGATTCTCTCGACAGAACAAAACTGCAGTTAGTGAGTAGTGGGATGCGTGATTATCTGCTATTAACATAACAGGGTCTTCTGCAGACGGTTTAGCATGTTTGGCAAAATGTTTCAGCCAGTCACTGAACAAATCGGAATTCACGTAACCAGTGTCGCTGATCAAGGGCAAAGTTCCAATGGGTGCATCTTTGTACAAAAGAGGATTCATTCTCTTTCTAGGAAAAACCAATGCAGGCGGGACGAAAACTCGTGTAGCACTCATGCAGCAGACAGCAGTGACTGTTTGACCTCTTTCTGCACTAGAAATTTTGCAAACAGTTTTTTTGCCTATTGGTGTTATCACCTTCGGTGGTCTATTGGGGACTGCTGAGATACCAGTCTAATCCATATTGAATTTTCTATGGCCAGGAAACTTTTTCTCCAGACAACAGCTCTTCAGATTATTAAAGAACTGTGTCACTTGCACTTTGTTGAAACCCATTGCTCTAGCGACACTGCACTGCTCTGGATTTCGAACAGAAAGGTTATGCCATTTACAAAATGATTTTAACCTATCTTTACCAGCTGATTTCTTCTCATTATTAAATCTACCAGCAACTCCATTCACATCAGCATACGCGAAAGCAACTTTCATCATGTGCTTCCGGGTCAATCCATAAAACATACTATCCAAGTCTCTGCAATGTTGAGCAAGTTCCCTTTCCATCTCATCTGTTAAATCTCTTTTATATCGTCCAAGTGCAGTCGGAACCGTGCCCTGAAAAAGGAAAAAAAAAGGTGAAGAGGTAAGTAATAATAGGTTAGATTTGCGATATGAAACATCTAAAAATTATGTCTCCAGTTCCAACTAAAAAATATATGTTTCCTTACATGTATGCTGAATCAGAATAATTAAATAAAAGTACTTACAGCCTTAATTATTTTTCTTAAAGTGCACTCGTTGATTCCCAAATCATTCGCCTCCTTCCTTTTACTTTCACCAGCCTCAATCTTCGTTTAGCTTCTACCATCATCTCCCTTGTGAATATCTTTCTATCAGATTTCCGCTTATAGGGTGCCATTTACTATAAAAGAGGGGTATATTCTATAAAAAAGGGAGAAAAAATATAAGTTCAAGCAATAAAAATATAAGCAAAATAAAATAGCCTAATTCAAATTATTTTTATTTCCGAAATTAAGAAGTCATAATTTTTTGATATTTAAAAATAGTAAAAATCATAAATTTTAACCCATAATTCATAAAATATTGTTCCCAATCGCATTTTTTTATAATACTAATAATGTTAAAATAAAATGCAAAGTTTTATTGGAATGGCTGCTTCAAATCACAGAGCAGATAAGAGTACGCATATCTGGTCTGTGCGTACTCTAACCCACCGATGTATTGCTTTTCTAAATCGTCCATAGATGGCAGTAGCATTCACAACAGTTAAATTCTAACGTGCCCACGTTGTTCGGAAGAAAACAAACCTCATAATGATATTTACTTAGAAAGCAAGCATCAGTCCTTTATTTACAAAAAAATTAAGATTTCTTCACAGAAAAATTACATGCTAACATAACGAAACCATGTCTTACCTGATAAATAAATGACAGCAAGGGTGAAAATAATAATGGCGGTCTCTTGAGCGAGCTGAAAACAAACGTGTTGATATGATCACACTCGCTTCTGCTTGCAGTGTTGCCAACAGGGAAAAAAATCCCTGCGTACTCTTAACCGACTGCGTACTCTTACCCTTTCCCTTAATTAATATTCAAATTATAAAAGGGCTACTTCAATTTTTTCGATACTGTCTGTTTTGAAATTGTTATCTGATAAGCACAAAAGTGGAAGCCCGCTGGTATGACATTGTCGCAAGCAATAGCGACACACACCCGAAACGAGCTTTTGACCAATTTCAATGAATTTTATTTTTATTTTTTATCTATAAAGCGATATAGAAAAAAAAATTTCTTTAAATATAATGACCACCCAAGCGGGTAAAATTTGTCCGAAGAAATCCATAGGAGCTGAGGTCACAATTTTTAGTGTGTGGCTTTTTTACGTGTATCCAACATCCATTGCAACGGGATTTTGAGAATTTCCCCATTTTCCCTCCTTAAGGAAGGGAGAACAATAAAGACGTTTCCAAGCATAACCTTGCTTAAAATTATCACAGTAAGATTAATTTTTATGTGTGGGTTGGTTATGCATTCTCAACACGCACTATCAAGTAATTTTACGAAATTTCCCTCTGCCTCCCTCCTTTAAGGGTGGAGTGGGGGCAAAAACACGTTTTTAAGAGTAACTCTGTTCCAAAGTACCTCAGGAAAGCGATTTTTTGATATGTCGGTTAGTTACGCGTACTCAACACGTACACTACAAAGGGGTTTTGTGAATTTCCACCCTACCGGTCTTGAGAGGGGAGTTGGGGACAAAAAAATGTATCCATGTGTAACTCTGCACTAAATTATCTTAGGAAGGAGATTTTTTATGTGTGGGTCGGTTATATGAATATGCAACTCATAGTATAAAGATATTTTGCAAAATTCCCTCCGTCGTCCCTCCTTCATGTGCAGGGGGGGGGGGGAGAGAAAAACACGTATTAAAACATAATTCTTTTTCAAATAATCTTAGGATCTCGATTTTTTTATGTCTGGTTAGGTATGCGTATGCAAGATGCACTATAAAGGTATTTTGCGAAATTATCCCCTTCTCTTCTGGGGCTGGCGGGGGCAAAAAACAAGCTTAAATATACTCCAGATTACCTTAGAATGATGAATTTTGATGAGTGGGTGTTGATTAAGTGTACGCAATATGCACTTTGATGGGAGGAAAGTTTGAGAAACTTTCAACATTACCCGTAAGGGTGTGGGAGTAAAAATTAGGTAAGGTACTGCCGAAGGCATTCGGGCTCGAGAATCAAAAAGTGTGGGGAGGCGGAAAACCGCTGCCGAAGGTAGCGGGAACTTTAACTTACATTTTGACTGATTTCTTTCTTTCTTTCTCTCTCTCTCTCTTTTTTTTTTTAAGATTTTTTTTATTATTAATGATATGAAATATTAAGAATTCATTTCGGTATAATGACCAGCGAAGCAGGCAAAGCCTGCTAGTAAATAAATAAATAAGAAGTTTTAGGATAATTTCTTCTTCCTGTTGATGAGCAAGGTAATTACGGTAACTGATTTGGTATCTGTCGTCCTTCGCAAAAAAAAAAAAATCTCCAAATTATCTGGCGAACATATTTACGTGATTCCTTTAAAAAAATTATGATTATTTTAACAAGATATATTAAGAGAGGAATATAATAATTATATACACGATAAATTATATACGCGAAATGACCCAATTTCGACAGATCTTTTCTTAAAATAATTATAATTCTTTTGCTATTAATTTTGTTTGTTCGTTGTTTTATAAATTCTTGTTTTTTTTTTTTTTTTTTTTTTTTTTTTTCTTTCTTTTTTTCTTTTAGTTATATTTCGCGAATGCTTGAAGAGGTTTAATTTTCCGTACACCGTCATGTTATTTATCTATGGTGCAATTCTGGGACTACTGAGCAAACGTTTCATATTTTTCCACGACTTTATCCAATTCGCTCAAAGTGGCATCGTCATACAATTGTTTCTACCAGTGATCATTTTCGACTATTCGTTTGGAATTAATCCACATATGTTTATCAAAGCTCTCAATCAGTGTATCATTTTGTCCCTTCCTGGATTTGGTAAGTAGTTCTTATTAATTCTTCTTAATATTGTACAGTCAGCCAAAAAAAAAAAAAACCGCCCCCCCCCCGTAATTTCGCCGTAAATTATCGTAGAAGCATGCGGCTGGTACCTATCGACCTGGATCAACGTCTAGTTTTTAATGGTGTAGTTCGATTTTACTTAAGGGGTCATCTACATATTAAAACAAGTATAAACTTCATTTTTTTTCAATGACAACCCCTATTTTTGACCTCATACTCCGATTTTAAAGATCAAGGCAGTTCGGAAAACATACCTATTTATATACTTTAAATCAATTCCAAACAGAGTTACACGTGAAAATGTGTTAGGGGACCGTATATACATTTAGAAAAAATAAATTTTGATCTACCACGCAATATACATTATTTATTAAATTTCACACCGGAAACAAAGTTCAGAAATGTTTATTATAAAATAAAAAACGATTCTAATTCGCAAAACTTTCTGTGTTAGTTTATGAATTAAAAGATTTTTATTGGTTTCTATTTATTAAACATTGAATAGTAAAATACATCACTTCATACGAAGAAAATTAAATAACTTGAATCATATGAACCCTACAATACAATGTTGAATTACAAAAATCTAGGTACCAAGGTAAAAGAATAATAGTAATAATGATAATAATATTAATAGCGGTTAAAAGAAAAAAAAAAGTGTTTAATATTTAAGAAAAAGAATTATCTACTTCTTGTTGGGTATATTTTTATTTTATACAGTAAGTCCCGCATGAAAGTGTTACTATAAAGTTTTACATTTAATTTTAGGCGTACAAATCAACAATAGATAATATACAAAAATATAGATAACAAGATTTAAACTAAAATCTGAGAAAGTATATTTAATATTTTCGCGACTGCTGATGTAGTTTCACGTCATTTGGAAATCTGTAACTCCTCCAGTGGGCGTTTCTTTCACAATTTGTGTGTTACGATATTTCTTAAGAATATTCCTTATATTCATATTTATATAAACAAAATAGTATGAAACAAATACTTTCAATAGAAAGAGTATAATTATTGTGTATATTCATATGAAAATAAATATGGATATAGAAAAAATGGTTTCCTATTGCCTAGAACGAATATTCCCCATTCTGCAGTCGTCTACTGTACTTGAATTCTTAATTTTAAATGCGTAAAATCTATATCTTTAAAAGTTATAAGACATATTACTTAGTTTTAATTTTTTTTTCCGTGATAAATGTGTCGCCAGTTTTACGCCGTGATTAGAATAATCGAAAATAAATAATATTGCGCTTTGTTTCAATATTTTAAAAACTTATGCGATAAAATTTAAATAGCATAAACGGTAGAGTAAACGAATGCGAAAATGTCACAACAAGATTAAAACAGAAAATATGTTTTAAAAAATCTGATAAAAATTAATTATATTAATTGAGAAGAAAGCAAAAACAAAAGTATTTTTCACTCTTTCAAATAATAATCCTCGTCCTACCGCATTTTCTAAATCATGATATATAACTTGAGATGCACGAATCCTAGAATATTCAAGTTAAAAACAAAAGACAAAAGGGATAAAATAGAATTTTAGCAGTGAGAAACTAGAAAAAGTTATGTAATATTTAAGAACAAAGACTTAACATTTCAGAATCGAGTAAACTCCTTTTTGCAACGAAAGCCACGCCTTTACAGAATTTTTCTAAAACTTTACGTTATAAAACAAAATTATTTTACATACTTCCAATTAAATCATTTAAATTTTGTCTTCAGCATTCAATATAGTAAATGCCATTGACATTTATGCATACCAGCGTCACATATAGAGTCATATACGAGTATGTAAACTAGTTTTTTTAATACTGTTTCCGCAATATAGACGCGGGCTACATTTCTTTTGGAATTCTTTCCCAATCACTTGCCTGCATTGCGATAATTTTATAAAAAAATAAGCCAATTTGTATAATAAACATCAAAATGTTCCTTAGAAAACAATTATAATAACATAAAGGTAAATTAAAATAGTTTTTCGTCAAAATGTATAGAAATATTGACTCACAGAGGATACAAATTATAAAAAGTGACGCCCCCCTAACAGCAGTAAAAAATGAAATATCACTGTAACTCAAAAAATAATGTTAGGAACGAGCTGTAAATTTGGAAACCAATGTTTTTGATGATGCCCGTTCTATTCGTGCAAAAATTAACATAGGTCATAATTCATAATTTTTTCAAATATGAATTTATTAATAATTTTCATAATTCAAAAAATGTTTTTTTAGCAAAAATTTGCATGGAATATGTTTGGGTCACTTCATTCTAACGAATAAAAAAACAGAATTTAACTATCATAATTATTTCGGAAGATATGATTTAATGTTTGTCACATTCATTTAACATTAGCATCCCCAAACTTTGACAGCTTATAACTCTATGAAAAATTGAGCGAAATATATAAACTATACCATTTTCCGTGATGATTTGATCCAAAGAATTCAAATAAATTAGAAAAAAGAGGGGTTACTATTGAAAAAATGAAGTTGATGTCAGTTTTAATGTGTAGACGACCCCTAAGTAAAATCTAACTATAACATTATACCCAAAAATAAATTCAAAAACTGGCGTACAGACAATAGCAAGAAATTAAAACTTCTTCACACACCATAAATTTTAAATCAGCACAACCGGTTTCGAAAGGACGTAGCCTTTCTTCATCAGGTGCAAACACGTGCAACTGCCTTGGAGGCAAAAGCAAGACTGAAAGCAGGACAAAATTCAGAGGGGGAGGAGCAACACAAACAACCAATAGGAAGCAACATGCAGGGCAGGACCAATCAGAGAGGAACACACGTACACACACACCACAAAAAGAGGAGGGAGGAAAGGAGTACGTGTACGTGTGTGTACGTGTGTTCCTCTCTGATTGGTCCTGCCCTGCATGTTGCTTCCTATTGGTTGTTTGTGTTGCTCCTCCCCCTCTGAATTTTGTCCTGCTTTCAGTCTTGCTTTTGCCTCCAAGGCAGTTGCACGTGTTTGCACCTGATGAAGAAAGGCTACGTCCTTTCGAAACCGGTTGTGCTGATTTAAAATTTATGGTGTGTGAAGAAGTTTTAATTTCTTGCTATAACATTATAAACTGGACGTTATTACAAACTGATCGGTACCAGTCGCATGTTTCTACGATAGTTTACGGCGAAATTAGGTGAGGGGGGGGTCGTTTTTTTTTTTTTTTTTTTTTTTTTTTTTTTTTTTTTTTTCTGACTGTACCTTTTGTGTATGTTCATAAAAAAGTGTTAGGTTCTTAAAATTTTCGACTTCTGGCTTTTGATGGATTTGAGAGGTCTTGAAGGCATTTGACTATTTTTAGAAAATGACTGTCTGTATGTACTGTAAAAAATAGTTGCTTAAAAAGGAGCTAAATTGTCTCAAAATAGCTCCGATACAATATATACTTAAATTTCAAAACCCATGCTCAAAAATGGGGTTGATCCATAAGAATAACAATATCCCCATGTTTGACATGGCAATATACTCAAAAAGGAGTTCATGGGTTTTCAAATTTAAGTATATTGTTGCGTACTTGGGGGTTCGTGAGTTGTCCGAGAATGAAAGGCGAAACTTGCAAAAATTCAATAATTTATTCACAGAAAGCGCCAGAAAAATACAGGTCTATAAACCAAGTATCAGCTTCAATTCAACCAGAAAACACAGCTTAAACACAGCTGTCAATTGCAAATCCACAGTACAAACTGTATTGAAATAACACTTAAAGCAAGTCCCTTTCAAAGAGGCTCAATGCACTGCAACATTGACAGAAGTTGATCTCAGACTGAACTGAACTAACTGCCTTGGCGAGAGAGCGTTCATTATATACACCCCTGTAGAAAAGTGTGGAAAGTTCCGGAAATTTCCGTATCTCATCAGCCAATGAGATTAGAGCTTCCATATTTGGTATATCCCTTATAAGGATTTTCTCGCCAAGGTCGCCAAAAAAAATCGCCAAGGTGGGGAAAAATCGCCAACTTTGGCGCTAAATCCATTTCCTGCCTTATTGGGGCTTTTTAATACGTTTTTAAGGGAAAATAAGGATATTTCAACGCTAAAACGACTAGAAATGCACAAAATTTATCAACTTACAAACTTACAACAACAAATTTTTCAACATTATCAACTTACTAAGCCTCTTTGAGAGAATTTATACAAAAATAAACACAATTATTTACAATTTTGTAAAACTGTTCCCCTCCCAAGGACTGCACGTCCCGGGCAGTACAACCCTTGGTCAAGAGGCGAAACTAACCAAATTTACACAATCTAAAATAAAAAAACTAAGCTGCGTATAACGACAAAATAGAAACAAAAATCAAGTGAGAAATATTTACAAAATTCACAAATATGTACAAGTATTTATATACAAATATTTACATTACGCATGCGCAAATTTTACCAGTATTTACATTTTAAATTTTAATATTACCGTTAATTGTGGTACTTGGCTAGCCTGTTATAGTGCACCACCTTCGGTTTTGATGAAGGTGTTTTAGTGATCCGAATTACTACATCATTCAGCCTTTTTAAGACTGTGTACGGTCCGTCACAGTTGCACTGTAACTTGGGAGACAGTCCTTTGCGTCGAACAGGATTCCACAACCAGACCTTGTCTCCTTCCTGGAACTCATGTTGTGTAGCCTTTAGATCGTACCTCGTCTTCATTTTCTCTGTTGCCATGTGAATCCACTCCCGAGCAAAGTTGTGTACGTCTTCAAATCGTGCCTGGAGATCTTGAATGTACTCATCGGGCGATGAAGGCGCATCGGGCGGACAACCAAACAGGAGATCACAAGGGAGACGAAGTTCACGTCCGAACAGCATCTGGGCTGGAGTATAGCCGGTGGTTTCATGGACAGCACTTCGATATGCCAGCAGGAACAATGGCAACTTCAAGTCCCAATCTTGCTGGTTCCTTGATACTAGAAGAGAGAGGTTATTCAGAATGGTACGATTGAACCTCTCGACCATGTCGTCCGACTGGGGATGTAAGGGTGTTGTCCGGGTTTTGTCTATGTCGAGTAGTTGACACAGTCCTTTGAGAACAGCAGATGTAAAGTTCGTACCTTGGTCCGTGTGAAGTTGTAGGGGCGTGCCGTACCTTGACACCCATTGCTGCACCAGGACCTCTGCGACTGTGCATGCCTCTTGATCGGGAATGGAATATGCCTCAGGCCACTTGGGGAAATAGTCCATCACGACGAGGATGTATTTATTTCCACTGGTGGTCCGTGACAAAGGGCCCAAGATGTCGAGTGTAATCCGTTCAAATGGTGCTCCCACGTTATATCGTTGCAGTCTTCCTCGGCTTTGTTTCTGCGAGCCTTTACGTGCCGCACAAGCATCACAGGATTTACACTATTTCTCCACATCCTCCCTTGCCTTGCACCAGTAGAAGCGTTCCCGAACTTTCTGCAGTCTTCATTACCCCAAAATGGCCTCCGGTAGGGCTACTATGGAGTTGTTCTATAACTTCCGGAATTTTTGATCTTGGTAATACAACCTGCCATCTGAAGCTTTTCCCATCATCAGATTTCCACTTTCTGTATAATACGCCGTTTCTGATATGTAGAGAGTCCCAAAGTGCCCAATAACTTTTCGTAATGGGACTAAATCTGGAAATGTCCTGCCAGGTAGGTATGTTGCTGATCGTCTCCTTCAGCTGTAATATTGGCTTTATGTCAGGATCTTCCAACTGGTCTTGTCTAAGTTCTTCGTCACTCCATGGATCGGGATCTTGTTCTGATGGTGTTGCGACAGTAACTTGGCGAGCAACTGGCTTTATTCTTTGGTGTCTATCCTCGGCTTTAGAGCTGTATTTATGATCTTCAGATGGAGGCTTCCCCAAGAAGGCATCTGGATTTTCCCGAAGAGTTCCTTCTGGGTGGCATACTTCAGAGACATTCTTGGTTGCTTCTCTAGGTGTTCTTACTGGGCAGCTTCGTTTGATATGCCCATCTTTTCCATAGCCCCAGCATTTAGTTGTTGGAGTCTTCCCGTCTTTCTTACTCTCAAGAATGCGTAGTCTTCTATTAATATCTGCAATCATTTTCCGAATCACATTAAGATCATCTTGAGAACCGTTCGCTTTGTCTACTGTGCTGTTCTAGCGATGTTTATGGGAGGCTTGTTGGGCTGCCTCGATCTTTAGGGCATAAACTAAGGCTGACTCCACATCTTTCACGCCGGAGAGTCTGAGGGCTTTTTGAATTTCTGGATCTCCGACAGCATCAATGAAATATTCTAGGGCCAGATCATTACGTGTTTCAGGATGACAGTCTGAGAAAGCCAAATGTGAAAGCCTCTGGATCTTTGATGCCAGCTCTTGTAAGCTTTCCCCTGGTCTTTGACGACGGGACCTTAGCTGGAGTCGACTATATTCTTTGGACCATTTCGCTCCAAAACGTAGCTCTAGTGCTATGGTTAAAGCTTCGAAGTCATGTCGCTGTTCCTTCGAAAGGGTCTCCAGAATATCTGCGGCGTCGCCCCGCAACGACCCTACCAGATGAGCCGTCTTTGCAACAGAGTCCCAGCCATTAGCTTCAGCTACGATGGAAAACTGCGTCTTATATACATGCCAGGAGGAACTGCCGTCGTAGGTGGACAGCTTAATAAATTCCTGATTCTAGATTCTTCTCTCTTTCTTTTCAGTTTCCTGAGGCATGAATTCTAACTTTTCTTCGAGATTCCGAATCTTGCTCTGCAGTTCATTCCCTATTACTTCTCCGTTCTACTCTTCTTTCATTTTTCTCTCAAGATCTTCCTCCATTCTCTTAAACTTGCTTTCTATCTCTGAAAACCTTCCTTTCAGCTCTTGATCAAAGTTTTCTTTAAATTTCTCCTCAAAATTCTCTTCTATCTTCATAAATCTCTCTTCAAAATTCTTTTCTACTTTCATAACATTTTCCTCTATCTTCATTGCTTTCTCTTCAAAACGCTCTTCTATTTTCAAAACTTTCTCTTCAAAATTTTCTTCTATCTTTATAACTTTCTCTTGAAAATTTTCTTCTATCTTTATAACTTTCTCTTCTATTCCATCCATTCTATTTTCCATCACCGTTCATTTACCCTCGATTGATTCTTTCACCGTTGAAAGCTCTCTCTTCATCTCATCTTGATTAGATTTAACTTCTTCAGTCAAGCCGTCTTTTAATTCTTTTTGTCCTGTTTCTATTTTCTCTATCAATCCCGTTTCCATCTTTTCCTGTCCGGCTTTCATTTCATTCATCTCTTGACTCAGGCTATCTTTCATTTCTCTTTGTCTTTCTTTCATTTCATTCATCTGGGTAGCTAAGCTTTCTAGAAGTTTCTTCATCTCTTGCTCCATAGCTCTAGTTATCACCATTCACAGACTACCCCACTCCTGACACCAGAAATGTTGCGTACTTGGGGGTTCGTGAGTTGTCCGAGAATGAAAGGCGAAACTTACAAAAATTCAATAATTTATTCACAGAAAGCGCCAGAAAAATACAGGTCTATAAACCAAGTATCAGCTTCAATTCAACCAGTAAACACAGCTTAAACACAGCTGTCAATAGCAAATTCACAGTACAAACTGTATAGCAATAACACTTAAAGCAAGTCTCTTTCAAAGAGGCTCAATGCACTGCAACATTGACAGAAGCTGATCTCAGACTGAACTGAACTAACTGCCTTGGCGAGAGAGCGTTCCTTATATACACCCCTGTAGAAAAGAGTGGAAAGTTCCGGAAATTTCCGTATCTCATCAGCCAATGAGATTAGAGCTTCCATATTTGGTATATCCCTTATAAGGATTTTCTCGCCAAGATCGCCAAAAAAATCGCCAAGGTGGGAAAAAGTCGCTAAATTTGGCGCCAAATCCATTACCTGCCTTATTGGGGCTTTTTAATGCGTTTTTAAGGGAAAATAAGCATATTTCAACGCTAAAACGACTAGAAATGCACAAAATTAGCACTTTATCAACTTACTAAGCCTCTTTGAGAGAATTTATACAAAAATAAACACAATTATTTACAATTTTGTAACACTGCTCCCCTCCCAAGGACTGCACATCCCGGGCAGTACAACCCTTGGTCAAGAGGCGAAACTAACCAAATTTACACAATCTAAAATACAAAAACTAAGCTGCGTATAACGATAAAATAGAAACAATCAAGTGAGAAATATTTACAAAATTAACAAATATGTGCAAGTATTTATATACAAATATTTACATTACGCATGCGCAAATTTTACCAGTATTTACATTTTAAATTTTAATATTACCGTTAATTGTGGTACTTGGCTAGCCTGTTATAATGCACCACCTTCGGTTTTGATGAAGGTGTTTTAGTGATCCGCACTACTACATCATTCAGCCTTTTTAAGACTGCGTACGGTCCGTCCAGTTGCACTGTTACTTGGGAGACAGTCCTTTGCGTCGAACAGGATTCCACAACCAGACCTTGTCTCCTTCCTGGAACTCATGTTGTGTAGCCTTTAGATCGTACCTCGTCTTCATTTTCTCTGTTGTCATGTGAATCCGCTCCCGAGCAAAGTTGTGTACGGCTTCAAATCGTGCCTGGAGATCTTGGATGTACTCCTCGGGCGATGAAGGCGCATCGGGTGGACAACCAAACAGGAAATCACAAGGGAGACGAAATTCACGTCCGAACAGCATCTGGGCTGGAGTATAGCCGGTGGTTTCATGGACAGCACTTCGATATGCCAGCAGGAACAATGGCAACTTCAAGTCCCAATCTTGCTGGTTCCTTGATACTAGAAGAGAGAGGTTATTCAGGATGGTACGATGGAACCTCTCAACTGCCTTGGCGAGAGAGCATTCCTTATATACCCCTGTAGAAAAGTGTGGAAAGTTCCGGAAATTTCCGTATCTCATCAGCCAATGAGATTAGAGCTTCCATATTTGGTATATCCCTTATAAGGATTTTCTCGCCAAGGTCGCCAAAAAAATCTCCAAGGTGGGAAAAAGTCGCCAAATTTGGCGCCAAATCCATTACCTGCCTTATTGGGGCTTTTTAATGCGTTTTTAAGGGAAAATAAGGCTATTTCAACGCTAAAACGACTAGAAATGCACAAAATTAGCACTTTATCAATTTACTAATCCTCTTTGAGGGAATTAATACAAAAATAAACACAATTATTTACAATTTTGTAACAATATATTGTTTCGGAGCTATTTTGAGACAATTTAGCTCATTTTTAAGAAACCATTTTTAACACTGTGTGTGTGACGTAAGTATTGTCGCACCTGTAGATCAATAACTAATGCACAAAATTTCATTTTAAAAAATTATTTAGTTGTACCTTGACATAATTTAGTTCTGACAACTTTTGGTGCTTATTGCACAACAGGTGGCGCTGGTATTCTGTGATTGCAGTCATATACAGAACTATCTCATCTTTTATAATGTATAAATGCACAAAACTTGATATGTGTGAGGGATACTGTGAAAAATTATGCTGGTTAATTTTCAGAGCATATCACCCGACGACAGATGACGCTTCTATGCTGTATTTTTCCCCGTGTGAGGAAAGGCTGTATCTCAGCTTTTACAGTGGTACAAATGCACCACACTTGGTATGGGAGATGACTGTTGTGAAAAAGAATGTTACATCAATTTGGATGTATGTCGGTCTAGAGGTGGCTGTGTTATGTATTACTCACTTTCTGCCGTCTTCATATAGTCTATGCCGTCTATATGCCGTCTTCATCTCAGTATCTGTAGGTTAAAATTTCACCAAACTGAATTTGTAAAATATTTATTAAGAGAACCGGTAGGTGTCGTTGTTACATCGAGTGTTGTAGAAAATTTTTTTGTGGTGGTTGCAACATACTAATTTAGCTCTAATACAGCTTTTTTTTTTTCTTCTAGTTCTATGTGCTGCATTCATGACTGTATTCGCTCGAATAGTACTGACTAACTATGACTGGTATTGGAAAGAATGTACTTTATTCGGCAGCATCTTGGCAGCGACTGATCCATCAGCTGTCATTGAAATTTTAAAAGACATCGGTAAGTATCGCAGACATTTGCTAATTAAGGGGACAAAATACTTTTGCACCTTCAAAAATCAATTTTTCAAAAATATTTTCAATAAATAATTCAGCAAGTCATCAACATTTTAAAACAAACCGCATGAAAATCGAGAGAGAAGCCCACCCATAACAATTTAAAATGAATGAGATAGAATGAAGCTTTCATCACCTCTAATAAACAGCTATATAATATTTCTCTAACGTGGACCATATACGATTATATGTTGTAGAAATGATACGATAGTAATAATAAAATACTCGAGGATAAAAAATAATATACAAGTAATATTTAATCAGTTCAGTGATATAATAAAATAAAATTTTAGAAAAATGTCGACATTTATCTAATTAGATCATTTTATAGAAAAAAAATTATTTTCAAGAGTTGCATTTTTACAATCGTTGCAGACATCATTTTAAACCCAGCAGTACTTTAAAGACACAAACAAAATATGAACTTTTTTAAAAATTGACTGAAAAACGCAATAATGAAAAATATAATCAAAATAGGTACTTAGTGTTTTTAACAAAAATTATGCCAAAATGGATAAATAATAATAATAAAAATAAAATGAAAGGGATCTCGTCATATCGGCAAAAATTTAAAAGTCGTCATTGGGGTCCTTTATCAAAGTTGTCTTTGTTCGGGGAAATATGAAAATTGGGTCGTCAAACATGAATTTTATTTTGGTATATTTATGTGTGTGGCAACACTGATATTATGTATTACCAAGTGGCAACTCTCCTATATTGCTGATATTCCATATTCCCTTTATTATTCATATCTTATTCTCCTATATCGCGATGTTGCTGCTTATGCTCCAATTTTAGTTAAATAAAGCTTCGAATTGAGCTCCTATTTATTGTAATGCAATATTTATTACAATTTATTTAACTAAAATTCAAATCGAAAAACGCATTTACTGACAAGATGGAACGACTGTTGCGACCTGAAAGATTTGATGTCGAACCCACTTGTACGGGTGCTGAGTTGAAGTGGAAGCATTGGAAAAGAACTTTTTCGAACTCTTTATCTCAAGTAACTGACATTACAGATGATCATAAGCTACAAGCGTTATGCAATTATGTTTCCGCAAATGTTTTTCAATACATAAGTGACTGTGAAAAGTATGACGACGCTATCGAAATATTGGATTCTTTGTACATTACAAAGAGAAACGAAATCTTTGCCAGACACTGCTTGGCGTCAAGAACACAACAGTCAAGCGAATCTGCAGATACTAAAACAAATGAGCAAGGAGTGCGATTTCAAGGCCGTTACAGCCGAACAGTACAGAAACGAGTATGTTAGGGATGCCTTCATTCGGGGCTTAAAGAGTTCACGCATTCGGGAATGTGTTCTAGAAAATACGATTATTACTCTAGAAAAGGCTTTCGATCAGGTTAGAGCTCTATAACTAGCCGAACATCACTCTGCTTCATATTCAAGTATAACTTATTCAACACCTGTGGCGGCTACTGAAGAGCCAATAAGTCACATTGAAGAAGTTCAGTCTGCAGCGGTTACTCAGGTTCGATCTGGGAAATGTTTCTTTTGCGGGTATGATCGCCATATAAATCAATCACTAAAAACAGAAAAAAAAAAATGCTTTTTGTATTCAGAGAACCCCAAAACGTGACTTTATTCAAAAACCTGAGTTGAAAATAGAACTTCAAAAAAATACTTTGTTTACATTATAGGTTCGAAAAATTAATTTTCCTTCTTCAACAGTATTCGTCGACATAAAAAAAAGTGTAGCAAAGCACTTTCGTCAATTACATTCTACAGAAAAGAACGTTTAGCTTAATTTTGAATAGCCCTGTATGTTTTCAATAAACTATGTGCACATCAGATTGTGCATTTAAATTTTATCTTATATGAAAAACACCTAACACAAAATGAAATACACTTTCAGCATTTTCCAAGTATATCCGAGATAGACAAACCGACTCGCACAGACCAACCGCTAAAAACACTATTTTTCGTTTCAGGAGACCTCAAAACATGTAAACATAACACAACTTTATTTCGAAACTGTCTATCAGTTTCGAAAGCATACACTCTCGGAACTGGTAAAGCTAATAAAATCTTGGGAAAAAAAAAAAACTTCGTGCGAGAGAAAACTTATACTCAAGAAATCCTTAATTTTAAAAATTTAAATCTTAATGGTTATTTATTTATTTTTTGTGACGGACTAGACAACAGATTGTTTTCTTCTCCAATTTTTATTACTGAATGTTAACTTATCTCATTAATGTGCTGGTCTATTTTTCTTATAAATAATATAAAATTCTCGATTTAAGAAAAATAATTCACACCTAATAAGGTAAAAATGTAACGTAAAGGACATGACCAAGAAAAAGAAAAAAAAGACATGATTTTAATAATCTATATATATAAAAATGAATGTTTGTCTGTATGTTATTTATAAAATCGTAAACGGCTTGACCGATTTCGATCATTCTTTTTTTGTTTTTTTCCTTATAGGTCAGGGATGGTTTAGGAAAAAAAAAATTGAAAAAATCTTTAAAATTAATTAAAATATGAAAATAATAAACTTATTGACTTATATTGACTTAATATAAGCCATTTAAATTTTTAATTGTTGCCAAAAAAAGTTTACGAGATGTATTTATTTATTGTTTTTAGCATAAAATGAAATATGCTTTCACGCGAAAAATAAGAAATTACTAAATGTTAAATTGGTCGATGAGAAAATGACACTTTATAATTTTAAAATAAAATAGTAATATTACAAATCTAACATATTTCTTCTGAATTTTATTTCACAGCATTTTTTTTATATACCTCAACTTCAGATTTTTTTTTTTTTTTTTTTTTTTAGTATGGCGGATGAAACACGCTTGGCATAAAAGTTAATTCAGCATTATGGTAAAGGTATTTTCTTATTGATAATTCTTGACAATTTTTTATAATTTTGATGCTGAAGTAGATCGGACATTTTTCGCCAAGGAAAAGATAGAAAGAAATACGCAAGCGAAGTGATGACGTCACTGGCCGTTCGTGGATGCAAGAAAAATATTTCCTATGTTAAACGCCCATTGGATTTTTTGTAAAAAATTATTAAAAATCAAGGAAAATTATTTCCCGATTTTAATCCCCGTATTTAGGTATAGATATGTATTTAGTTATCATGTCCATGCGTTAGATTAAGTTATTTTTGTTGTAAAATTGACAAAATTTGAATTTTTAATTTCAAAACTCTAGATAAAAAAAAATTGCAAACTTCCATATTCGATTGAAAACACAAACATTTAATTTCAAAGGATGATATTAACACAATAAATATCCAACTAATATACTGATTAAAAGAGAAATGATAAATATTCTATCATAATTTGAAGTCAAATTTGTTTTCAAATGTCTAAATAAAGTATCTGATATAAGATACTAATATGTTGTAGCGGAATAGATTTGATATCGGTCATCCTTGGTAGAAAAATAAAATATCGCCAAATTATTTGGCGAACATAATTTAATTCCTTTCAAAAATCATGGTTATTTTAACAACTTATTTTAAGACAGTAATGAATAATATGAAACAATATTTCGTACAATGCATATTACGAAAATATACATCTGGCATGTATATTTTCGTATTACGTTTTTGATCACCAAATACAATAAGCGCCAAGAACGACAGAGTTTTGAAATTTAAAATTAAAATTTTGTCAATTTGACAGCAAAATAACTTAATCTAACACATGCACATGATAACTAATACATATGTGTACCCAAATATGGGGATTAAAATCGGGAAATAATTTTCTTCGATTTTTAATCATTTTTAACAAAAAATCCAATGGGCGACTGACATAGGAAATCATTTTCTTGCATCCACGGACGGTCAGTGACGTCACACTTCGCTTGCGTATAGAAACAATAATCGCATAAATTATATTTTGGTCTAAAACGGCAACAAAAATTTAAAAGTCGCCAAGGGCATTAAGGCTGTACCATGATCAAGTTTACATACTAATTTATTTATTTTTCTATATACCAACTACTATTAACTAAGCATGAAGTATATATAACCACAAAATAATAATTGTCTCATGCGATAGAAGTTGCCGATCATAGCATATTGTAATATTATATGTGGCTTGAAATTGCTGTCATTCTATGGTTGATTGATTAAATCAAATAAATATAGGAAATAACTTGAGAGCAAATATTATGTACATCACATATAATGTTGTTCATATGTAACTGGGATTCAGATATAAACGAGCTACTTCCAAATTTTTCGATACTATCCGTATCGAAACTGTTATGTATGATAAGCAACCAAATGGAAGCCCACAGGTAAGCCATTGTCGCAGGCAATAGGGACAGGCACCGGAGATTGCAAGGACGAACAAGGCGCTGCCTAAGGCAGCGGGAACCCAACGAAAGCTTTTAACCGATTTCAGTTTTTTTTTTTTTTTTTCATAAAGCATATAGAAAAGAGTTTGCCAGCGAAGCGGGCAAAGCCGTCCAAAATTGTTTAAGAACTAAAATATTATTCAACAATTCGCCGGGAAATGGGGTAAAAAAAAAAAAAAAAAAAAAAAAAAATCATTTATTTGTAAAAAAAAAAAAAAATTAAAAATTTGAAACTCATAAATATTATATGAATTTCACCACACAATTAAAATTTTAATTCAACAGTCATCAAATTATTATTAGAACCAGATTAATATTGTGCAATAGTGAACTAAAATCATACAAAGAAAGGTTTCGAAATAAAATTCATAATTGACGACCCAGTTTTTATACTTCCACAACGCAGTACTGTTTTAGTACAGAATCCCTATGGACGAATTTTAAATTTTTATCGCCATGTTGGCGATAACTTTTTATTTATTTATTTTGGCATTTTATTTTGGCTTTCAATGAGTTACAAATTTTTTTGAGTGTACTTTATCAGACTCTGTTTTGCACAGCACCACAATGATAAGGTTTCATTTCATTACATAAATGATCAAACCGTCAGTTCCCACACATACACATCAAAATTTCCACGTGAACGAAGTCGCGGGTAACAGCTAGTTTATCATTATAAATTATTCATTCTAAACTGAAACTCATTTAAAGTTCAGAGATTTTAATTTATATAAACAAAACTTTCATCTGATATCTAAATTTTAAAAAAAATTGAAATTTTTATTGAATAAATATATAAAAAATAATTTAATCGCGTGATAGACATACCATGTTTTTGCTAATTTAATTTTAAATTTCGTTTTTTAATTAATAATATATTTTTAAAAAAGGTGTTATTTATTAGATTCAATTAGTTGAAAAGCTAAAATAGGTCTTGTCCACTTCCGAAGAAAATTAAACCCTATACTTTTTTAAATATAAATATTTGAATTTTTTTTTTTTTTTTTTGAAAATATTTACGATAAAGCACTTTCACATCATTTTTTCAAATTAAAAGAAGAAAAAAATACAATTTTGGACTTTAAATTGAAATTAATAGCTAGATTTTTATATGAAAAATATAACTTATCTATGAAAGAGAAGAAAATTGTTGCTCTGCGTAGGTGCTGTCACCTAGCGTTAGTTTTGTTTTTTAAATGTTGCCTAATTTAACATTGGGATTCGCTGCGCGTGGAAGGCATCTACTTAAGGAGGCTCTGCTATTACAAACAAAATAATAAAACCTGATCCTGAAAGACTTGCACCCCTAATGAACATGCCTATCCCTAAAGACATTGCCTCCTTACAGCGAGCCCTAGGGATGTTTGCCCATTATTGTCGTTGTATCCCTAATTTCTCTGAAAGAATTCGGCCTTTGCTAACGAAAGGCCCTTTTCCCCTTACAAAAGATGCTGCTAAAGCATTTAATTCTCTAAAATCTGATATAGCTGATGCTTCCTTAGCTGCTATTGAAGACAATATTCCTTTTAGAGTGGAGACTGATGCGTCAGAATTCGCCATCGGGGCCACCCTAAGTCAGGCTGAACGTCCTATAGCATTCTTCTCTGGAATATTGAATGCATCTGAACGAAGGCACTCCTCTATTGAAAAAAAAAACCTATGCTATTGTAGAGTCTCTACGAAACTGGAGGCACTACTTGATTGGCCGTCACTTTGAGGTCTTTACAGATCAAAGATCAGTTGCATTCATGTTCGATCAATGCCATAGTAGTAAGATTAAAAATGAAAAATTTATGAGATGGAGATTGGAACTTGCTTGTTTCAAATTTGACATAATATACCGTCCGGGGAAAAGAAATGCAACAGTCGATACATTATCTAGAATAACTGCAGCTATAAGCCCACAAGCGAATTTAAAGGAGGTGTATGACGCCTTGTGTCATCCCGGAATTACACGAATGTACCATTGGGTTAGGTCTAAAAACTTACCTTTCTCTCTTGATGACATCAAAAAGGTCATAAACTCGTGTTATTGCTGTAATGAAGTAAAGCCACGTTTCTGTAAAAAATGAAGGAAAATTAATTAAAGCAACTGCTCTATTTGAAAGATTGAACCTAGATTTCAAAGGCCCTTTACCCTCAGTTTCTAGAAATCGTTTTCTTCTTACTATCGTGGATGAGTTTTCGAGATTCCCTTTTGCAATTCCTTGTTCTGATATGTCAGCTGCTACTATAATTACTAACTTACAGAATGTTTTTTCTATTTTTGGAATTCGCGCATACATACACTCTGACAGAGGACCATCATTTATGTCTAGGGAGTTGAAATCTTTCCTAACATCACTTGGAATTGCAACAAGCCGGACTACCACATACAATCCTTCGGGTAATGGCCAGGTAGAAAGATATAATGCAATAATATGGAAATCCATACAATTGGCATTACACTCTAAGAAAATGAAAATCGAACGTTGGGAAGAGGTAATTCAACCAGCCCTACACTCAATCCGCTCTCTCCTATGTACTGCTACCAATGTTACACCGCATGAGCGTATGTTCACCCACGCTAGAAGATCCCACAACGGAAGCTCATTACCTACCTGGCGATCTCATCCTGGACCCGTACTGATGAGAAACCATGTCCGAACTAATAAGTATGAGCCTATTGTTCAAGAAGTCGAACTCATTGAAGCAAACCCAGATTATGCTCATGTTAGATTACCTGATGGACGGGAAACCAGTGTTTCTATACGACACCTAGCTCCTAGAGGAGAAATCTCTACACCTACTATAGATAAAACAGACGTTGATGACAATCAGTTGCACCCACCTTCCTCGTTTCACCAGAATTCTGAGTTGGTCGATAGGTCTCTAGAACTCGCATCTCCTGAGAATAGTGCTTCACCAAGACCTAGCAATCCAGAACTTCTCCTGGAGAGTCCCAGAAAATATGCTGAGGATAATTTGCCTGATGGTCCATCCTTACGTCCTAAAAGACAGAGGCGCCAACCAACCTATTTGATGGATTATATAACAGACTGAACTAACTTTGGGGAGGGGTGATTGTGGTATATTTATGTGTGTGGCAACACTGATATTATGTATTACCAAGTGGCAACTCTCCTATATTGCTGATATTCCATATTCTCTTTATTATTCATATCTTATTCTCTTATATCGCGATGTTGCTGCTTATGCTCCAGTTTCAGTTAAATAAAGCTTCGAATTGAGCTCCTATTTATTGTAATGCAATATTTATTACAAGACTTTTCTTTGAATGGTTTGGTTTAACTATCATTAGCGTTTCATCCCACAAAAACTAATAATAATTTGGCTTTTGGTGAATTAAAATAGTAATTGGATGGTGAAATTGGTTTAAGACATAAGTTTCAAATTTTAAAAGAAATAAATTGCGAAAATTTCGCATGGGTTTGCTAGTCTATATATTATTTCTCTAACGTGGATCAATTATGATTAAATTTTGACGAAACGATGCGATAATGATGTAATTAATAAAATACGCAGGGATAAAAATTAATATTTATAAATGGACAATATGTAATCACACGGAGTCAGTTCAATGATCTAAAGGAAAAAAAAAAAAAAAAAAAAATATGTCTCGTGAGATTATTTTATGGAAAAATGTATTTTTAAAAGTTGAATCTTTAGAATCTTTGCAAGCGTAATTTTAAAACTTGCAATACTTTTAAGATATCTGCAGAATATGAATTATTATCATAAATTGACTAAAAAAGGCAATCATAAAGAGTAAAATAAAAATAGGAATTAGTTTTTTTTTAAGCAAAAAATTATGCCAAAATAAATAAACGAAAAGTCATCGCCAACATGGTGACAAAAATTTAAAAGTCATCATCGGGGTCCTATACTAAAATTGTACTGCCTGCGGAAGTATGAAAACTGGGTCGCCAATCATGAATTTTATTTTGAAACCTTTCTTTGAATGGTTTTTGTTTCACTATTGCACAATATTAATTTGGTTCTAGTAATACTAGTAAATTGAAATTTCTAGTGAAATTTCTAGTAAGCCTTCTAGTAAATTAAAATTTTAATTAAGTGGTAAAATTGGTATAGTATTTATGAGTTTCGAATTTTAATGGTAAATAAGAAAAGAAATAAAGTGCGAAAATTTTGCGTGGAACAACTATAGTATTTCCCCTCAGCTAGATTTGGCGATTTTTCGTTGGCGATTATGGCTAAATCATAAATCTAAAAATCATGAATCCAAAATAAATAGCATGTAGGCTGCCATATTATATAGAAAAAAATCCAGAACGACATCGTTATCGGTCAAATCGGCGCCAAAGAAAAATCGCCAAATTCAGCTGAGGGGAAATACTATAGTTGTACCTTTTGCGTGGGTTTGCTAGTATTAATTTAATTTCGAAATCAGATTTAGCTTTTCAAACCTAGTATTGTTACATATCAAGTTATTTTAAGATTATTAAAAGTTTTTTATTAATTTATTTATGAATAATAATAATAATAATAATAATAATAATAAATATGTAAAAATGTAAAAATGTAAAAATGTACTATTTTTGGTTTTGAAAGATACTAACGTTCCTGAATTTCACAAAATCTGACACAATTAAAAAACAACAAGCCTTTTTGAGAGTTTAAAATCAACTTTAATTTATAAACTTTTAGTTTATTATGAAAGATATCCATCTAACAGAAAAAAGTAAAGAAAAAAAATTTTGTCCTGGTCACGCATTTAAATTTTACGGGAATTTTTTTAAAAATTATTATCTTAGAAACAACTTTAGTCAAAAAAAAAAAAATCCGTTCCTGTAAAAATTACGAAACATAACATTTTATGTTTGTTAAAGTATATTTTATTTTATGCTGATAAAAAAAAAAAAAAAAAAAAAAAAAAAATGTAGGCAGCAATTAAAAATTTAAATGTCTATTTCAAAGCTGTTATTTTCATATTTTAATTAATTTTAAAAAATCTAATTCAAAACTTCGTTACAAATAAGGTACCAAATGAAAGGAGCGATTTTTCTGAATCGATCGGACAGTTAGATTTTTTAAAATTAACTAAAGTATGAAAGTTAGGTGTCAACTTGCGTTCACACACAGGCAGAGTCCAAGGAAATCTCTTAACGGCCCTCTTCACTCACCGTCGCCGGAAGCCCGAACCAATGTTACTCTATGGGAAAATTTTCTTTACAAATAACTTATTAACTAATACATATTTTTAAATTCTGTTTTCACATTCAGAAAATTCCCAACTGTTAAATTGACGGACCTTTTTTAAAAATGTATTTTTTTAATTTTTAATATTTTATTTCGAAATTGCAAAATGAAAAAAAAATCACATATTGAAAATTCGTATTTTGCACCTTCAAAATAAAATATAAAAAACTAAAAAAATATTTTTTTTAGAAAAGGTGCGTCAATTTAACAGCTGGGAACTTTCAGAATGTGAAAACAGAATTTAAAAATATCTATTAGTTAATAAGTTATTTGTAAAGAAAATTTCCCCATAGAAAAACATTGGCTCGGGCTTCCGGCGGCGGTGAGTGAAGAGGGCCCTTAAGCCTAAAGCTTGACAGAGTCAGGCAATGATGAGCGTAACTATATATGCTGATTCCGATTCTTCCAATTATTACATTAGGGAAAATTATAGTCATACAATTTCATGCGAAATAAAAGAAAAAAAAAAAAAAATCTTCTTTTAGCTATTAAGTTTCAGTGAGTTTTAAAACATATTTTTTGACTTAAATAGCTTTTTCTTATTCGAAAATGATTCGTTTTTGGGAAATTTTAAAGGAAAAATATAAATATTGAAATATAAAACAAAATGTTTCGATTTCATTTGTTAATATAATGTTAAGAATGAAGTAAAATATTTTATAAAATACTAATTCTTTTAGAAGAACAAGAACGTTATACTTCAGGACTCAACTGAAATAAATTTATATACAAAAATTTATGTATCCAGTTTTCCTAGTAATATTCTGTAATTCCATCCCTATTAAGTTGGTATATTTTAACGAATATTTTCTGGATCGACCTGTGAATGTTATCGCATTCATTTTAATCAAATTGTGATAGACACTCTAGGGTTTTACGCTAATCTTGGCAATAAGTCAGATGAAACATTAATTATCTTTACTGTTATGCTCCTTGGCTTTTTTTGGAGACTAGTAATATATGTACTTTATAATATTTTTTGGTGGCTTAGTAGTACTAGGCGATATCACCTTAGAATCGTACCAACATTTTGGAGATTTTCAGATTAACATTTTAAAAGTTAGTTATACAGTTTCAAAACTGAAATTTTCTGAAACTAATAATTTTCCGTAAAATTCTTCAAAAAAAAAAATTGCTAAGTTCGGCATTATGGTCTTTTACACAAGGCATTTTAAATGACTTCAAACGCAAGGAACTCGTAAAAAAACGCAAAATTGTTTCGTGGCCATTGTTTTGTTGCATAAAAATCAAACTACTTCTCTGTTAGTCATCTGCAGGATAGTATAAATAATAATTAAAGATTCGTAATATTAGCATAATATAAATGAGACAGAAATATTTAAATCCATTATGTATTTTTCAATTTGTAATATATTTTTGTATAGAAAAGATATTATTTTGCTCTTTGTACTATATATTCCTGAATAGCCTTATTAATCCACTTTTACATTTTACAGGTGTGTCTCCAAAAATTATTACAATGATGGAAGGTGAAGCGATGTTAAACAGCGGAATCGCTTTAATGATTTCGAAAATTATTCTAAAAGACTTCGATGGAGAAAAATGGAATGGTATTTATAAATGTATTCTTTAAAACATATTTTAATCAAATGAATCGAATTGCTTTCAATGTGCTTTATAAATTTTTGAATTATTCTAATAAATATAATATACTATTGACCATTAAAATTGCTACACGAGAAAGGAATGCAAGTATCAGAATGATATTTATTGAGCACATACATTATAGTAGGAAGAACAATTGATTATATTTTCAGGAAATTTGGAGAAATATATCCTGAGAAAACAGTACATAAAGCAGCGACCTCTGGAAGCAATATCTGAAGCATTGAATCGAAAAGCGATTTGGTGACATATTCGGGTACAGCACTTCATAAGCTTCAGCACGATGCCACAGTTCATCGACCGTAACTACTGGTGAATGGTGACGGGCCAGTCGCTTTACAACGATTAAACAGTCATTTTCATTGGTTCAAGATCAGGAGAACGCGCTAGCTAGAGCAACAGTCGAACACAATTTGTATCAAGGAAGGTCCGGAAAATACAGACAACCTGTGGTCGTGCATTGTCCTGCTTAAATGTTGTGTTGTGGAGGCCTCGAATGTAGGACAGAGCGGCAGGCCTTAACTCATCAAAAATGTAGTGGCCGCTATTCAAAGTGCCGGGAATGAAAACAAGAAGTGATCGAGACGTGTATCCAGTGGGGCCTCATACCATTACTGCAGGTGATGTACAGTATGACGATGTTGAATGCCAGCTGCCTATGTGCCATATTCACAATGCAGTTAAAAATGGATGAGGCAATAGTGATGCTGTAAACAGGATTGTGATTTGTTTTAAAGATTCCTGCTTCCAGGTTTGTCGTCGATCACACATTAAAGGCGCCCATATCAGTGATACAGCTTTGAGGGTAATAAAAATTTTGGTAGACTTATACTGGGTCACCACCTGGAGTGATGGTATGAGGTACTATTGGATACAAGTCTCGATCACCTCTTGTTTTCATTCCCGGCACTCTGAATAGCGGCCATTACGTTTCTGTGGAGTGAAGGCCCGTCGCTCTCCCTTTGTTCAAGGCCTCCGTAGCGCAACATTTAAGCAGGACAATGCCCGACCGCAAATTTTCCGTATTGTTCGGATCTTCCTTGATGCATAATGTGTTCGACTGTTGCTCTGGCCAGCGCGTTCTCCTGATCTCGCACAAAGGAAAATGACTGTTTAATTGTTGAAAAGCGACTGACCCGCCACCACTCACCAGTAACTACGATCGATGAACTGTGGCATCATGATGAAGTTTCATAAAGTGCTCTACCCCCACATGTCATCCAATCGCTGTTCGATTCAATTATCGCTGTTCGCAGATAAGTGCTGTTATTGCTCGCAGAGGACGTTGCTTTATGTACTGTTTTCTCGGTATACATTACTCCAAATATCTTGAAATTTTAATCAGTTGTTCTTTCCATTAGGTCGTTGCAAAAGTTTGTGCGGACGCGGATAATTTTATTGCCTCCCAAGACGAGAGCTTCTATTGCCGTGGCATACATTTGTTACCCGAAAAATGGGCAAAGGTTGTAGTAAGTAATGGAGAGTATTTTGATTAAAATTTATCATTTGATTTGATGTATTTTTATGAAATAAAGCAATAAAAAACCGCACGAACTTTTGCAACGACCTAATACTATAATGCATGTATCCAATAAATTTCATTCCGTTATTATCATTCCTTCTTGGTGTCACAATTTTAATGGCCAGTAGTGTATGCAAGAATTAAGTCGCCATATAATACTTGGCCTTGAAACCTCTACCTCTGATGGGCCGCTGCTTACCTTGCTTTTCCAAGTTTACGAGCTTGAGCATTGCTCAACTGGACGAATGTTTGAAAAAGAGCTGAAAGGTGACTCTGTGCTTAACATGTACCCAAGCATCCCTGAGTTATGTACTATTATCTGTCTGCAATACATTCAATGTCTTTCAATGTTTGTTATAGTTGATAAATCAGCAACTTAAAGTTAAGATTAGAGTATAAGTGGCTTATTATTATATGGAAAATGGTAAGGGAGAACACTATCTACATTACTAATTGTGCATAATTAATGTAATAATTAAAGAAATATAATACTGAGTGGCAAAGACTTACTTATAACTGTAAGTAGTTGTAGTATCTAGAGAAAAGTTCAAAACTCATAACTGAGTTGCAATCTTTTTCGTGCACCACCGAGAGCACTTTTAAAAATTTGCAAAAATTGCATAACTACAATCTACAGCCATTTGTATAAAAACAATCTGCAGCTAAAAATTAAAAATTACAACATATTTAAGTACTTGTTGTGCTGTTGGTAGGGCCTCTTTAAAATCACACACTAAATCAAAAAGGTTTTTTTTCTTTTTAATTATGGTATGATTTTTAACGTAAAATATATAGGTGGGAAAAATGCAAGAGAATTAAAAGTTGGCACAATTTCTTTAAGAAAAAAAAAAAAAAGTTTGAATGAATTGTGTTAGGTTCAAAAAAGGGATTCTGACATTTGAAACGTAAAATAATAAATTGGGTAAATATAAGAAAATCAAAAATAGGCATTTTTTAGGAAGTGGGATGGGGGTTATTGAATTTTGGAGGAACCAAAACTCAAAGATCAGTTCTTCCTTATGTCCTAATTTGAAGCCGTCGGTTTTCAGCCCGTAGCGTTTCAGCCCTCAAGTGAAATCGTAGTTTTTCAGCCCGGAAGTAAAATCTGAAGTCGTCGGTTTTCAGCCCGTAGCGTTTCAGCCCTCAAATGAAATCGTACTTTTTTAACCCGAAAGTAAAACATATCCCGAATAATAATGGAGTTCATGTTTGATTATTTATTTATTTATTTATTTCTTGTATTTATACTTTGAAAAGTTAACTTCCCTTCACACTTTATCCAGGCTTAGGACTGGCAGCAATTGTTGCTGGCGTGTTTAAAAGTTTTTGTTTTTTTTTTGCTTTATTTATTACAAATTACAATAAAAAACTTACAAATGACACACAGAATAATTTACAATTTAACATTTACGTTTGAAAGTTTGCATATTACAATTATTCGAGTTTATGGACATAGTGCTTTTAAACATTTTCTAATATCCAAGGATATGTAGTACTCGTCTAAAATTTTCCTTATTCTTTCATCCAATTTGATATATTTCCGTTTTCTCTTTTTACCTGCTAAACCTATATACTGTCTATCAAACAAAAAATCATTATATTTTGCTTCGTCTTTTAAATTTCTTATTAATCCATAGAAATTAGGATGTGATTTTTTTACTATATCGTTAAGTTTAAAGTTCCATCCTCCGACGGCATTATTCGTACGATGGCGACTTTCATTACAGTTCCACATGTTTGGTGTTATTACGTAGTTTTCTAACCATTGTTCAACAAAATAATCATAAAATTTTTGTAGATTTTCACTGGAATACAAGAAGTTTCTTGTATTGCAATCCACGCGTCGTCAATATATTGTATAGGCAAATACGCTAGAGACGCACACATTCTAATATGAAGTCGAATTTCTTCGTTTGCAGTTAGAGATGTGAGCGGGGGAAAAAACCCGGGTTTAAACCAGGGAATAAACCCGGTTTTTTGGGAAGGGAATTTTGAAAGTTTCCAAAACAAGGGAATTTTGAAAGTTTTCACACGTTGTGAATTTATCTTTTTTTTATTTTTATTTTTCTTAGATTAGAGGTGTTCTAAGGCATTTCAAAATGTTACCTCGCATTCAGATTTTTTTTTTTTTCTTTTTTTCTTTTAATTTTTAAATAGTGCTGTTAACGTCTATAAAAATTTAAAAAGTACAAGTTTCAAATTTCATTAATTAATAGAATTACTCTCTGTTATTGCCGTATATTTATATTTTAGTTCTGACTGAGTTCAATATAACACTTTTTTTTTTTCTTTTTTAATCGCAATCGCATGTTTCAGATGTATATCTTTAACATTTTATTTCAAAAATAAAACAAAAATGCTTCAAAATATTCTGTATTTACTAAAACAATCAATAATATTACACTGGGAAATATTATTTCAATTAAAATTACAACAATATTAATATGCAAAAAATAAATGAAGAAAGAAATAACAGCCAAATTATTAATTATTAGCTACTGAATATTTTATGTACTGATTTAATACATTAAAAAATTATTGCTTGAATTCTTAATAACCGAAGAACTCATGTTCGATTTTGTTCCCCGTGCTCTTTGAGTGATTATAACAAGATTTCATCAACTAATGTGAAATTTTGTTCAATGAATTTAATAATTTTAAAGTACTCTTACCATAATTTAATTTCATTGTATTATTTTTTATAACATATTTTATTATGGTATTCATTAAAAAAAAGAAAAATAAATAAAGTTATTTAAATAGGCAGACAAAACTTTATCATTTATTATTGTCAATAACGTAAACGTTTATTTTTTTTACAATTTTCTGTAAAATAATCACATAACTGTTGATATCACTTTTATTTAAGCAAATAGAATAAAAATGATATTGAAACAAGTTGTTTGGTACACTTAAAAGGAGTGAAATTAAATCTAAACATTGAATATTAGTTTCTTCCCATCAAAGTTTCCAAAGTTCCCTAAATTCCCGGTTTAAACCCGAAAATTCCCATGTTTATTCCCCAGAAGCAAAATTCCTGGGTTTTTTACATCTCTATTTGCAGTGTATTCGTTCACTAAGCCCAATTCTTGCACTTTTCTCCAAAGACATTGGTTGAAGTGATAAATGCATCCTTTTACACTAACAGAAGGAAACATTTTCATTAGAGATTTAAATGCAGCCGCTTCAAAATCCATATGCACAATTTTTGGTTGCCAATTGGGAATATGCTGTTTTAGGAGCATGAAAAATCTCTCGTATGTCTCCATCTGCTTGTTTGGAAGCAATGAATATACAGCTGTGATTACATTAGTTTCATTTGTATTGCTGCCAATGTCCACATGTATACTATAAATCTGAGTGAACTGCTTACTACAACTCTTGAACGTGCCGTCCATAAAAAATGTTTCATTGGTCGTAAGAGCTTCTTTGCCTTTTGCAGTGGCGAAAGCTATTATTCTATCTTTTGCTCCACTGTCAAACAAAAGGAAAGTTTCTTTGTTTTCATTTAAATAAATAATGTCGTCAGTCAGTACAATGTTTTCTGCGCAAATAGGATCTTTACTTGAACCTCGTGCTTTATTTCTAATATCATTTAACGCATGTTTTGCTGTACTGTACAACGGGATTTCTGTTAAAAAGTCGAACCCTTTGTCAATCACATTTTTCATTTCTTTCTGATAAATTTCCGTCAGGGGCGTATCTTCTTTTCTAGCTCTCTTCTTCATAATGTTTTCACATTTCTTTACCTCGTTTGCAACAATATCGGGTTGGCAGGAGTTATTAACAACTTTTAAAACGTCTTGACCCTTCATAAGAAGTAGGCCTTTGCATTTAGTCGATTTAAAACAATGAAAGCAGCGCCAACATGTTGTTCCATTTTTATTTTTCCTTTTAATAACATATCTGTAACCATTGTGCAGAGCACAAGGTTTATTTCTTTTAGTTTCAATTATTTCTACTACCGAATCCATGCCTACACTGCAATATGACATAACTGCATACACTAGAATACCGTTCTATCAGAAGTGCCCACGTGGTCTTATCACGTGGCGGGCTGGTCCACCTGATGGTCAATAGGGGGTGGTCCACCAGGAGCTCGATTAAGACCGGAACATCACGTGATTGTTCGGGGTGGGATTCTCTTGTGTGGGCTAAAACACTACGATTTCACTTGAGGGCTGAAACGCTACGGGCTGAAAATCGACGACACCCCTAATTTAGGTTCAGGATGAACTGTGCTAATGTCTTTTGACTATACTTCTGTCTCATCTCTTGGCTTAGGCTACAAAGGTAAATAATGCGAGAATTGCAATACTTACAACTTACAAGGTACTTGGGGACAAATGTAACCGATTACACTTGTATCACAAAAAGAGTTACACTTGCCCTACGTGCAAAATTTTTCGGGTAAATTTAACTACGAGTGGCCCAAACACTTAAAAAGTAGAACAAATCTGAAGTTATATTCAAAATCTACGTGCAAAACTTAGTTTACTTACCAAAAATTGTAGAGAGCAACGGCAGAACTCCAAATTCTAACATCGGCACTCTGTCGAAGAGTGGAAATGTAAGCAATTTATCAAACTTCTAAAACTAACGCTATTTTATATTTAGTTTGGTTTCCTAAGGCTAAATAAAAAAAGAATAAATAAAGGTTCAAACAAACAGATATTGTCACTATTAACTTCAAATTTAATTTCTTAATTGAGTAATAAGCCGAAGTTACACTTACCCCACCACCCTATAATTTTTAAGGCATGAAGTGCATTTCAAATGATTATACTATAAAATTTCTCAGTGGTTATTATATCTTTTTATAAATCTGTGCAAAATTTAACTATACTTGGTGTTTTCTTATTTCAGCTGAAGACGTAATCCTGTACCTCGCTCAAAACTGTCTGGGAGCTATAGTTTTAGGGTACGTTATTGCTACGATAATAATAGCTATCCTGCGGAAAACAAATAATGATACCGACATGGAAGTGACATTTACTTTAAGTATTGCTTACATTTTATATTTCGTCAGCGAAGCCTTCCTTGATATCTCAGGAATTCTGGCTGTTGTTGTATTTGGGGTATATTTGAGCTCTTATAAAAGCAGCACGAACTACGATGAGGAAGAAACTACAGTGCATCAGTAAGCTCACCAACTTTTTTTTCTGTCTGCCTATAAATTCATTTTATCGTGTATTGTATTAAAAATAATAATAAATTGAGGAATTCAGTTAAATGTATTTATAATTTCATACTTTTAGTTTAGAGCTGGATTAGTGTAATAGTATTTTGTATTTTAAATGGAATTTTATACTTGTAGACATTCGTTATCATTATTACTACATTTTAGCCATTCGCATATCTTAAATATCATTATTTATTGTTACAGTTATATTACTTTTGATAGAGGTATTTTTTATATTTACGGAAGTATTGTAGTATTTATAATTAGTAATCCTGAATGCGAATACTGTATTTTAAAATAATCTCTTTTATGCGCTACACTGTAAAAAATGCAACAGTAAAATTACGGGCAAAGCCCGGCAGCAGAGATTCCAGTCAAAGCCCTTAAAAATACATTTAGATGATGAATGATGTATCGCCAGTAATTTTACGTTGTGATGAAATATACAACCAACCTGCAAAAAAAGTAGCATTAACCGTAAAATTAAAAGTTAAAGTTTGAGTTTCTTGAATGCTTTAAAAAAGTTTCTTGCAATTATTACACATGCGTGCAGGGAAAAATCCACAACACTAAAAAACTTATTTTTTTTTTTACACGAAAAAGCTAATTTATTAATATGCATGCGAAACAAACCGTCTTGGGTAACCCGGGATTCGAACTGACAATCACCTGTGTCAGAGGACCGTGCTTTGCCAACCGCGCCGTTGGAATCACACAGACTGTTCTTTATAAAAACAGATAAAGTCAACATCAGAACTGACTAGTTGATAAATCTTGTCAAGCGCACCAAAAGACTTCTGGAAAAAATTTTAAACCGATTTAGAGCACAATGTGGAAGTAACAAATCTTCAATTATTTTTACAGAACTAGCTATACACATTTACAGCAACCTATGCTGTATTTATGTTAAAAGAAAGTGTTTTATTTTTACAGAAATTTTTTACAGTGATTAAATTGTTAACGTTCAAACTATGCATAAAAATTATTTTACTTTAAGACTATTTTAAAATCCAAATTTGCTATTTTTGACAAAATTAAGAAGTCAGTCAATTCTTATATTGAAAAAACAAAAGCTTTTTTTTTTTTGTCCTATAAAGACTACGATACTGAATTTTGTGAAAGAAAATCTAACTATTTTTCGAAATCATTTTATTTGTAAACGGACTGGATTGGATTTGGGAATAAGGCCGATTGACTGCTGTAGGTCCTAGGCCTGAGGGGGGGGGGAGTGCCCTCCGAGAGGTCTTTCTGAGGGGTCCTAGCCAGTATTTACACAAGTTTCGGAGGCAACCACGGAAAACTCCGAACGGCTAGGCCGACGAGCGCGACCTGCGATCGAGGCCGGCACCTCCCGTCTACCAGCTTTGAGCGCAGAAACGCTCGGCCGCTGGTGGGCCTTTTTTTTCGTAAACACTAGTACTAAAGAGGCAGTCTTATTTCAAGGTTATCATTAGAGGTATATAATGGGTGAGAATTTCTCACCCTTTTTCAAAAACAAAATGAAATTTTGAAAACTATGTGAGATCTCTGAAAATTAACCGAGAAGCAGAATAAATTTTGAATAATACTAATAAATCTTTTACATAAATACAGAGAATTTGTATCTCCAATTAATACGATTTTTTTCATGGTTTTCGATCTTTATGGTATCAGTAGTGGGTGCAAAGAATAAATAACTAGAGCCTAATTCTTATTCATCCAAACAGGTTTTCATTGTAAAGCCGATTTCAAACTGTGTTTATGAATAAGTGCTAGGCGTATTTGCACTTTTTAGAATAGCAGAAGAGTTTTTTTTTTTTTTTTTAAGCTGTATTTCATTGAAGGGAGCCCACCAGCGGCCGAGCGGTTCTGCGTTCAAAGCTGGTAGGCATAAGGTGCCAGGTTCGATCCCAGGTCGCGCTCGTCGGCCAAGCCGTTCGGTGTTTTCCGTGGTTTTCTTCGAAACTTGATTAAATACCGGCTAGGACCCTTTAGAAAGACCCCCACGTAGGGCACCACCCCCTCTCGCCTAGGACCTATAACAGTCAATCGACGTTATTCTAAAAATCCAAATCCATTGAATAAAGAAAGGACTGAAGTATTTCGAGAAGAGAACCTGCTATATGTGATGTAATGTACATACATATCTGATGGTCATATTCAGATAAAACAGCTTTGTTTTTTAACAGTGAAGATCATACGTAATAATCATAAGACTTACCTTCAAATGGTTAATTACCTATTCATTTCATATTGAAATAAACTTTATTTTAGCATATTGTAAAAAGTGCATTGTGGAAAAAACATTGAAATTTTCCGTTTTCTAAGGCTTAACTAAAGGGTTAAGAGCAATTAGAATGCTGTATGCTTAAAAATAAATAAATAAATAAATAAATAAATAATAAAAAATAAAAAAATGCGTTTAGTGGATAAAACAATTATTATGTTGTAGTTTGTGTTTTAGAAATCTGGCTTCAAATCAAGAAACCATTTTAGCTTTCTTTTTTAATGTTTTCGTGTTAATAGACAAAGAAAATCAATTTCATCAATATCAATTACTCAGTTTCAGTCAGATGGAAATTTTTTGAATTAAATTAAGAAAACAATAGCTTATTAAAACCAATGAATGTTTCAATGGGTCATGCGTGCATAATTAAACACATTCAATTAGTATAAATAACAATCATAGTTTCAGTTTGAAAATGGAAGAAAATGGAATTCTCTCTTGATGTCACTGAAACGATAGCATTTAAAGAGATTTTCTCATAAGAAAATGGTTTAGTGGAAGATAAGGGCAATTTGCGTAGATTAATGACTTTTTCTCGTAAAAAAAAATATATATATATACTTTCGAAACATCAATTTACGGGCTACGACCGTTTAGCTAGCAAAACGGACATTTCCCGTAAAATTATACAGTTATTTCCTAAATTATGCTTCCAAAACATTAATTTACGGATTATGACCGTTTAGGTAGCAAAACGGTCATTTCCCCTAAAATTATATGGTCAAATACCGTGATTTTACAATTTTTTTTTTTTTTTTTACAGTGTACCCAAAATCATAAACAGGAACAAGTTTTGTATGGTAATATACATATCATAACCGAGCAAGAAAATGACAGACACACATCAAAATAATGGCAATTTTGGTTTATATTATTGTAAAATGTGCAGGAAATTTCCCAAAGTGAAATGTGCAGGAAATTTCCCATAAAAAGGGTCATACCTTTACTCAAAAATTATCCACCTGAGAAACAATTGAGTCAGTTTTACATCAATGCTGGTCGATGCTTTAAGTTAATTTTTCTCAAATACTGCATGTTTGAATTGTTTCACTTTTCTTATCGGTGTACCATATGTTTAACTTGTATCAAATATACCAAAATTAATGCTACTTTACCGTTGAATGTTGAAATAAACCCTTTCATCTATTTAAGTGAAATAGTCTAGAGAAAAAATAAAGAGAGAGAGAAAGAGAAATTGACAACTTATTATTATTATTATTATTATTAAGAATGAGCTTATCTACAATGATCGCCTAAATAACTAAATGTATTCACATTTAAAATTAACACATTTTAAGATTTAAGGCAAAGTACTCAAAATCCGTCTCCTGTCTTAAATTTGTTGAGAGTGCCGTAATCTGTGCGGCAGCATGTGAAAATCTGCAGTACCATGCAGTTCACAACTAGCAAAAACAAAACAGATTTTCTACATTTTGTGTGTGTGTGTGTTTTGTAAATACTTTTTGTACAGGTTTATTATAGTGAAAGGGAAAGGTCCTTTTTGAAAAACTGTATTGACGCCTTACACGGTACGTCTCCTTACATTATGCGATAGGTAATTAAAGAATTATTCTTGAATGTCTCATTCCAGTTATCCTAGCCATTTTACTGTAATCGTTGGTAAAAGCTGCCAAGATTTTTTTTTTTTTTTTTTCTGTTTTTTGATACCTTCCCCCGAGATTTATACTCCTCCTCAAGACAATCGAGTAGAAGGTATATCATTTGAAATGGGGCCATGCAAAATATGTTCATTATCAAAAGATTGGTATAAGATGCCGAAACGAAGGCCTTAAAGTATACTTTTATTTCAAAGTTTTTATAATATTTTTTAAGGTAAATGCATTTTTAATATGTACTCAAAAGTATAAATTTCCCAACAATTCAATATGTAACAAATATAACCAACAGGTAATCTTACAGAAATATTAAACAAAATCTGCGGCGTATTTCCCCATTCTACCTTAAATTAAAAATACAAGCAAAAATAGAACTTAAAATGTTTGTTATGATTACATTACTAGTTTTTAAAATGAATAATAATTTTAGTGTACTACATCATCATATAGATTTTGGCAAGCCTTGAGTTTCTGGGCCAATAGTTTGATCTTTGCTATTGTGGGTGTACTCATAATGAGCAAAGCTTTTAAAGAGTTTGAATCGAGTGACATTGGCTTCATCATTGCTTCCTACTTCATGACATGCGTTTGCAGGTAAGTTGCATTCATACACAATTCACACAGAGTGATTCAATTAAGATTAAATAATAGTACTTAATGAATTTGTTCTAATGGTAGCTACTCTGTCTTTAAATAAATATAAGGGTATTTTGGTTCTCAAACACAATTCGTTTTGTAAAACTTAAAAAAAAAAAAAAAAAAAAAAAAAAAAAAAAAAATGAAAACTGAAACAAACATTTACATTTGGAATCGTGTAAATATTGTTAATTGCTTCCCACTTTCTCTATTATCATATTTCTGTAAAAATATAGACAATACAGGAGAACAGAATATAATATACAACTACATTATACTGAACTGTTAAAAATAAAATCCTGCATTTCATTGAGAAAAAAAAAAGTTAAAATTAGCTGCAACCAATATTTTGGTGCAATGATTCACCATTTTTGGGGTGTTAGTAGCAAGCATTACTGAGATGGTGAAACTTAGCACCAGAATATTAATTGCAGCTAAAAATGTCCATTTAACACCATTCTTTTGGTGAAACATTGAACTATTATTTTTAACAGTTTACTGTGTTATTGCTTCATAAATGTATCAAACAGTAACATTTTATCCCAATTTTAATTAAAAAATGTTAAAACTGTTTATTTATAATTAATGGTGGGTATTTGAGTATGATAGAAGAGGTGGAAGGCTCGAAGCAAAGTTTTAAGCAATTTCAATGGAATTTATTATTATTATTATTATTACTCTCTACTATACATACAAGAAAAAAGCACTGTATTCGTGAAAATTTTCGAACTCCTGTTTTCGACGAATTTACACATTTTGAGATATCCTGAACGCGATTTAACAATTTTCGAAAATGTCTGTATATCTGTCTGTCTGTGCTGTGTGTCTGTGAGTGTGTATCCCGAATTTTGTAGACGCTGTATATCATGAACAAATTAAAAACTTTTAATCAAATTTGGTATTTAATTGAACCTCGATCTAAACTGGTGCTGATTATATTTTGGGATCAATCACTCAACAGGTGGCCCTATCAACTTTTTTTTTTTTTTTTTAATATAAAATTTTGACTTGGCAATATAGAACTTTTTTTTATATATATATATAAATGTCCATAATCAGAGTTATTATTAATTGCAATGCATAATTGTATGCATAATTGTAAAATTAATATGAATTATTGATAATAGTAGTAGTAAACTAGGAAAAAAGTGCGTGCATGTAGGAGCACCGCTCCTACGTGTAAATATATTTTTCGAAAATTATACGTAAGGAAAGTATTGTAATCATGGTTTGAGAAATGGATTTAGTATCTCCCCCCAAACTCAAAAAAGAATAGTCATCGCAGAATGTTGCAAATTTATATTTAGGACTATCATGATGTCCAGTACACTGTAAAAATTATGTCCTATTTGCTGCCAGAAATTCTCTGTAATTTTAGAAAATACGCGAATTTTCCGAAAAAATTACGTTGTCAGAACGTATTTTCTCAAATTACAGAGAATTTCTGGCAGCAAATAGGACATATTTTTTACAGTTTAGTACACCTGCAACTTCGGCTTTGATACGAGCTCCCCTTTTAGAGATATCTACGATTTTGCACGAATTTTCATGATGTGTGCATGTGTGTATGTATGTGAGTGAATACGATAGCGTCTAAACGCTTTGTTCGAATGAGCTGAAAGTTGGTACGCTTGTTATAGGTCACTGTAGCACGAAAATTATTGATTTTGGTGAATCTATCACTTATAGTTTTTTTACAGGGACACAACTAAAATTTCTTTATCATTATAGCCTATGTATGAGCTGAAATTATTTAAAGTGCGATAGAGTTTAAATAATTTATCCGATTGAGCTGAAAATATTTATACGGGTTATAGATCAACGTTGCTAGAACTGTGTAGTTTTTGGTGAATCTAGCAATTGTATTTTTTTTTACAGGGACAGAACAGAAAATTCTCTGTCATTATGGCCTATAGGCTGAAATTATTTAAAGTGCAATAGCATCTATATACCTTATTCTATTGAGTTGAAAATTTATATATGCGTTATAGATCACCGTCGTACAAACTATATAGATTTTGGTGAATATACCACTTATACTTTTTTTACAGGGACACAACAAATCACTTTCTACCATTATGATGGCCTATGGGCTGAAATTATTTGAAGTGTGATAGTGTCTGAATGCGCTATCTGATTGAGCTGAAAATTTGACGTGCTGTAGCTCCCCGTCGCACGTTGTGACTGGTTTACAGGGACACAAAAAAGAATTCCATAACACTAGAGTCTGCGGACAGACTTTATTTAAATGCATTTTAAAGCATTTATGCTGCATAGAACATAATGTAATTGACATATATTATTAAGAGGCTTAAAAGCATGATTTATCTGATTGAGCTGAAAATTTGACGTGCTGTAGCTCCCCGTCGCACGTTGTGACTGGTTTACAGGGACACAAAAAAGAATTCCATAACACTAGAGTCTGCGGACAGACTTTATTTAAATGCATTTTAAAGCATTTATGCTGCATAGAACATAATGTAATTGACATATATTATTAAGAGGCTTAAAAGCATGATTTATCTAGAAAAAATGTGTGTATAGACTAAATAATTTATTTACAGGACTATATAAAATAATTCTGATGTCATTCTGTAATCATCCAAGTGATGTCAAATATGGTTCAAATATGAATGAGTTTAAAGAAAATTGCTGTACGGTTTTTATTAGCATATGTAATATTTACTACTCGAGTATTGGTACAAGAGAATTTTGTATCAATACGGCCTATAAACGGTATTTCTTATAATTGCATTTTAACATGGTTACACTCCATTACACATGGTGGAAATGAACATATGTTATTAGAATGTTTAAAGCTTGGTTTCTGTAGAAAATAGTATTCATAGAATTGGTAATTAGCTTACAGGGCTACGCTAAATAATTTCGTTATGCTGTAAAATCATTTGTTATGAAATTTGGTACAAGTATTTTGAATTTCAAGGAATTAATACAAGACTGCGAGTTACAGTGAAACATACATGTATATATATATATATATATATATATATATTATATATATATATATATAGAGAGAGAGAGAGATAACAGGGGGTTGAGAGAGACAGTAACCCCACTCAGAAACGTATCTGGTTATGCAACGAGTTAATTATATGTATATGTATTACTATATAAATGTATATATATTGTATATTTATTTTAAATAATATGGAATAAATAAAAATTATCTGCTAAGTAATGAGTGATGCAGTTAGGATATTGAGACTCCTGATCTGCAGATCCGTTAGTTTAAACAACCATTAATTACCTAAAGTTCGGAATTTTGAGTGAGTCACTCCAGATATTTTCATATGGGTATGATTCGAAAGAACTCACTAATACCTTTAAAACAAATGGTTGAACCATAGATCTGTGATAATTTAAAAGTTATCGATTTCTTTCATTTTTAACCGACTTCAAAAAAAGAAGGAAGGTTCTCAATTCAAACCGTATGTTTTTTTTATGTTTGTTAGCTCATAACTTCTGAACGGATGCTCCGATTTTGATACTTTTTGTTTTGTTGAAAAGGTCTTGGTCTGCAATAGGTCCCATTGTAATATCTATACGCTCTAAAGAAAATACAGGGTGCCCAAAAAAATCAGTCCCAACTCTTTTAACTGCTAAACGGCTGCAGCTATAGTGATAAAAATGGTATGTAAGTATAGTAAAGTGGCCCTGCAGTACAAGGTTAAACCGCTTGCTGCGCCACCTGGTGGAAAATAGTGGAGTTACTGTTCCTATCTCGAAAACGGTTCTAGAGAAAATAAGTGAATTAGAAAGTTGAAGATTATCATCGATTTAGTACAAAAAGATAGTTTAGACATTCATGCTAGCGTTTTTATCTCGGAAACGGTTCAAGATCAAGACAGGGGAAAAAAGTGAATTATAAAATTGCTGAGCATCATCGATTTAGTACGAAAAGATAGTTTTAACATTGATGCTAAAAGTACAAGGCTAAAAACGTGCCTTTTTTAGCCTTGTTCGAAATTACGACCTATTTCATGTTCGTAATTTCTTACACTATACACACTTGAGCTACATTGCTCACGTTGTAGCGTAGCTGGTGAGACATACGCTATATAGTTCAAAATACGGTTACTTGATACTTTTTGCTTTGTTGTAGAGATCTTGGTCTGAAGTAAGTCCCATTATAACATCTTTACAATCTAAAGAAAATAAAGCGCCATCTGGTGAAAAACAGCGGCATTAGCGCTCCTATCTCAAAAACGGTTCAGGATGGGAGAAAAGATAATTACGAAGTTGTAGAGTATCATCGATTTACTACGAAAACACAGTTTTTAGACATTATTGCTAAAAATAGAACGCTTAAAACGTGCAATTGTTTATTCGCAATTTCCTACACTGTGTACACTTGAACTACATTGCACGCTTTACAGCGTAGCGGATGACACGTATACTCTGTGGTTCAAAGTACTGTTACTATAAGTGGTCACATCGATTAGCGCAAAGTCGTTTTCAACCAACTTCAGAAAGGAGGGTGTTCTTAATTCTTGCTATGTGTTGTTGTTGGTATTTGTAAGCTTATAACTTCGTAAGAAATGCTCTAATTAACCGACTTCAAAAAGGAGGAGGTTCTTAATTCAAAGCGCATGTTTTTTTGTTTTTGTTTTTGTTTGTCAGCTCATAACTTCTGAACGGATGATCCGATTTTGATACTTTTTGTTTTATTGTAAAGGTCTTGGTCTGAAATAGGTCCCATCGTAATATCTGAACAGCTGCAGTTATAGTCATAAAAGTGGTATGTAGATACAGTAAAATGGACATGTGCTACGCGATTCAACCGCCTGAAGCGCCACCTGGTGGAAAAGAGTGGAGTTAGCGATCCTATCTCGGAAACGTTTCAAGACAGGGGAAAAAGTGAAGTATAAAATTTCAGAGCATCATCGATGTAGTACGCAAAGATAGTTTAGACATTAATGCTAAAAACAGAACGCTTAAAACGTGCATTTGTTTGTTCACAATTTCCTATTTTGTGCACACTTGAAAAACATTGCATATGTTGTAGCGTAGCGGGTGACATTTATGCTATGTAAAATTCAAAGTATGGTTATTGTAAGCGGTCACATCGATTAACACATAGGCGTTTTAAGCCGACTTCATAAAGGAAGAGGTTCTCCATACAAACCATGTTTCTCGTTGTTGTTGTTGAAATTTGTCAGCTTATAACTTGGTAAGAGATGATTTAATTTTAATACTTTTTTCGTTGTCGTAATGATCTTGGCCTGAAATAAGTTTCATTAGGATTTCATTAAGATATAAACAAATTACGGGATACTCACAAAAGTCTGTTCTCTCTCTAACTGCTGAACGAAAGCAGCTACACTGGTAAAAACAGTGTGTAAGTATCGATGTTGAAACTTCTGTCCGTCAGCTGCAATGCATATTTTGCTCTTTGTTTGAACTTTACGCTGCGCAATTTCCAGCGCAGCGGGTGACACGCATTTACTGTAAAGTTCAATATATATATGCCTAACAGAATTTTCGGTTACGAATACAGCGTATCCTTTCTTTACATTTCTAAAGACTTTTTAATTTAACGTATGTTCGTTCAATAGATAGTTTTTTGGTCATATCCGATAAAGGCAAGAAAAGTGACACAATTTAAAAATGCAGCATTTGAGAAAAATCAACTTAAAAATAACTTGACTAGAATAAAACTGGCACAACTGTCTCTCGAGTGGATAACTTTCTAGATGGAGATGTAACTTTTTTGTTCACATTGGGTGCATTTCATCTATTTTTCAGTGACATAAACAATTTTTTGAGTAATGTCACTTTCTTGGAAGTTGTGATTTGTGAAACTTCCGTCGAACGTTTTCTGATGCTCTGCTATATAAATAAGTTTTCACTGAAAAGAGAAAAATAAAATCTTTTTGTAAAAAAATAGAACCGACTCCAAAAAGGAACTACTATTCAAACAACTAAAGATGAAAGAAAATTGGCAGAAAATGGAACTGTAGATTGCTCCTAAAAGTATAAAATAATTTCCTTCGCCAAACAACCTATAACACTACAATTAATCATAACTTTTGAAGTCGGCGCAAAATTAAATAAAAATTGATACCTTTATTCAATACAAAAATCAAATCCTACTCAAAATACACGTCTCACATTGTTACCTGCAAAACGCAGCCGAGAACTACTTTGATTCAAGAAAACAAATAAGATTTCGTAAGCAGTAAAAGTTGGCGAAGATGCTGGTATCTGACGTCCTTGGTGAACGAAAAATCGCAAAATTATCTGGCAAACATATTTAATTTCTTTGGGATATCATGATTATTTTAATAAGGTATATCAAGAGAGTAATCAAGAATATGAAACAACACATCGTACAATACATATTATGAAAATATACATCTTGCGTGTATATTTTTGCCTTACGTTTTTATCGCCAAATTCAGAAGCCATCAAGGATGATCTAACTTCGTAGAAACATAAATACCGCATTGTGAAGAATGTTCACTGTTCTATGTAGATGCTACTAATGGACCAATTGTATACAGTGATAAAATAATAAAGGAAACATGAAAATGGATCATTCGAGACAACAGCATTTGTTGCTACCGATCTAAAGACAAACCTTTAAAAACTAATTAAATGTATATTTAATTTTGCGCCGACTTCAAAAGTTATGATTAATTGTAGTGTTATAGGTTGTTTGGCGAAGGAAATTATTTTATACTTTTAGGCGCAATCTACAGTTCCATTTTCTGCCAATTTTCTTTCATCTTTAGTTGTTTGAATAGTAGTTCCTTTTTGGAGTCGGTTCTATTTTTTTACAAAAAGATTTTATTACTAGTAATATATAAAAAACATTTTGATTGTTATAATTTTTACTTTCCGAACACTATAGTGAGGAAAGTATTGTAATTATGTCAAAAATCCGAATTCCAGATTTTGATGTTTCTATACGTTTTGAGGTCCCCTGAGTCCGTTTTCACTATTTGTACGATGATGTATGTATGTGTGTGTGTATGTGTGTATGTGTGTGTGTGTGTGTGTGTGTTTGTGAGTGAACACGCTAGCGTCTAAACGCTTTGTTCGAATAAGCTGAAAGTTGTTGCGTATATTGTAAGTCATCATAGTACGAACCCTATAGATTTTAGTGAATCTAGCACTTATAGTTTTTTTACAGGGACACAAAGAAAAATTCTTTATCATTATGGTCTATGGGACCAAAATCTTAAAAGTGCGATAGCATCTAAACGCCTTATTCAAATGAGCAAAAAAATTATACACATATTATAGGTCACAGTTACTCAATTTGTATAGAGTTTGGAGAATCTGGCACTTACAGTTGTTTTACAGGGGCACAAAGAAACATTCTTTATCATTATGGTCTATGGGACCAAAATCTTAAAAGTGCGATAGCATCTAAACGCCTTATTCAATTGAGCAAAAAATTTATACAGATATTATAGGTCGCAGTTACTCAATTTGTATAGAGTTTGGAGAATCTGGCACTTACAGTTTTTTTACAGGGGCACAAAGAAAAATTCTTTATCATTATGGCCTATGGGGCCAAATTTTTAAAAGTGCGATAGCGTCTAAACGCTTATTTAATCTGAACAAAAAATTTTTACACATGTTATAGGTCACAGTTGCACGAACTGTATAGATTTTGGTGAATTTAGCACTTACAGTTTTTTTACAGGGATACAAAGAAAAATTCTGTATCATTATGGCCTGTGGGACCAAATTTTTACTTTCTTCTATATTCAATAGAAGAAAGTATTGGATTCGTAAAAATTTTCGACCTCGGGTTTTTGAAGGATTTACACGTTTTGAGAGCTGTAGAACACGATTTCACCATTTTTAGAAAATGTCTGTCTGTTTGTCTGTCAGTCTGTGTGTGTGTGTGGCAACTGTATCTCAGGAACTACTGCACAGAATTTCATACAAATTGGTATGTAGTTGCACCTTGACATAAATTAGTGCCTAGCAACTTTTGGTAAAAATTGTCTTACAGGTTGCTTTGCTATCCCGCTTTTTCTAAATTTTTAACATGGTGGTATAGTACAAAATTTTGTATAAATGTACATAAAGAGAATTTTATTTTAATAATCATTATGAAATTTACCAGAATTATTTATAATAGAGATAGTCAACTGGGAAATTTTTTTTGTATGTGTAGGGGCCTCGCCTTCTCCCCCCCCCCCCCCCCCTGGGGGGAATTTCCCCCTCGAGGGGAGTAAATTTTCATGATGGATATCTTTCAGAAGAGCTCGCCAGTACCTTTAAAATGAAAGGTTGAACCATAGATCTGCGATAATTTAAATTGAAGTTATCGATTTTTTTTTTTCCATTATATATATATATTAATGTAATATTGACAATAAAATTGACTTTTTTTGGATATTTAGTGTTATACTACTTCTCTAATATGGAAATCATCTGCATTATCATGGAAGATAATTTTTTTAAATAATAATTTTAATAAATTATTTTTACTGAGTGAATTTGTATAGGAAAATGTAGAAGAAAGTCATGTGGTGGCCATAACATACTAGTTAAAAGTGCGATAGCATCTAAACGCCTTATTCAATTGAGCTGAAAATTTATATGAATATTATAAATGGCTGTTGCTCTGACTACAAGCATTTTGGTGAATCTAGCATTTATAGATTTTTTACAGGGACACAACAAAAATTCTTTATCATTATGATCTATGGACTCAAAGTTCAGTAGCGTTAAATAAAACATCGTGTAATATATGGGAAAAAATACTCAAACACTTTATTATGCTTTTATCTCTTTTGTTTGTTTAACAACTCCTCCTTCTTTACTTTATCTACAAAAATGTTAATTACTCAATGTTCGGAAAGTTGAGTGGGGTCACTCCAGATTTTTTTTTTTTTTTTTTTTTTTTTTTCAACAGCTATTAAATGCAATTATTTTAATTTAAAAATAATATTAAAATGTTACATTTTCTATCCTTCTTATTTTTCTTCTGCTTATACATTTTTGATAGAATCTAATATTTTTCTGGAAGTAATTTAAAAGTTCTAGATAGAATTTTGCATTCATTTCTAACTGTTACATTAGCTGCCAAAAGCAAAGAACACTTTCAAATAAGAAATTTATCTCCATAGGGTTTTTTCAGTACATGATTAAGGTACCTATTAATATAGCATTCGATTCTTGTGAATTTTTAGTCTTCAAAAATTTTCTATATTACATCTATAATTTTGGTATAAAAAGACTGAGATCATGTATTGTAGGTGTATTATTTCTCCATGATCTCTATTTGCTAAAGATTTTTAAACTGTTTAAAATGGCGGTTAAAGATTTACTGATTCATTTTCTTACAATCATTTTATATATAAGTGCAAAATGTTATATTAAATATAAATACTTAAAATGGAGCTGAGTGAAATTAAAAATTGCAATTCATGCTTTTATATATTTCAAACATTCTAGTCATCTTTAAATAGCATTGAAAAAAATATAAAATTCTTTCCAGAATATATTTAAAACTTTGAGTTTATTTAAAAGAGAGAGCGAGAGAGGGGGGGGGGGGGTTGGGTTTAGCGTCGCACTAAGTACTGCACAGTGGGCAATTGGCAACGGTCTGGGAAGCACCCCTAAGAATGAGAGAGAGAAAGATTTATATTACAATGGGAACATTTTCAATATAAAAATTTCATAAAACATATAATAAAAGGTAGTAATTGTATGAACTGAAAGTACAATATTTCTAACGATAATAATTTCATTTATAATTCATGAATAATTTTATCTTGCCCTTTAATTTCAACAAGTGAATGATGAACGTTCTGTTACTGCTCGTTTCTATAAGTAATAATGAAAATTGTAAAAATTTTTATGTACATTAAAAAAAAAAAAAAAAAAAAACTTTCTTTTCATCTGCATAATAATGTATTTTTGACAACTTTTATTGAATATGCAGAGTATTTGCGATCATTCGAGTAAGCGGTCGCCAATTGCCCATTGCACAGTGCGACGTAAAAAAAACCAGCCAACCAACCATTCGAGTGAGCGAAAGAAAAAAATTTGGTGGGGTAGGGGAGTACGAATCAGTGTTGCCAGATTGGGGACTTTTTTTATTCAACTCGCACCAATAATTTTAAGAATTGATGTTTGATATACATAATAGATGATTTATTTTTTATTTATTTATTTATTTATTTTATATATAACTGAATAGTACACACAGACTTCTGCGCACAAAAAAATGCTAATGTGTCTTTAACATTGTTAAAAATGTGATATAAATTCTGAGATTGTTTTGTAAATTGACACCTTATATTTTAAGTCCAACATGTACATTGAAGCATAAATTCTCGTGTAAATAATGTTCATCATTCTTTAAGTAGTTGCATCTTTTATTTATTTATTTCATTTGTTTTGCTGTTGAGAATTTAAAAATAGTCAATATAATAAGAAACCTTTTCTTTTTTAAGAATTGATTCTATGAACAGTTTTTAAACTTTTAAATGTGTTTCAAAGTATAAAACGTAATTGTTATGGTATAATTTCTTAAAAAAAAAAAAAAAAAAAAGTACAGAAGTCTTAATGCTCTTTAAAACTTGTGTTCTCTCCTGTTTACGCGCCTACGACAAATTTTCAGAAATTTTGTATAGTAATTCCATAAGGAAAAGAAATAAGGACTATAGAAAAGAAAAGTAACGATTCGGGATTCAGGGATTTTTCGGAAATGATATGCAGGTAGACGCCCGTGCGTTTCGTATAATACGAAAAAAGTTTACTGAAAATAAATAAATATGGCAGTTGAACTCTTGTGCAAATTAGTTCCTTGTCATGTTACATCAAGACATGTTGCATTGTCCAGAAATACAGCACGAATGTACAGACAAAATACTTTCTGTGCAAAATTCTATAATCGAAATTTCACCTTCATTTTAAAAACTCAGAAAGAAATATCCTGTTGATATATTCCATTTAAACACGATGTCCGGTACTTTATAATGATAAATTCCAAAGAACTAAAAGCTCAACTATTCTTATGATGAAGTTGTAATCTTCTTTAACCCATTAGGCCCCAAAGCTCCCGCTACGAGAATAATGTTTTAAGAATTTTTTTCTCTGCATGTAATTAAGATAAATATATTTTTTCTTTTTTAAATTAAATATTGAAACGCCTAGCTTTGTTGGTAATTTCTTCAAGAAGTTTGTAATGTTGTTTTCAGTTATTCAAACAAAGATGTTTGTTTTTCTGCAAAACATCAGCAAAGAAAAATATCAGCAAAAATAACTCATACGAGTACAGGAGGTTTAAAACAATGGATATGAAAGAAAACAATTCTTTTCTTAAATTATAACAAACAGGGATCAAGTAAAGTAATTTAAAAGGGTTTTGCAGTTTTTCAACATGTGTTCTACTCCAATCAGGTGTCAAATCTCCCATTTTGGAAACCTATCATACCTTCTACTAAAAAATATATTTTTTTAAATATTTAAACTGCATATGATTAGAAATGCACATTGAAACTTAAAATATACGAAAATTCATAAATTTTCAGTGGTATTCATATAGCGGCGTTTAATGGGTTAATCTGTTAGTGCCCAGTGTCCTCATTTGAGGACAGCTAATAAAATGGCACGTATATCTTTTGTGTTTTCTTGGAATGATTTATGCTTTTTAGTGACAGTTTATAGTGTCACTCTAAATGAACCCTGAAAGTTTTATGTGCCTACTATTAATTATTACTTCATAATTTGGATAGTCATTTCATGACTTTTCATTCATCGCACATCAGTGGCGTATTCTCTGGGTATGCTAGGCATGCGCCGCATACCCGCTAAAAACTGTCTAAACTTCAAACATACTTTGATTAAAAAAAGAAAGAAAGAATAATAATTTAACAGCTAATTTTATTAATCACTCGCTACCATCCATCCATTAGCCGTCATTTAATTTTCGAAAACTATTCTGAAAGAAAATGCCTTCTGTTACATAAGATAATTCTTGGAAAACATCATTTCCTGACCCGTTACTCCGTAAGGCATGCTACTTTTCTAAAGCATACCCTTGGACAGGGAATTTTTGTTGTGTGAGGAAATATTCATTGCACTAATTTTCCCACACAGGGGGATTTCCGCTCTTTAAAGGATCCAAGGCATGCTATTCATCGAGAGCATGTCCTGTAATTTTCCCGTACTGCTAAAGTATTGGGGATTTTCATTTTCTTATCTTCCGTAAAAGTCAGTGAAAACTAGCTTTTCCATTTTGTCCATCTACTCAAAGACAAGAATGACTGAATAGATTGACGATGTTGTCAGTTCAAAAATATTTTTTATAAAGTAAAATTTAATGCTTTATTTTACAATGATGTGATAAAAATAAAAAATAAAAAACTTTTAACAAAGAAAAAAAACTGAATTTATTTATAAATTATCATTTAACAATAAAATGAAATTTACTTAAATTTCTGAAAAAATATCTCTGTTATTTTATGAGACAGGAAAGTTACTGCTTTTTTTTTTTTTTTTTTTTACCTAAACAACTCATACCAAACGAAAACTTCCGAAAGAAATAAAATTATGATCAAAAGTTTACTTATGTTGTCTCTCTACATGAGTAAAGAGAATTGTCTGTCTCTCCCAGTGTGTCTGCGTGCACTCTAGACAGTTTCACAAATAAAAATTTAGATACCATTATTTTAATATAGTATTTTTTTAAGCAGGTAAAATGAATATCAACGATTCATGAAGTGAAATTGTCAATATAAAAATAGTGGTATCAAAATTTCCTTTTGTAAGAACTTGGCTCTGAAGCTAAGGCCTTTGATTACAGAGCTACAAAATGTGACAAAGGTATAGCTTGGATACTGCAAATGTTCACTTCATCGAGATTTTTTTTTTTTTTTTCTTTTCTTTTTTTTTTTTTTCTTTTTTTTTCTTTTTTTTTCTTTTCTTTTCTTTTCTTTTTCGTTTTTTTTTTTAACGAAAAAATTAGCATTTCTTCTATTGTTGGCACAAAATTGACTTTCTTTCGGCATTTAGTGTTATACTACTCTGTGATAAAAATTATCTGGATTCATCATGGAAAATAATTTTCAAAATTAATAATTAAATAAATAATTTGTACAACGTGAATTTGTGTAAGATTATGTAGAATATAATCTTATACAAATTAGATTATACAGAATTATATTTTATATCTTATAATATAATATAGAAATTTTTTTATATACAGTGATCAGCGAAGTGAGTAAAACGTGTTAGTCAGTTAATTTATTTAAAATATTGTTTCAAAATTTTGGAAATTTTTAAAAATAATATTTTATACATGTTGACGTTACTATTTATTGCCGCGTTATTTATTTTAGTATTTTCCTTATGAATTATTTTTAGGGGATGTATGATGGTTATTTTAACGCCTCTGTTGAAAAAGTGTGGTTATGGCTTTACATGGAAATGTGGCACTATCCTGACATGGGGTGGGCTGAGAGGAGCTATTGGATTAGCTCTCGCATTGCTCACTCGACACACTAGAAAATCAGAAATTTTAAGTAAAGTAAGTTGTAAAGGAATACAAAAATATAAAAATATAGTTATAGTTTGACAAAATAATTATAAGATTAAAAAAAAAAAAAAAAAACTTTTTATAAACCATGTTTTAAATTTTCTGATGAATCATAGAGCAATGTGCATAAAATTTTTAAAGTGAAAATGACGTCAATTTTTGTGAGATGCATAATTTAACTTTTTATAATTTTTTAACGTTCACGTTTAATTAAATGTATTTATTTTTATGTCGAAAGAAAATGAACTCGTAAAAATTTTTTGGCAACAATTAAATTATAGCTAATATTTTAATTGCTATTTTAACGCTATTAGGATGCTGTTATTTTCATATACTTTAATTAATTATAAGAAAACAAATCAAAAATTCGAAAATCTGACTTCGAAGTATTGTGTTGTCACCGGGTTCTGAGCTACTGAGAAAGTTTCAAATGCCTAGCTAGTAGGGAAAGTTAGTTAAAATTCGATTGCAAGATTTGTACCGGACAAACAAATAAACAAGAATAGAAATTAATAAAAACATGGTAATAATAATAAGATTATACGTAACATTTTCTGAAGAAACGCCATTAATGTTATGAAAAGTTTTATGAGTGGGAAATTGATTCATAGTAGAAGTTAAATGAAAATTTCGAAATTCTATAGTAAATATTACTAGGACTGACATTGCGAGGTTAACCGGTGTCGATACAAAATAAAAAACTGTCTCACAGTTTTCGACAAATATCGCTCAAAAGACGCATATGGACGACAAATTTGTCATCTAAAATATTTTTGTAAGCCTATTTTTTACAAATATATTTTCATATTTATAAAATACAGGAAAAAAAAAAAAAAAACTTTAAATAATCAAAATTGACGTATTTAAATCATTTAAAACAAACTTCTAACTGTAATTTTCGAGGTTTGTTTGGTAAATACCATTAGTAGCTCAATGCTTGATTTGAATTTTTTTTTTTTTTTTTTTTTTTTTTCAATTCCTACTGTTACTTCACACTCTCCCTATATATATCTTGTACAAATCTTGCAATTGAATTTTAACTAACTTCTCGATTAACTAAAAATTTGAAACTTTCAGGATTGCTCAGAACACGGTGACAACACAATACTTCGAAGTCCGATTTTCGAATTTTTTAGGACTGAGGGCCTATTAGTCTCAATCTGGGATTTTTGCGTTGTCGATTTCGATAGTTGGACATTTGTCGAAATCTAAAATTTATCGAAAATATAATTGAATAATTTGAAAGCGATGTTATAATTTGAAAAAAAAAAAAAAAAACTAATAGCCCTCCGTCCTAAACTAACTTCTGCTTTTGCCAGAATTTCATCAAAATCTTTTTTTTTATTATTATTATTGAAAGAAAAAGAAAAGAAAATTAATAATAATCAGTATCGTTACAAGTGATATCGAAAAAGTTTTTTTAAATAATTTTGAATTAGAAAATAAAAAGTGCGCGTGAAATAATATGAAATAATAACAAAATAATAATAATTTAGTACGTAATTTAAAATGTTTTTGTTTTTCGGGGGCTGCTCATGCATATAAAAAATGCGTATTAAAACGAGTCGAAGAAGGAAGCGAAATAAGTATTGAGTTATATTACGATAAATACGATATATAATATGATACGATATATTAGACCTATCGTCCAGGGTTAGTAGGCATCTTTGTTGAAAGAAATAGTTTGTTCATTCGTTGCAACTTGCACATTAGTTCCGTGAGGTACAACTTTCACATTAGTTCCTTGAGGTACAACTTTCACTTTAGTCCCGTCAGGTACAACTTGCACATTAGTCCCCTTTTTATTGTTATTATTATATGAAATAAGTTATATTTTAATATATGAAATAAAACTATTTATTAGGACTGGGGGCCTATTAGTCTCAATCTGGGATTTTTGCGTTGTCGATTTCGATAGTTGGACATTTGTCGAAATCTAAAATTTATCGAAAATATAATTGAATAATTTGAAAGCGATGTTATAATTTGAAAAAAGAAAAAAAAAAAAAAAAAAAAAAAAAAAAAAACTAATAGTCCTCCATCCTAAACTAAATTCTGCTTTTGTTATTAGTTTTCTTATAATTAATTAAAATATGAAAATAATAACATCCTAATAGCGTTAAAGAGCCATTAAAATATTAGCCATATTCACTATAATTTAATTGTTTCCAAAAAAAAATTTACGAGTTCATTTTCTTTCGACATAAAAATAAATTCATTTAATTTAACGTGAACATTAAAAAATTATAAAAAATTAAATTATGCATCCCGCAAAAATTGACGTCACTATCAATTTAAAAAAATTATGTACATTGATAAGAGCTCTGATTTATCAGAAAATTTAATACATGGTATATAAAAAGGTTTTTTTTTTTTTTTTTTTTTAATCTTATAATTATTTTTATCAAAACTATGAAAAAAAAAAAAACTTTTTCGATAGTGTTTGTAAGTAGGAATTGACTAAAAAATTTCTTTTATATTACTTGTTAATCTTAAAAGTTTTGTACCACTATTATACCTTATTTTGAACATATTTTCAATTTACACTGCTTACCTATCTCTAATCTGCGATTGTAATGAAATGCTCGCCCTCTGGTGGGTTAAGGTGAAATTAACAATACCACGGATAGCTTTCGTCGAGACACCATTGCTTGCTGTATATTCGATGTTTAGTTTCCCATATATTTATTGAATAAAAATGAATAAATCCGGTAAAAAAGATAACACATACTGTGTGCTACAGTGTAATTCCAAAGGATCAAGAAATCTGGAATTAAGCTTCCATTTATTTCCAAATGACAAATTTAAAATTTCAGTTGCTTCTGCTAATGGAAGTAAAGAATATTTGAAACTAATATTTGTTCAGCTTCAGTTAAACATCTACTTCCGATCGAACTTTGAATAAACTGAAATATTTTTTCCAAAGGCAATCGATTTTCCATGATGTAATGGCGGAGAAATTATAGCACGAATATTAAGTAGTAACACAAATAGAACAATAATAAATACACGTGGCTATTATATTTACTAACAACAAAAGTTGAAAAAGCGCCATCTATCGATCATTACAAACGCGGATAGGTAAAGAATTAAACCGAGTTTCAACATTTTTGGGACACTATGTTTATTTATTTATTGGTAAACTGAAACTTCTTATATATTCGCTAAAAAATACGACAATTTAGATCTGAAAGAAATCTAATAATCATACACGAAATCTAATTGTTCAACTCTAATTCCACCTGGAAGCTGGAAGTGAATAAATATACGTATCAAGTTTCTCCTGAAAGCATATCTCAACAGTATTTAGGTGTCTGTCAGTGGCATCAGTCTATCGTTGGTTGCGTGTGTGTCCTGTGTTTAATGAAGCATTCTCCCTTAACTTCGGGTCAACATGACAGAGTGATTAGAATACCAATTGCATAATGTGAAATTTTGGAATAATGGGCTAATTAAGGGAGGCAATCGTCTTGCGTGATTTCTGAAATAGACTTTCAAGCAGAATAATGTTATTACATCTAAGAACATAATATTATTATGTTTGTTTTAAAATGAGAGAGAAAGGTTCTTATTTACTTGCATTATATGGATGAGAAATAGGGTTTGGTAAATTATTTAATAGAACGGAGAAATGGGTAAAGTTAAACTAAAACTGAACGTTGAGTAGAATAATTGTATTTAATTGATAAATATGGAGTTATAATAATTGACATGTAGTAAGTGTGTTGAGTTCTTTAGCAACGTTTGATGTATTCAATTCTTCAAATTTCTTTTGCCCGTTTTTTAACTGCTCTATTTTGTCGGGGGGGAAAAGTGCTGTCGTCCAAAAAATAGAATAACATAAATACGAGTTTTAGATTTTTGCCAGGCAAAACTACTGATATTCATTTTTTCAAAGATTTTTACATTATTTAAAGTCATTATTTATTTCATCTCTAAAGAAAAACTAATTAAAAAAATCCTTTCCTAAATAGAATTTATTTTAATCACCGAGTCCCATTTTTGATTCTTTATGTGTATTTCTAAACTCTTAGATTTTGTATAGACTATTTCCTATTGTACAAAATTTAAGGTAATTCCTCCGCAAATGGGAACAACGCTTTTTCCTATCTGAGTGAAATACAAATCATAAGACTTTAGGACTTTTGTCCATAAAAAAAAAAAAAAAAAAAAAAAAAGATCATTAATTTAACTATTGTGAGATTATTTCCCCCCTCCTGTCGTCTTTCTTTCTTTCTTTCTTTCTTTCTTTTTTTTTTTTTTTCTGGTGTGTGTGTGTGTGTGTGTGCAGCTAGAGCTTAAGTGCCAAAAAAGAAAAAGTACATATTTCTTCAGAAATTTTTGATTTTATGTTTCTGAAGGTTATAGGTGCAATTCCATTCCGGGAAAAGGTTATTTATTTATAAGAATATAAAATTTTCGATTAAAATGGAATCTAAGTGAAGATTTACTTGGAATTTTATGTTGTAGATTTGATAATATAGGTTACATTATTTACATGGTTTACTTAATTTTTATGGGTTTAGCTCAAAATTTGTTATTTATTTGAAACGAAATTATTTAAGTAAGTAAGAAAAAAGAAAATGTAAGAGTTTTGTTTTCTAACAGAGAAATAACAGTTTTTGCAATTATATAACACCGTCTTTGTAAATACACTGATGGAAAAAAAAATCCCAACACCAAGAAAAAATTATTGTACAGTAATGAAATTTCAGCAATACATTTGTCTAGGTAACATATTTAATTGATTAAAGTTTCAAGATCACAGGTAGAGCCATTGGCGAGAAGAGCCATTTCAAATGTGAAATGTTGGTACATTAGTCGCCAGAATTTTGAATGCAAGCATGCAAACGTGCATGCATTGTGTCGTACAGGTGTCGGATATGGGTTTGTGGGATGGGGTTCCATGCCTGTTGCACTTGGGCGGTCAATGCAGGGACGGTTAATGCTGGTTGTGGATGACGCTGGAGTTGTCGTCCAATGATGTCCCATACGTGCTCCATTGGAGAAAGATCTGGTGATCTAGCAAGCCAAGGCAACATGTCGACACTCTGTAGAGCATGTTGGGTTACAACAGCGGTATGAGGGCGAGCTTTATCCTGTTGGAAAACACCCCCTTGAATGCTGTTCATGAATGGCAGCACAACAGGTTGTATCACTAGACTGACGTATAAATTTGCAGTCAGGGTGCGTGGGATAACCACGAGAGTGCTCCTGCTGTTATACGAAATTGCTCCCCAAACCATAACTCCAGGAGTATGCCCTGTGTGTCTAGACCGCAGACAGGTCGCTAGCAGGCGTTCACCTGGCCTCCTTCTAACCAACACACGGCTATCACTGCGACCAAGGCAGAACCGGCTTTCATCAGAAAACACAACAGATCTCCACTCCGTCCTCCAATGAGCTCTAGCTTGACGCCACTCACGTCGCAAACGGCAGTGGTTTGGAGTCAGTGGAATGCACGCTACAGGGCGTCTGTCTCGGAGCTGTCCTTGAAGTAACCGATTTGTAACAGTTCGTTGTGTCACTGTGGTGCCAACTGCAGCTCGAATTTCAGTTGCAGACGCAGTACGATTAGCCACAGCCATACTCCGAACACGGCGGTCTTCCCTCTCAGTAGTGCCACGTGGCCGCCCGGAACCCGGTCTTCTTGAGGCAGTACCTTCCCTTGACCACTGCTGCCAACACTCATGCACAGTGGATACATTCCTGCCAAGTCTTTCTGCAATATCGCGGAAAGAAAACCCACCTTCTCGTAGCCCTACTACACGACCTCGTTCAAACTCAGTGAGCTGTTGATAATGGCTTCTTCGTCTTCTTAGAGGCATCCTTGACTAACATTAACCCACTACGTCAAATCTCAACTTTAAATAACGATCACGAACCTTACAGCGTTTATTTAAAGCAAACCTCATTTGCATGTTCATAGTGTCGCTACTAGCGCCACACTTATGCGCGTAGCTCGAAATTTGAATCGACGTCATTTTTCAGATGTATAAACACGCCTACCAAATTTCGTTTATCTAGCACAGCTCCTTCCCGGTGTTGGGATTTTTTTTTCCACCAGTGTATGAATGAATTAATAAATAAAAAATAAAAATAATTTAGATCTGTCACCCGTATTTATATAAAACTAACATATAACACCAAAGATTTTATTTTCGCGTAATTTTTTATATACGCGTATTGATATGAAATATGTTCACAACTTAGTTAGGTTAAAATTAATTGTTTAAAAAAAAAATTATCCCACTTTGATTTTTCATAATAATATTTAAACTGTTTCAGCTTCTGATACAGGTCTCTGGAGTTATTGTAATGACATTAATCTTTAATGCCTCTACAATGCACTGGCTTTTGAAGTTCCTAGGTATGTTTCAAACCATTAAATTTAGTATTGCATTTAAAATTAAAATAATAATAATAATAATAAATATGGAGTGACTCCATTTGACTTTTCGAGCATTATTTAATTAACGGTTCTATAAATAAATAAGAGAATTTGTTAAATAAATAAAAGATAAAATTATAATTGGCTGTTTGAGTATTTTTCGTTGACTTTCTGTAAAAATTTGAAGATGCTACATTCACTAAAGTTTATATATCTCGTACGACGGTGACTTACTATAACATATATATAAATTTTCAGCACAATCGGATTAGGTATAGAAGCTGTCGCATTTTTAAATAATTTGAACCTATAAGCCATAATGATAAAGAATTTTTGTTATGTACCTGTAAAAAAAAAAAAAAAAAAACTACAAGTGCTAAATTTTCAAAAATCCATACAGTTCATGTGATAGTGATATATATATATATATATAAATTTCCAGCTCAATCGAATAAACCATTTAGACGCTATTGTACTTTAAATCATATGAGCCCATCGGCCATATGATAAAAAAAATTTCTTTGTGTCCATGTAAAAAATACTATAAACGCTAGATTCACTAAAATAATCGGGTTCGTGCTACGGTGACCTATAATATACATACCAACTGTCAGCTTAATCGATCGAAGCGTTTAGACATCATCGTAAAAGTAACTAAAGTGAATTCAGGAGATCTCAAAACATGTAAATACACCAAAATTTTAGAGTCAATTTCTTGCATGATTAGAATACTTTTCTTATATAATATGTTCGGAAAGTTTGTAAGTCGTAAACTTTGTATAAGTATCTGAAGAACAGATTAACAAATTACAGAAAGACAGGTGTAAAATAATTCTCGGTTCAGTGGTATTTAAAAATCTAAGAAAAAAGGAACAAAATCGAACGCTTGCCGGATTCTTTAAGCAAGAGAATGAAAAAGGGACAACGATGCATTATTCTTTTTGAAGTTTAATGATTATAATAAAATTAAAAGATCTATTTACACTTTAAATACACTATTTACAGAAAAGAAATACTTAAAGAAACATAGTTCCGAATCTAAAACAAGACCTTCCGGCTTTTTCGGAAGGGTAGGTTGATTTCTTTTTCTTTATCAAGTAGCCGTCATTTTGTTTCAAAATGGCGGCTACAAATTATTAATGCACTTGGTGGAAATATTGATGTAGGCTATGCACATATGGAGTTTTAAGCAAATCGGTTCATAAATACACTTTTATGTGAACTTAAAATTTTCAAGTGGCCGGCGCTAGGAAAAAAAATCTGGAGTGACTCCACTCGACTTTCCGAACATTTAGTAATTAACAGTTTTGTAGATAAAATAAAGAAAGAGGAGTTATTAAACAAACAAAAGAGAGAAAACCATAATAGAGTGTTTGAGTATTTTTCTCCCTATATTACACGATGTTTTATTTAACGCTACTGAACTTTGAGCCCATAGATCATAATGATAAAGAATTTTTCGTTGTGTCCCTGTAAAAACCTATAAATGCTAGATTCACCAAAATGCTTATAGTTAGTGCAACAGTGATTTATAATATTCATATAAATTTTCAGCTCAATTGAATAAGGCGTTTAGATGCTATCGTACTTTTAAAAATTGGGTCCCATAGGCCATAATGATAAAGAATTTTTCTTTGTGTCCCTGTAAAAAAAACTGTGAGTGCTAGATTCACCAAAATCTATACAGTTGATGCAACCGTGACCTATAACATGTGTACAAATTTTTTGCTCAGATTAATTAGGTGTTTAGACGCTATCACACTTTTAAAAATTTGGCCCCATAGGCATAATGATAACGAATTTTTCTTTGTGTCCCTGTAAAAAAACTACAAGTGCTAGATTCTCCAAAATCTATACAGATTGAGTATTTGTGACCTATAATATGTGTATAAATTTTTTGCTCAATTGAATAAGGCGTTTAGATGCTATTGCACTTTTAAGATTTTGCTCCCATAGGCCATAATGATAAAGAATTTTTCTTTGTGTCCCTGTAAAAAAACTATAAGTGCTAGATTCACCAAAATCTATAGGGTTCGTACTATGGTGACTTACAATATACGTACCAACTTTCAGGTTATTCGAACAAAGCGTTTAGACGCTAGCGTGTTCACTCACAGACATACACACATACATACGCACATACACACACACATACATATATCATCGCAAAAATAGTGAAAACGGACTCATTGGACCTCGAAACGTATAGAAACATCAAAATCTCAAATTCGGATTTTTGACATGATTACAATACTTTCCTCACTATAGTGTTCGGAAAGTAAAAATGGTGGTTAAGTTGACAAATATATGAAATGCGTTTGTGAGATAAGTCTACGGTACACACATAGTTCGAATTAATTCAAAATCTCAAAAGTCATTGTGTTGAAAAATTAAGTGGCTGCCACTTCGATAAAAATGGCAGAGAAAGTTGCTCATCTAAGATATAGTTGCAAATTTGAAAATATTTTTTTTTTTTTTTTGTAGAAATTCTTTCAAAGAGGCTTAGTAAGTTGATTAAATGTTAGTTTCCTGCATTTCTAGTTTGTTTTAGTATTAAAATAGTCTAATTTTACCTTAAAAACGGATTAAAAAGATCCAGTAACGCATGTAATGGATTTGGCGCCAAATTTGGCGACTTTTCCCCTATGGCGACTTTTTGGCGACTTTTGGCGAGAAAATACTTATTATCGATATACCAAAGATGGACGCAATAACGTGATTGGTTCATGAGTTACGTGAATTTTCTAAATTTGTGTTGTTTGAATGATAAATCCATTTTTCAACTTTGATTTGAATTGATTAAGTATTTCTAAAGTTCCAGCAAGCACATCGAAGATATTTGAAGCATAGGTTACTGTCCAACTGTGGTTTAAATCAGTGCCGTGTTTCAAAAGTTATTATTATGGCAAATTTTCAAGTGGCAGTCTAAGTGGCTGCGACTTGTAAAACAAAATAGCAAAACAACTTGCCCATCGAAATCATCCAGTACATTTGTACGATAAGTTCATTGTCCAGTTCTAGTTTAAATTAAATCAGAATTTCAAAAATTATAATCATAAGAAATTTTCAGGTGGCACCACTTGTAAAACTAGTATGTTGTGGCCACCACGAGACTTTCTTCTATATTTTCCTATACAAATTCACTCAGTAACAACAATAATAATAATAAAAAAACAATCAGTAACAATATTAAAAAATAAATAAATAAATAAATAAATAAATAAAGATTTTTTTTTCTAATTTTTTTTTTTTTTTTTTTGTAAAAATTAATACATATTCAATCACTAACAATATTTAAAAAAAAAAAAAAAAAATGCGAATTTTTTTTTTTTCCAAGTTTTTTTTTTTTTTTTTTTTTTTGGTTAAAAGTAAAAAAAAAAAAATCGATAACTTTGTTTTAAATTATCACAGATTTATAGTTCAACCATTCGTTTTAAAGGTATTGACGAGATCTTTCGAATGATACCCATCTTAAAAATTTACCCCCCACGGGGGGTACTTCCCCCCATGCACAAAATTTTTTTCCTAGTTACGTACTACTATTATCAATAATTCATATTAATTTTACAATCACAAGTGTAAAATAACTCTTATTACGCACATTTATACGAATTTTTGTCCTATTCTGCCATGTTAAAAATTTAGATAAAATGCTATCACAGCGCCTCCTGTTGAGCTATTGATCCCCAAATATAATCATCACCAGTTTATGTCGGGGACCAACTAAATACCAAGTTTGGTAAAATTTCGTTTAAAAAAAAAAAAAAAAAAAAAAAAATACGATTTTTTTTTTTTTTTTGTTAAAAGTAAAAAAAATCGATAACTTTGTTTTAAATTATCACAGATTTATGGTTCAACCATTCGTTTTAAAGGTATTGACGAGATCTTTCGAATGATACCCATCTTCAAAATTTAACCCCCCCGGGGGGGGGGGGGTACTTCCCCCCCAGGGGGGGAACCGATGCCCCCCATGCACAATTTTTTTTTCCTAGTTAACTACTACTATTATCAATAATTCATATTAATTTTACAATCACAAGTTTAAAATAACTCTCATTATGCCCATTTATACAGAATTTTGTCCTATTCTGCCATGTTAAAAATTTTCATAAAATGCGATCACAGCGCCACCTGTTGAGCTATTGATCCCCAAATCTAATGGGCACCAGTTCATGTCAGGGTGCAACTAAATACCAAGTTTGGTTAAATTTCATTCATTGGTTCGTGAGATACAGCGTCCACAAAAAAAATGATACAGACACACAGACAGACATTTTCTAAAAACTATCAATTCGTGTTCAGGACATCCCAAAACGTGTAGATCCGTGAAAAAACGGAGGTCGAAAATTTTCGCGAATCCAATACTTTCTCTATATTACATATAGAAGAAAGTAAAAAAGTGGAGTGAGATGCCTAGCGAACTTATCTGAGATATTTGAATGATAAATCCACTACCCAAACTTGAAGCGAATTGATTCTGTCTTACTAAAGTTACCATAATGAGAAATTTTCAAGTGGCCGCCACTTGAAAATAAAATTGCGGATCAAGTCATCAAGAGAACTTATCCTAGATATTTGAACCAAAAGTTCACTAACCAGCTTTTATTTGAATCAGTTTAGTATTTTGAAAGTTATCGTGATGGCATATTTTCAAGTGGCAGTGTGATTTCAAGTGGCTTGAACTTAGACACAAGATGTCGGGACAAGTTGCCTAGTGAAAACATTCAAGATAATTATATGATAATATCACTGTCAAAATTTGGTTCGATTTGAAGTATTATTTCAAATGTTATCGTGATTTTAAATTTTCAAGTATGAGCCTGATTTCAAGTGACCGCGCTTAACTTAAGATATCTGCCACTTTATTAAAAGTGGCGGATATAGTTTATTAATAAACTTCATTGAGATCCTTATGTGGTCTGTATTTACATCAAAATTCAAACAATTTCGGAATACGCTTTTTACAATACGCTTTTTACAATTTAAATTTGAAATTTTCAAGTTGTCTCCACTTGAAAACAAAATGGCGGAGCAACTTGGTTAACAAACTCATCTAAGATATTTATAACATAAGTTAAGACACTGTTCAAATTTGGTTCCATTTGGAGTATTATTTCGGAAGTTATCATGGTTTTAAATTTTCTAGTGGTGGTCTGATTTCAAGTGGTCCCGCTTAACTTAAGATATCCACCACTTTATTAAAAATGGCGGATAAAGTTCATTAATAAAGTTATTTGAGACACTTGTGTAATCTATGTATACATCAAAATTAAAAGAAATTCGCAATACGCTTTTTACAATTTGAATTTGAAATTTTCAAGTGGTCTCCACTTGAAAACAAAATGGCGGAGCAACTTGGTTAACAAACTCATCTAAGATATTTATAAGATAAGTTAAGACACTGTTCAAATTTGGTTCGATTTGGAGTATTATTTCGGAAGTTATAGGGATTTTAAATTTTCAAGTGGTAGCCTGATTTCAAGTGGTCCCATTTAACTTAAAATATCTGCCACTTTATTGAAAATGGCGGATAAACTTCATTAATAAACATCATTGAGACCTTCATGTGACCTGTATTTACAACAAAATTCAAGCAAATCTTGCTTTAAATATGCTTTCTACAATGTCGGTTTGAAATTTTCAAGTGGCTGCCACTTGAAAACAAAAAGTCGGAGCAACTTGGTTAACGAACTCATCCAAGATATTTATAAGATTAGTTCACTGTTCAAATTTGGTTGGATTTCGAGTATTATTTCGGGAGTTATCGTGATGACAAAGTTTTCATTATAGATAGATAGATAGATATATAGATAAACGAAGTGATTGCAATGGGTCGATTTCTAAAGAAATCAACCTAAAACTCTCATAGTGAGAGATCGAAAAATTCCATCTTCGAACGCAGTCGAAGAATCCAAATCTAAAACTAAACTTACTGGCTGTTGCCAAAATCTAAAACAAAAACATTTAAGTTCTTCTGCTTTCTTTCAGTGGCGACGCAGCGCCGTCTAAAGGGGATTGATTTTACTACACAACTCCCCGCCGTGAACTCTTACAGAGTTCACAAATCAAAAATCTCGTTAAATCAAAAATAAATCTAAAATTTGAACAACTTCTGATAATCATAAATTGTTCAAATTTCTAAGTATTCAATTAGTACTAAATCACATAATCATTTTTTTTTTTTTTCAAAATATCAACAGTTATCTAACATTAAATACAAATGTAAACAATATTTACTAAAGTACTATAACTAAATCAATAAAAGATCAAATCAAAATATTAAATTGAAATATCAATATTAAACATATGCAAACACATTATTATTTAAGCAATTAACTCTTAGTTATCAACTATAAACAAAGTTATCAAATATAAGCAAATTTAAATATAAAGATAATAACACATGCAAAATTTTAATATTTTCAATAATCAAATAAAATACACTAAATTATTCAAAAAAGGATATCAAATATTCTGAAAATTAAAGAAAAAGTGTTCATTAAAATGAAGGTTTTGAAAGTTCAAATTTTTCTCAAAAGTTTGTTATTTTATCAGTTCGTAGCATTAAAGTTTTTAGTTAAGTCAATTCCAGAGGGTTTAAATGCTGAGCAGTTCGTTTTAAAACACCATTGGCAGTCTTAATCTCATAAGATCGGATGTTGTGATCTCTGCCGACGATTGTTTTCTGGATTATACCAAGTTTCCACAGAAGTTTGTTTTTTGAATCATCACCAATTAACACTACATCTTCTACTTTCAGTTCAGGTTGTGCAGTAGGATTCTTTAAAGCAAGCGCCGTCTTCAAATCCAATAGGTATTGGCTTTTCCATCTATTCCACAACTGCTTTAACAAGAGTGATTGGTATCTTTTACGTCTTAAGGCAGATATTTTGTTTGAACGTTTTGGCGTTATCCGAATATATAACTTTACAGTTTCCTCTTCTCGCTAAGAAACGTCTGAAGGCCAACAAAAAAGAATCTGTTGACATGTCGTGTACAAGTTCTAAATGCAACGCTCTGGTTACTGCACAAGTGAACAACACTATATAAGATTTTTCAATTTCTTTAGCATTTTTAATGTAGAGAGGCCCAGCAAAGTCAATGCCGCATATGGAGAAAGGGGGCGACTCTGTTATTCTGTCACGAGGTAGTGGAGCAGTGATCTGATCTGTTGGTCTGGAAAGGTATTTCTTACATATAATACACTTATTCAGGACACTTTTAACTAACTGGCGACCTTTGGGAATCCAATATTTAGACCGTATTTTTGACAATGTTCCAGATACTCCTCCATGCATTATTTTCTCATGTTCATTTTTTATAATCAAGGTAGTCAACCACGACTGTTTGGGGAGAATGATGGGATGTTTTTCTTCTAGCTGTAAATCACTAAACTCTAATCTCCCGCCGAGCCGTATCATTTTTTCATCATCTAGATAGGGAGTTAAGTTGCTGAGGGGAGAATTTTTATCAATAATTTCTTCATTTATTAGCGAGTGAAATTCATTTTTAAAATAGAACTTTTGTTCATTCGATATCAAATGTTTCTCAGCTTCTATTAGTTCTTCGGTTGTCAATGTATTGTTAAGTTCTGGAATTTTTTTGATCCTCTTAATAAATCTTTTTACCCAAGCTGTAACTCTGATTAATTTTTCTAAACTGCTGTATTTTCTTATATCAATGGGGTTTTCTAGTTGTTCTGTCATGCAATTGAAAAGGAGTGTTTCTTTTATCTTTTTTCTATATTCTAAGCTTTCTACATCTAGCTTTTGTTTATCATCAGGCTTAGGCCAAAGTTCGGGGGGTGAACTGAGCCATTCAGGCCCATTTAACCACAATCTATCATTAATTAATTTTATGATCTTTGCACCTCTGGATACAAGGTCGGCAGGATTAGACGAACCGGGACAGTGCCTCCAATTTGAAGGAGATGTCAATTCACGAATATCTTGTACTCTATTCTGCACAAACGGCTTAAACTTTTCTGGAGAGCCTCTAATCCAAAAAAAAAGCGATCATTGAGTCTGTCCAGTAAAACGTGGGTATATCTAATTTTAGAGCTCTCAAAATTATGACTTAGTTTAGCTGCCAACAATGCAGCTGTGAGTTCAAGTTTAGGTAGCGTGAGATTTTTCAAAGTCGCTACTCTATTTTTGGAAGCAACGAATATCGTTTTGCATTTTTGATTCGAGATTTCTTTAATTCTAAAATAGGCAACAGTGCCAAATGCTTTGATACTGGCATCTGAGAAAACATGTAGTTGCAAATCACCGATGTTAAATTCTGGAAAATCGGAAAAATAATATCTCGGCACAGAAAATTTAGAAAGATGAGTTACTTCATTACACCAGTCTTTCCATATTTTTTTCAAATCTTCAGGTAATGTGTCATCCCAATCAAGACCAGTCTTCCAGATCATCTGCATAAGGCTTTTAACTCTTAAAGTGTAGGGCCCTAGGAAACCGATAGGGTCATAAATTTTGCCTAGTACTTGTAAAACAAACCTTTTAGTATTTATCTGTTTAGAAACGAGGTTTATTAAATCCCGACAATCAAAATAGAGAGTGTCTTTCAAGTTATTCCACCCTAAACCCAAAACTTTATTAGGGGGATTATTTTCTTCAAATATTTTAGAATCCTTGCTAACAACATTTTTTTGTATCCAAAATTCATGTAATGGTGTCGAATTTGTATGAAATTTGTGAAGTTGCATACTCGCGTCTTTAAAAATACTAAGTGAGTCTAGACTTGTAGTTAAAGCCTTCTCTACTGATGGGTGGCTTCCTATTATGTCATCTACATAAATGTTTTCATTTAAAAAACTAACAGTCTCCCTATGTGTGTCGCTAAAATTTTTCACATGATGTTTTATCGTCGCAGCTAATAAGAAAGGACTACAATTAAGTCCAAACAAAACTCTAGTGAATCTAAAAATCTGAAGGGGAGAGGTGCCTTCATGAGGACTTTCCGTAAACAAAAATCGTGTTACGTCTCTATCTTCCTCGTCTATCAAAATTTGTAAAAAAGCTTGTTTCATGTCCGCAGTAAAGGCTACGGGATGAAATCTAAATCTAGACAAAATGTCAAAAATATCTTCATAAAGATTAGGTCCAATATGTAGACAATTATTAAGAGAAAGATTATTGTAATCATGTGAAGACGCATCAAACACGATTCGTAATTTACTTGTTGTACGATCTGTTTTTATTACCGCTCTATGTGGTAAATAAAAGGTTGTAGAATTTTCCTCCAAATCCGTAACGGGTTCTATAATCCCCTCTCTCAAATAATCCTGTAAAACATTGTTGTATTCAAAAAATAAATTTGGGTTTCTACAAAATTTGTACTTAAGTCTCGAAAATCTGTTTTCAGCGATTTCAAAATTATTTCGTAATTGTGATTTACTAATTTTCCAAGGGAATTTAACTTTATATCGTTTATTTTCATACTTAATTTCCGATTCAAAATTTTTCATAATTTTATTTTCGGAAAGGTCAAAATTTTCTTTCGGATTAATAAGACCCGAATTTTCCAAATTCCAAAAATTTTCTATTTGTTTTGACAACAAATTTTCTTCTACTATGATACTCATGGTTAATGATTCAAGAGAATCGCTTTTAATTCCCTGTAAAACCCAACCGAACACAGTTTTTACTGCTACTAAATTTTTATTAATGCGTCTAATATTACCTAACACAATATCATAATAATAATCGACTCCTATCAAAAGTGTAATGCTTTCTTTACTATTAGGTATATCAGCTAATTCCAAATTCTGAAAATTATCATTTTTCGTGATTTTCTCTAATTCAGGGGGAGGGTGAATGAACGATCCAGAAATTTCATCCGTAACTAACGCTTCAATTTGAATATTATGATCAGGTTTATTTTTATTCACGAGCTTTAATTTAACTATACCATAGGTTTTTTCTATCGGTGTCTTACTTCCAAATGTGTATACTTTTAATTTTTCATTTCTAATCACTTTTAAATTTAGTTCATTAGCAATAGAACGACATAAAAATGTTCTACTAGAAGCTGAATCAAGAAGCAAACGGATCGTTTTCTCTTTCGTTTTATTTTTAATATTTACGGAACAAGTTTGCAACAAAATTTTATTTTCCTGATTAAAAGAAGAAACAGTAGAAACTATTTCCTTTTTGGATTCTGAACCAGAAGGAACATTTATTTTCTCCTGAGGTTTATGTTTAGATTTGTAACACAGAATTGTGTTATGTTTATATCCACATATTCTGCATTTAATGTCGCTATTGCATTCTGCGATACGGTGTTTTTGTTCCAAACACAAAAAACAACGGCCTTGAGATTTCAAAATATTCTTTTTCTTTTCAACATCGAACACAAAGCAATTTTCTGACGCGTGATTCTTTTTACAAAAAATGCATCTCATCTGTTTATTTTCAACCGCTGTAGTGATTAATTCATGTGCAGACGATAATCTATTGGCGTCTCTCGAACTCAATTTGTTACTTTTTATTTGTTCGTTTGTTTTATTTTTTGTAGATAATGTTCTTTCCCGCGAAATTATTTCCGTTTGTATGAAATCTAATAGCTCTTGAACTTTAATTCCATGTAAATTAGATGCGTGTTTTCTATTGAATTCTAAATTTAAATCGGACGGTAGTGACTTTAAAATTACTGCGATTAACATAGCACTATAATTATTTTCATCAACTTCTAACGAGGATAATGATCTAATATTTATCTCGATTTCTTCATGTAATTTTTTTAATCTAAAAATATCTGTGGATTTATAAACGGGTGCTAAATTTAACAAATTGTTCATATGATGGTTAATTATCATATCGCGTTGTCCGAATCTTTGTTTAAGAATTTCTACGGCTTTATCATAATTTTGTTCTGAAATCTCTAACCCGTGTATGGAATTCAAAGCTGTCGAAGTTAAATAACTTTTTAAATAATTAAATTTTTCTACCTTTGACAAAGCTTCATTGTCATGAATAGTAACGTGAAAGGTATTCCAAAAACTCATAAATTGGGACAATTCACCGCCAAATCTTTGAATGATTAATTTAGGGAGTTTAACGAATTTGTTATTCTCACTTAACGGTGTACTTTTATTCTGTAATGTACTTGAAACATTTGAATTTACACCACTATTTTCGACTGAATTTACTTTTATTTTCTTTTTTGCTCTAAAAATAACGTTCGCGATTTTATCCTGATATTCATAACACACGTTTTTTTTCATTTTCATATTCCATTAAAGGAATTATTTTTTCTATTTCTCTATCGGCTTCCTGTAGAAGCCCATTTTTTATAGTTAGTTGATTAAGGGTTTCCTCTAAATCTTCAACATTTAAATGATCTTCTTTTATATTTAATTCTATACTATTGACCAACTTCGTAACGCTGGATCTAATAATTTTTCTATTAATTTTGTGTTTGTCATCCATTGTAAATTTCCATAAATATTTCTTACCTTGAGCAGTCTTCGCTCTTTAAGAGCTAATCCAATCTTATGAATGAAACACAAATATTAATTTTAATAATAGAATTTAAAACAAGCATCGTTACTTTCAAAAACAACATTCATCTTGCCGGCACTGATGCACCAAAATGTAAAATAATTCTCGGTTCAGTGGTATTTAAAAATCTAAGAAAAAAGGAACAAAATCGAACGCTTGCCGGATTCTTTAAGCAAGAGAATGAAAAAGGGACAACGATGCATTATTCTTTTTGAAGTTTAATGATTATAATAAAATTAAAAGATCTATTTACACTTTAAATACACTATTTACAGAAAAGAAATACTTAAAGAAACATAGTTCCGAATCTAAAAAACTCTCATAGTGAGAGATCGAAAAATTCCATCTTCGAACGCAGTCGAAGAATCCAAATCTAAAACTAAACTTACTGGCTGTTGCCAAGATCTAAAACAAAAACATTTAAGTTCTTCTGTTTTCTTTCAGTGGCGACGCAGCGCCGTCTAAAGGGGATTGATTTTACTACACACAGGTATGGGATAAATAGCCAAAATAAATAAATTCAAAAGTAAATTCAATTTTGCTATTCGTATATAAAGAATAAATCTATAAAAGAGTTCAATCACATGCATATAGATCAACTGTTTTCAGAAAATAACATGTTGAACTTATCTTACGCAGTTGAATAAATGCCAAAATATTCATTTACAATCATAAAGATATTAATGCCGTGTCCCTGTTAAACTCTATAAGTGCTATATTCAGTAAAATTTATATAGTTTGTGCAACAGTGACCTATAACATGTATATAAATTTTCAGCTGAATCGGATAAGACATTTGGACGCTATCGCAATAAAAAAAATAATAAAAAAAAAGAGTCCGTAAGCAGTAATAATAAAGAAATTTTCGTAGTATCCCTGTAAAAAAAAAAAAAAAGTATAAGTGCTAGATTGACCAAAAACAGTTAGGCTTGTGCTTCGGTAACCTATAACGTACGTACCAACATTCAGCTCAACCGATCAAATTTTTAGACGGCTATCGTGCTTACTCACATACATACACACATATATACACTGAGAAAAAATTCTGTAACTGACATCTAGAATCTAAATTGTAGCTCTAAAAAAAATAGTTCCATGTCATCCTTATAAACTCTAGTCTAGTGAAAGCAAGTTCTAGAAACACCTATTAGAATTTTAGAGCGTTTGCCTATATTATCGTGGCAAAGTTATTTAAAAATCTCTGCAAATAAATGAAAATACAACAGGCGGGTTTCAGCAACTATAATCTTGGTTTATATTACCCAGTTCTAGAAAATCAAGTGAGAATTCCTCGCAATACAAAACATTCAGAATATTCGAAATATTCAGAATATTGTTTCACCATATAGAAATGTGTAGACTAGAAATTCTCGATCATTTCGTCAATTCAGTTTATTTGTGTGCCTTATGCGCATAACTCGGAAATCTATATTTCTAGTTAAGGGATTTAAAAAATGGCCACTTATTCATTCTAGATGAAGGCGGAATATTTTTTTCTCAGTGTACTTATTTCATCATAAAAATAGCAAAAATAAATTCAGGGAATCTCAAAACGTATAGCAACACCAAAATCTTAAAGTCAAATTTCTGTCGTGATTACAATAATTTCCTTACATATGTATGTTCGGAAAGTAAAAATGCGGAAAATGCACTTAGTTAATTTTTCGTATTTTTTTTTTTTTTTTTTTAACTCAAAAATAAAATATTTAAAAAAATTAAAAATTAGTTTTTAGATAATGAATACAAATTTAACGATTGTGAATTCTCTAAGTGTGAAAACGGAATTACCTCAAGTGATGAGTAATTTTATAGAGAAATTTCTCCGTGGAATAACATGAGCTTCATTGAGAAAAAATTCTGTAACTGACATCTAGAATCTAAGTTGTGGCTCTAGAAAAAATAGTTTCATGTCATCCTTATAAATTCTAGTCGCCTTGGAAAGAGAGTTCTAGAAGCCCCTATTAGAATTCTAGAGCGTTTGCTATATTCTCGTGGGCAAAGTTATTTAAAAATCTCTGCAAATAAATGAGACTACAAGAGGCTGGTTTCAACAACTATAATCTTGGTTTATTACCAAATTCTAGAAAATCAAGCGAGAATTTCTCGCAATACAACTGATTCCGAATATTTAGAGTTTTCAGAATATTGTTTTACCATCTAGAAATGCGTGCACTAGAAATTCTCGATCATTTCGTCTATTCAGTTTATTGGCGTGCCTTACACGCATAGCTCGGAAATCTATATTTCTAGTTAAGGGATTTAGAAAATGGTCACTTATTCGTTCTAGAGGAAGGCAGTATATTTTTTTTCTCATTGTTTGACTGTCGGTGAGGCACACTGTTAATTATTTTGAGCAGAAACAAGCTTCATTTTTTTAAAAAAGGTTCTTAAGGTAAAACAGTTAGGAGTTGTTATTGATATTAATTTTATCTCACTAAATCAGTACTTTATTGTACTGAAATCTAAATAATTTAAAATCCATCCCATATGCAGGTATCGGACAGATAACAGATAAGAACGTGGAAACCATGGCTCATACAGTAGCTTTGTTAAAAGATGCTGTTCAAACAACAGAGAAGCTGACTCGTATGGATAAATTTCTAGCGGGTGCTGACTGGGCATGGGTCCATAAAGTGACTGATATAGAAAACCCATATGAAAAGAAAGGAGTAAGAGCTTTTTTTTAATAAAAAGAAGTAATTTTTTTTCTTTTTTATTCGATTACCAAAAGCGCACATTACAATTATCTGACGTCCGAGAAATGATCGAATTTCGAAAAAGTCAAATTATTCGAAATTTATATATTAAACAAAATTAAGAAAGTATAAATTTCAATAATATAAAAGAAGATCAATTATGCTTTTATTTTGTATACATTACATGTGCTTCATGATATATACCGGGTGATCCAAAAGTCACTAGACTTTTAAATCCTTATAATTATTAAACTATTTACAATAAAATGTTGCAGTTCGCACAGAAATGCTCAGAAACACGGAGGATTTTTTTTTTTTTTTTTTTTTTTTTTTATGAAACACAATATATATTGTTTTTTTTTTTTTTTTTTTGCAGGTAATTAAAAGAAAAGATGTCAACAGATAAAAGAAAACCTTTCGTTGTCTACACAGTATTCTAAAGAAAATTTGAATTGTTTTTTTAAGAAGTTTTTTTCAGTAACTAAAAAGCACAAAATAAAAATTTAAGCAAAAAACATTTTTTAACGTTAGAAGCTTTTTATTGTGAGAGCTCTAAAAAGCATAAAATAAAAATTAATTCTGGAAAAGAAATGAAAGTTTCACCAGTAAGAAAATTTTAAGAAAATATAGATATATCACTTTATGAAAATTTTTAAATATTCAAAATATTTTAAAAAGCTTTCGAGATCTTTGAAATATATGGCTTAACGAATAATCATACAAAAACTAGTAACTAAGAATATTAGTCTCGAATGCTTTTTAAAATATTTTGAATATGTAAAAAATTTCATCTCTTGTAAAAGACCTATATCTATATTTTTTTCTTAAAATTTTCTTAGTGGTGAAACTTTCATTTCTTTGCCAGAATTTATTTTTATTTTATGCTTTTTACGGCTCTCACAATAAAAAGCTTCTAACGTTAAAAAATGTTTTTTTACTTAAATTTTTATTTAATAATTATATATTTTTACTTTCCGAACACTATAGTGAGGAAAGTATTGTAATCATGTCAAAAATCCGAATTCGAGATTTTGATGTTTCTATACGTTTTGAGGTCCCCTGAGTCCGTTTTCACTATTTGTACGATGATGTATGTATGTGTGTGTGTATGTGTGTATGTGTGTATGTGTGTATGTCTGTGAGTGAACACGCTAGCGTCTAAACGCTTTGTTCGATTAACCTGAAAGTTGGTACGCATATTGTAAGTCACCATAGTACGAACCCTATAGATTTTGGTGAATCTAGCACTCATAGTTTTTTTACAGGGACACAAAGAAAAATTCTTTATCATTATGGCCTATGGGAGCAAAATCTTAAAACTGCGATAGCATCTAAACGCCTAATTCAATTGAGCAAAAAATTTATACACATATTATAGGTCACAAATACTCAATCTGTATAGATTTTGGAGAATCTAGCACTAATAGTCTTTTTACAGGGACACAAAGAAAAATTCTTTATCATTATGGCCTATGGGGCCAAATTTTTAAAAGTGTGATAGCGTCTAAACGCCTTATTAATCCGAGCAAAAAATTTGTACACATGTTATAGATCACAGTTGAACTAACTGTATAGATTTTGGTGAATCTAGCACTTACAGTTTTTTTACAGGGACACAAAGAAAAATTCTTTATCATTATGGCCTATGGGACTAAATTTTTAAAAGTACGATAGCATCTAAACGCCTTATTGAATTGAGCTGAAAATTTACATGAGTATTATAAATCACTGTTGCACTAACTATAAGCATTTTGGTGAATCTAGCATTTATAGGTTTTTACAGGGACACAACGAAAAATTCTTTATCATTATGATCTATGGGCTCAAAGTTCAGTAGCGTTAAATAAAACATCATGTAATAGATGGAGAAAAATACTCAAACACTCTATTATGGTTTTCGATCTTTTGTTTGTTTAACTCCTCTTTCTTTACTTTATCTACAAAACTGTTAATTACTCAATGTTCGGAAAGTCGAGTGGAGTCACTCCAGATTTTTTAATACCTAATCTATTATTTTTAACACAGTAATGTATATATATATATATATATATATATATATATATAAACTTTGTTTAAAAATTTCTGGTAGGGTGTACTGCGACGACTCGGAATCATATAGTAATGATACTTTCCTGATGCGATGGGGTACACAGAAACATCAGAAATATATAGACGTAAGTTAAACTCCATTTTATAAATAAATGTACATGAATAAGAGGAACATTGGTCAATGACAGTATTCGAAGTTTCGTCCACCGGCTTCATTGCAGACCTCACATGCCAAATATTGTGAATATCCAGAATTCCAGATATTCTAAAATTAGACAGAACTATCTCGAATTTCTCCTATGCGATTCGTGCAACCAGCCCTTCAGCGTTGTAAACAGTTTAAGGCCTGCATTGAAGTCTGTGGAGGAAATTTCGAACACCATCTTTGACCCATGTTCCTTTTTTTCATGGACATTAATTATTAAAACGAATATTCACTTACTTGGTCTACGTGGTCTTTCTGTCTGGAGTCTTACGTGGCGTCTTTTTATGTTTTATGTTTATGCGTACACCACCGCATCAGGGAAGCATTTCCGACCCTGCATTGCTATATGATTCCACACTGTAAAAAAAAACGGTAGATTTACAGCATAATATGCTGGCAATATGGGTGCATGGAAGGGGGGGGGGAGTAAAAAAGAAGTAATTTACAGTAGAAACAGCCGTAAAAGAGTCTTGTTTTACAGATGTTTCCGCTGAAAATTGCCTTATTTAACAGCAGAATGTGCTGGCAATATGGGTGCCAGCACATTTTGCTGTAAAAGCTTCCGTTTTTTTTTACAGTGCAGGTCGTCTCGGGATGTACTCCTACCCCATCTAGAAGCTCTGACAAACATAGTACTTAGATACCCTGTATATATATATATACAGAGAGAGAGAGAGAGAGAGAGAGAGAGAGAGAGAGCAATGCAGGCTCGGGAATGCCTTCCTGGCGAGGTGGTGTATACAGAAGCATCAGAAATAAAAATACACCACGTAAGCGAATATTCGTTTTAATGATGAATGTACATAAACTAAAGATACATCGGTCGAAGATAGTGATTATAAAAAATAATGCACATTCATTATTAAAACGAAAAATCACTTACGTGGTGCTTTTTTATTTCTGATGTTTCGCAAGTACATATCAAATTTTATGAAATTCCGCGCAGTAGTTCGTGAGATACAGTTGCCACAAAATTTTGTCACACACACGCACACACAGACATTTTCTAAAAATGGTTAAATCGTGTTCTAGATCTCTCAAAACGTGTAAATCCCTCAAAAACCCGAAGTTGAAAATGTTTACGAAACCAATACTTTTTTCTATTGAATATAGAAGAAAGTAAAGATATAATAAAGACAGGGGCCGCAGCGTTTCGATATTTTTACGTGCGTTTTATCATTTTGTCAGCACTATTTCACAACAGTAATTTTTATAATATTACTATAGCATTAAAATTGAAAAGTAAGCTTAATAAGTATGGTCACATTTATTTGTTGCGAAAAATCTAAAGTGTGAAGAACTATCTTGTTATCATGCTTACAGTTTTTTTTTTTCTTTCTTTTTTTTTTTTTTTTTTTATTTACATATTGCTTGATATTTCTATATATATATTTTTTTTTAATTCATCCTAAAGCATATTTTGAATAATTATTTTATTAGTAATTAACTAACATAATTAGTTACATTATAGTGTTACATTATATCATTTATAGTGTATATTAAAGCAAGTTCAAATAAACATTATAAACTATAATTAATAATAATAATAATAAATTTTGAAATTTCATGTTATTAAAATATTGCATGTTATAGATTTATTTTGTGTCGCGAAAGATTTTTCTTTTTCCCCTAAGAGTGCATTTTCAACTATGATGAAGCGGGCTTTTGAAACATTCCGGGGACGTTGCAAAAAGTGTGATGCAGAAATAAGGATTGAACCTAACCTGGCAGAACGCAAAAAAATTGAATCAGAATCAAGACTAATGGTACTAAGAGCATTAAGGGTAAGAGGTTTTTAACCTTTCTTATTCTAAAAATTGCCTGATAGATCATTAATTATTTGTCCCACAATGCTCAAAGTAAAATTCAGTCTTTCACGCACGCACGCACACACACACACACACAAAAAAGTTTCAGTTTAGGTCAATTTAATAGCAACAAATATTTTAAGACTTTTTTTATACTAAGTTTCACCATTTTAGAACTAAGAAACACCAAGTTTCTCCCATGGTGATATTTAGCACCTAAGATTTTAAAACATTAATTGCAAATATATTAGCTTAAATTAGCACCGCCTTTTTGATTAAACGTTGAACATTTTTTTGAACAATTCGTGAATTTATTTACTTGTATTTTTAACCAATTTATTTCATCTTAAATTATTTGTATCATATGCATCATATTTTAAAAATTTTAGTAATTTACTTTAAAACTAGTATGTTGTGGCCACCGCAAGACTTTCTTCTATATTTTCCTATGGAAATTCACTCAATAAAAATATTTTATTAAAACTATTATTCATTAAAATTACCTACCGTAATGAATGCAGATGATTTTCATCTTAGGAAAAACTAACACTAAGTATAAGTAAAGAAAGACATTTTTATTCTCTGTAAATTAAGTCTTAAAAAATGCATTTTCACAATGGTTAGCTCATATATCAAGTTTCGTACAGTTATATGCCATAGAAGATGAGATATAGCCTTCCCGTTCTCAGGGGAAATTGCAGTATAGCAGCGACACTTATTGGCTGATTTACATCGAAATTTGATCAGCATAATGTTATATAATAGGCTTCTTATATATCAAGTTTTGTTTGATTATACGCAATAAAACCTGGGATATAGCCTTCCATGAAATTGTGGAAATGGACGTATAGCTACACTACCTGTTCAGAAATTGGCACCAAAAGTTGTTAGACACTAATTTATGTTGAGGCGCAACTTCATATAAATTTATATGCAATTCTGTTCAGTAATTCCTGAGACATAGTTTTTCCTTAAATTGTGGAAATCGTTGTATAGCAGCGCCACCTGTTGAGAAATTGACACCAAAAGGTGGTAGAAATTAACTTACGTCAAAGTGCATGCATATAATTTTTTATGCAAATTCGTTCCTGAGATACAGCTTTCCCTCAAATTGTGGAAATCGCGGTCTAGCAGCGCCATCTGTTGAGGAAGTTACAACAAGTTGTTAGGCACTAATTTAAGTCAAGGTACATATGCATATAAATTATATGCAATTCTGTGCTGTAGTTGAGATACAGTCGCCATAAAATTTATGTCTCACACACACAGAGATAGACAGACGTTTTCTAAAAATGGTCAAATCGTGTTCTGGAACTCTAAAAACGTGTAAATCCATCGAAAACCGGAAGTCGAAAATTTTTACGAATTCAGTGCTTTCTTCTATTAAATATAGAAAAAAGTTAAAAACATTAATAAATAAATAAATAAAAAGATTTAAAATATCATTTTATGATATTGGCATGAACACCATTGATTATGAACATTCTGTTTTAAAAACTTCGTAAATTATTCGAAATTTAAGATTTTTCTTAACACTTTTGCGACCGCATGATTTTGTCTTTTTGACAGTAAGGACCGCCTGTGGGCGTTATTCTTCTATTTACGATATTTCAGAAAAAAAAAAAAAAAAATCTGTATTCACATTTATATTTCAAATTGATATACATTGTAATTATATTCTTTCTAATCAAAGTATTTGTACCCATAGTATATTTCATAGTAAAAATATAAATATTGGGTACATACTTAAGAAATAAATACCATACAAATTGCGAAAGAAACGCCCACTGGTGGAATTACAGATTTTCAAATGACGTGAATCTACGTCAGCGGTCGCGAAAGTGTAAACACGTATATGATGTACCTTATTGTAGAAACTTATGAGAATAAATATATGATGAGGAACTTAGCAGTTAATCTACACCAAGTAGTTATCCTTTCCAAAGAGAGTTTATTATTAGACCGTCGCCAATTTCCCAATGCCTAACTATAATGCGACGTAAAACCCACTACAGTCTACTCAGTTTATTATTTTCATGACAGAAAAACCTTGCTCGACGAAATCCGGTTTAAAAAACAGGGAAAAATACAAGATGTACAGAATTTTTAAAGGTCCGATTTATTCAATATTTCGAGCTCAATTTTTGCAATATGTGGATTCAAATAATATTTGCAATCCAGGTATCCAATTAAAAGTTAAAGAGTACTACATTTTTAAGTATTTGAAAATAAATAAATAAATAAATAAAAGGAACGAAATTTTTTAAATTTTAATTTGAGGAAAATATTTTAAAACATAACACTAAATTACACAAGAAAAAAAAAAAGAAAAAAAACTGCCCAATCGTAAATATGCAAACAACAAAAAAAAAAAGGCAGACAGTAATAAAATTATATACAGGATGTCCCATAAATAGCGCCTAAACTCCGCACAGCCAGATTCCTCGTTGGAAGTACATAAAAAATGCCCAAGGAACTGTACCTATACGATCCATAGTTTACGAGAAAAATACGAAAAACAAATTATGACGTTACAGCTGGTGCAAGGAAAAAACACTGTATTAGACTTATCAACACCAGTATTTGCATATCTTTGATAAGCCCGGCGGACATTTTGAACATCTGCCTTTATAAATATTTGCAAATACTGTTGTTGATGTGTTAAATAAAGTGTGTTTTCCTTGCACCGGCTATGACGTCATACTTTGTTTTTCGTATTTTTCTCGTAAACTATGGATCGTACAGGTACAGTTCATTGGGCATTTTTTATGTACTCCCAACGAGGAATCTGGCTGTGCAGAGTTCGGTTGCTATTTATGGGACACCCTGTATATATATATATATATATATATATATATTCTCTTACATTTTAGAATTCAGTAACAAATCAGCATGAAAGTTATGGTATCCTTAGGCGATCTCTTGGGCACCTAAATACTTGCATTGAAAATGCAATCAGCACTCCTGATAAGTAAGTAGATCAATGTATATGTATATAGATATATAGTTATAGATATATATAAACTAACAAAGAAAGTTGTATTTATGAAAATTTAGAATCCGAATTATAAAAGATATTATAATATAGTCAATTTAACCCCTTCCTTCTCGCTCCCGTCAAAGCAACAGGGGGAAATTTTGTTGCCCATGATATTTCCGGGCTGAAGCTTTCAAAATGAAATAAAGCTTTTCTTTTATAATGTGGAGTAACTGGTTTATTTTAAACTAAATAAATTATAACTAAGGTAAAGGCACCAGTATTCCCACCCTCACAAAAGACATGTCAATATAACCGTTAATTCTATACTGATAAGTATAAAGGATTTAAGTCCAAATTCTTGATTTTTCAGGAGACGAAAAATGAAGATAAACTAACTAAAAATTAATCCGAAGAATCGATTAGGAAAAAGGGATTATGTTGATTTATACCTTTTATACCATTCAGTGATTGTCAACCTTCATTTAATAAAGGGAAAAAATGGAATTAAATATTTTATACCAAGCATTAATGCTAAATTTCTGACTTGAATCTTTTTTACCAAGGGATTTTCTCAAAGACTAAATGACATGGATTTAAATCCTTTATACCAATCGATAGAGAATTTTTTTCTGAATCTGACTATGTACTTAACTCAAAATCGACATTTTTGGACTTAAATACTTCATACTTATCAGTACAGAATTAACATCTATGAATTTGAATCCGCGCCTGCTGGATTCTCCTGTTCTGGGGAATCTAGGGCTGGCAGATTCAAATTCATAGACGTTAATAAACGTTTATTTTAACATGTCCTTTATAAAGGGTGGCGAATTACTGGTGCAAATTTTAGGGGTGGCAAACACTGGTGTCTTTATCTTACTATGTATTTTTTATTTCAAAATGAAATTAAAAAAAAAGAAAAAGAAAAAGAGAGAGAGAGATATAAAATAGATAAAACAACGAAAACAAATTACAGTGGATGCAATTGGATGGTAATAATAATCCCTCAATTATAATTACTCAGTTGTAATCCGAAAAAAAAAAAAAAAAAAAAAAAAAAAAAAAAAATCGCACTGATTTTCTTTCTAGTTCCCCATCTCATACGGCTTCTTGCGCTTTTTTATAAAAACAAGGGGGGTAGGAAAGCAAAAGGTTTTTAAGAAATACGTGATTAAAGACATCTTCTTATTTGAAATTCATATTACATTTCATACATCATAAGTCAAAAGAAATTTGCTTCGAAAGCACCAATAAGTACTTATAAAATCAATTATATATATCTTCTTACATGTTAATCAATAAAAATATGCAAATATACATACGTACACACTCATACACACCTTTACATACTTATTTCTTAAAATATAGCTTGGTTATACTACAACAAATTCATAGTTAAAAGTAGTATAAAGAAAACACAGTCACACGCAGCAGATATATAAAAGATAATAAATAATTGGTAGCACAATAATTATAAAAAATTAAGTTCTCTGTTTAAACCCATAGACTAATAAATGTTTTCCTGTATAATGTGACAAGTAAAGCAATGAACAAAGTTTTAAAATTAATCTTGAACTAACATTCACTTAATTTTGGCTTATCGAATCCATGAAAATAAAGTATTAGCATATCTAAATTTAGTCAATACAGATCCAGCTATCAATCGATTTATAATTAGTTAATAAAATTAATATTATGCTCTCGTTGTGCGGTAGTAATTTACAAAGATTGGAAATTAACAGGAGAAGGCATAGACTAATGAGCAAAGATTTTCTTTTCAGGCGTTGCGCAACTAATCAACGTTCTACAGGTATCCGGAATCTTTGGGATACAAATTCATCTTATCCGAAATAATTAGGATACACAGATTTGTGGATACTCAGACGATTTACAAAGAAATCATGGTTTGTAACTCGAATAAAAAAATTCAGAAATGATAATGATTTCCAACATTTTGGAAAATATCATCGTGTAAGTTAAAAATATCTATCACGATTACTCTGATAGTAAATGTGTGACATATTCCCGTTTGCATTTAGTAATTTACAGTACGTTAAAATATTGACAGTACTTGCATGCATACAAAACAACTTTTATCGTAATATGAAAATATGATTTCAGTCTGTTGTCTGTAAGCATTTAGAAACAGGATTTGTGAAATCTTCTCTTCAAAGTTCAAAAGCTGAGATGTTTGTTCCAAAACCATCGCCACTATTCATAGATTAACTATTTTATACCTTACCATTTTCTTAATCTTCTGCTTAATGTCATGTCTGTATTCCTATGAGCAAACATTCTCTGACGATTTGAAAACAAAATCACCTTAACATGCTCCATCTTCTTGATTATATATCTATGCTCATAAGCATTCAGAATGAACATTTGTGGAATCTTTCATTGTCAATACATTCTGTAATTCATTATCTGAAATAAAAAATCTCGATCTGAAAAAAAAAAAAATTTATAAGCATCCAATATCAACATTTTTCCATAATTAAATCATCTTATAATTTGCCATTGCATACAACATTACTTTTTGACGTTATGAGTGAAGGAATAACGTCCATCCGTCGCTCATAGAAACCTGTATAAGTCGGCTAAAACCTGATCCGAACCCGACAGATGAATTTGAAATCAACACGAAATCCGACTCAAATTAAAGAAAATAAATAAATAAATAAAAATTATGAACCTGATCTCGCTAAAACAATATTCTTCGACCCGAAATTGTAATAAAGAATTTTGACGAACCAAACGCAATTTATTTATGCCCGAAAACTAAATGAAAATTAATAATCTATCTAATAATCATGCAATACTTTTAAAATTATAAAATAAAGTAAATTTTCATTGTCACACAATAGATGAACCATTTTAATAAGAGTTGAAAATGTGATTACTAATACAATACGTTAAAATTTTAAAATTTTAAAAAGGATTAATAATAATTTTTAACTATTTATGCGTGTTGTGTACTGTGGAGAGTGAAAAAGTGTCCGTTAAATGAGAATAATTATACATGTGTCCGTTAATAGAAGTGTCCGTTGATAGAGATGCCTGCTATTTGATGTGTCCGATATGGATGTTTACATTTCTTTAATAATTCGGATACGTGTACATATTTATCATAGGTATAGTGCACATTTTTTTAAAGATGTTCTCAACTCAATCCGACTAGTTGAAAACTAAACCCTAACCAAACCCTAACCCGACACGCAAGGAAAAAAAAAAAATCATTCAACCTGTTCCACAAGAAAAAAAAAAATTATTTTTCAATCAAACCGACCCGCAAGGAAAGATAAAAGAAAAGAAAAGAATCAGTCAGCAACTCGATTCACATTTCGGGAAAAAAAAAAAAAAAACTCAGTTAATCCAGTTCGGGTAAAAAAATGGGTTACCCGAACCGATGCATGCCTCTCTACTTACAACAAATTTCTTTATGCAAACTCTACTTATATATTCATAAGCATTACACTTATTCATAAGCATTCAGAATAGCATTTGCAGAATCTGTCATTGTCAAAGCATTCTGTAATTTTCATGAGAATACTTTTAAGAAAAAATTAATTTCTCTATCGGTATGCCCAAAACATACAAAAAATTCATTAAAATTCTTTTTAAAAACTATAATTATGCGAAAAGTTTTAAAAAAGAAATATTATATGCCTTAAATAATCTGGTGTGTCACTCACACGACTTTCTCTTACCCTGAAATTTAATACCATTGATAGAGGTTGGAGATTAAGAGGTAAGACAACGAGTACTGTTATGTAAACCTGTGTTAAAACAATTTTAATTAGGCTTCGGAAGAGTTTTATATGATAACCAGTTCTGTGGGAGGGGGGTTGCCGCCCCCCCCCCCTCAACCCCCCGTTTCATTACTGCACATACATTTATATAGAATTTAAATCTGTTATTAAAATTAAAAGTTCACTTAAAATTATTCAGACAACTTTCCCACGCAAATTTCCTTGAAACTTATCAGTCTTGATCAAACTCCTCCAGCATCAAACTTACGTTAACTTGAAAATACAGCTTTTGGATCTCCTAAAATTATTCCTGAGACTCAGACAAAGATCAAATGTTAAAATTTTGACTTCGATAATCAGGAAGCCTCAAAACATGTAAATATACAAAAAAACAAGCGATGAATACTTAGCTTTAAAACATATATTATTTACCACATGTCTATGAGGAATTTATTGCAGTTTCTGAGCAACTTTCCAGGACATGATAAAATATTATAGTAAAGCACTTCTACTAACAATAAAAAAGAATGTTATCGCTTAAATATTTGCAGCTATGTATATTTTTTGAAGATTATGTACAGACCAAATCGTGCACCTAAATATAATCCTAGTAATAACACACGGCACAACCTGAAATACATTTCCATCAATTTACAGCTATTGTCGCACTATGATCTAGTTCTCTGTGTAGCCCTGTAAATGAACAGTGAATGATTTCCCAACCATATTCTACACGAGACATGTTTTTATGCATATAAAATATATATATTCATTTCATTTGTTTTAGTGCAGTCTATACCTGTTAAACTCTACTTACCTGCAATTTCCCCCATAGACGTAATGTATTTGAATTCTCTTGGGTGTCCCTGTACACGAACCATTTGCTCCATCTCAACGAAAAGCTTAGTATAGCGTCCCTATATCATACACATTCTGAATACCAAGTTTGGACTTTCTGCTATAATTTGTTTTTGAGATATGCTGATAACACACACAGAGAAAGAGAGATACACAGACCAACCGCTAAAAACATGATTTTCGGATTCAGGGGACCTTAAAAGGTGTAAATCTAACAAAAACTCGCTTTAGAAAATTTGTCCCAAAAACAATACTTTCTCTACCTTAAGGGTAAGAGAATGTAAAAAGGGAGGCGGCATTAAAATTCGATTTTCGATAACAAATAATAAAACATGTTTTATTAAAATTATTTTCTATAATTTTAATACTTCAATAATAATAATAATAATCTGGTGCATCACTCATACGACTTTTGCTTACCCTGAAATTTAATACTATAAATACAGGTTGGAGATTAAGGGGTAAGATAACGAGTTCTGTTGTGTAAACCTATATGTTAAAACAATTCAAATTAGGCTTTGGAAGAGCTTTATATGATTTGGTTCTGTGTGAGGGGGATTACCGCCCCCCCTCAACCCAGCCGTTTCTTTATTGCACCAACATTTATGTAGAATTTAAATCTGTTATTAAAATTAAAAGTTCTCTTAAAATTATTCAGACAATTTCCACACGCAACATTCCTTGAAACTTATCAATCTTGATAAAACTTTTCCAGCAACAAGCTCATACTAACTTTAAAATGCAACATTTGGATCTCCTAAAATTATTCATTTTTAAGTCACTCTAAGAGACACAGACAAAGATCAAACGTTAAAAAACTTGATTACGGTAATCAGGAAGCCTCAAAACGTGTTAATATACAAAAAACAAGCGATGAATATTTAGCTTAAAAACATTCATTATTTACCATATCTCTATGAGGAATTCATTTCAATTCCTGAACAGCTTTCCTGGAAATTAAAATATTATAGTAAAGCACATCCACTAACATAAAAAAAGAATGCCATCGCATAAATATTTGCAGCCCTGCATATCTTTCGAAGATTATGTACAGTACAAATCACATGGTGAACCTAAATATAATCCTATAGTAATAATATATGGCCCAGCCTGAAATACACTTCCACCAATTTACTGCTATTGTCGGACTTTTATCTAGTTCTTTTGTGTAGCCCTGTAAACGAACAGTGAATGATTTTTCTACCATATTCTACGTCAGACGTTTTTACTCATAAAAAAATATATTCGTTTCATTTGGTTTAGTGTGTCCATAGATGTTTAAACTCTACTCTGTATTTTCCCCCATGGACATAATGTATTTGAATCCTCTTGGGTGTCCCTGTACACGAACCATTTGCTTGATCTCAACGAAAAGTTTAGTGTAACATCCCTATATCGTACGTATTTAGAATACCAAGTTTGGACTTCCTGCTATAATTTGTTTTTCAGATATGCTGATAACACACACAGAGAGAGACAGATACACAGACACACAGACACACATACAGACCATTCGCTAAAAACATGATTTTAGGATTCAGGGGACCTCAAAACGTGTAAATATAACAAAAACTCACTTTCGAAAATTTGACCCAAAAACAATATAGTTTCTCTACCTTATGGGTAAGAGAGAAAGTAATAATAATAATAATAAATATCTAACCGTCAAACTTGTGAAACGTTTTGAATCTTTCTTATCATTGTAGGAATTTATTGGCTGAAGATGTACAGAAGACATTTTTGAAAATTGGTTTTTATATTAAGTTTTTGGTAAGTATCAAATATATTACTATTCATTTTATATTGAATAAAAATTATGGTTAAAGTCTTTATTTTCTTTTATTTACTTTTTGCTCTTTAATTGACATTCACTAACTTCGGTGTTTCCTGATCCGTGTTAAAATAATGAGAATCGGTTATATTTTTCACTATTTAATCGAAATAATTCCATGCACAAACTAATATGTTGTGGTCACCACATGACTTCCTTCTATTTTATATTAATCCCGATTTGCGAAATGCATTTTGTATTTCGCATAGCTCAAAAACGAATGATCGTAGAATGTTGTAAATTTATATGTGTGACTGTCATGATGTCTAGTTGTACACCTGCAACTTTGGTTTCAATACGAGCTTCTGTTTCAGAGATATCAACGACTTTACACGAATTTTTGTGACGCCTGTATGTAAGTATGTGTGTGTGTGTGTGTATATCTCGCATAACTCAAAAACGGTTAGACGTAAAACGTTGTAAATTGGTATATAGGTTTGTTATAACATCTAGTTGTGCACCTCCCTTTTTGGAGTTTCTGGTATTTTCCGTTTTGGAGATATTTTGGAAAATTGTATTCATAATGACCAAAAATACAAAGGTTTTGGCGTTATATATGACCTACCATCACAGAGATTTCAAAAGAAGCTAATGATAGAGCCAGTAATGATATTGTTATGAAAGTTGAAGACATTGTTGCGTGTAGAAAGTTATGCTTAAAGACATAAGCAGGTTCTAGTCGACGAATGCATTTTATTTAATTAATATTCAGCCCGTAGATAGAGTTTGTAATAATAATTATTTAAAAAAAAAAAAAATTGTCGACATTTTAGCGTGTAGAATGTAATTCTAAGGCCCACTGCGCACTGAAGAGACACGAAAGAAATTCTGAAGCGACAAGCGACACACACATGCTCTAACAGCTTTCAGGATAAGAAATTCTATTTAGATTATACGTGTGTTGCATGTCGCGTCAAACTTTGTCTCATGTCTTGTCAGTGTGCGGCGGGCCTTAACGACACAAACAGGTTCTAGTTAACGAATTCACTTTATTTAATGACTATTCAGCGCTTAGATTGGGCCCATAATAATATTGTTATGAAAGTTGTTGAAAGCTTTTTGTGTACAGAGAGTAATTCTTAAAGATATATGCAGGTTCTAGTCGACGAATGCTCTTCATTTAATAAACATTCAGTAAACAGTTGAATAAATATCTTTTTTTTTGTGCTTCAAAAAGCAATAATCAATTAATATTTTTGAAACAATCCAATGAAACGGCCATTTTTACTACAGGAATAATAAAAAACATTGTTAAATACACTGCAGAGCATAAATTCCGCTAAATCAGGAACAAACGAATATTTCGATGTCTGAACGGAATTTGAATTCATCGAGAGTATTGTCAGTGGTTTATGGAATTTTCAAGATAGTTCTGCGTGAGAAACCAATGCATCATTACAAATTTTCCAGAACTAGACTCCTACTGAGGTTAGAGTTTCCAAATTTTGTGAATCCTGTATTACCACTTTTCACCACATTTGAATGCCTAATTTGAGGTTATGCCAATGCCCACCTTTTTGGAAATGAAAATGCTTTCATCTGTTTCCATTTTTATTACGTATAGAAAGCAGCACATAAAGATACAGGCAAGTTCTAGTCTACAATCATCAACAATCACTCTTCTTTTTTTTATTTTTTTATGGTTCTTGAGAGTCATTTATAGAACTTTCGAAGAATTTAGTTCTACGCAATAAACTAATGAATTTTTCCGAAAATCTCCAGAACTCTTTTCCTATTGATCTTTCAAATCTTGTAAAACCTAAACTACAAGTTTTTGCCAGATTCGGTAGCCAAGTCGCCAAATTCGACGCCGATTCGCCAAATTCGATGTCAAAACCAAAAATCTGCTCTGGCTACTAACTTGGCGGCTTGGCGAGATTAGCAATAAAATTTTGCGGCAAATATTGTTTCAAGGTAGCCGGAAACGCTTTCTCAATTTTAACTGAATTGTTTAGCTTAATTGTTTTGGTGAAATTGATCGTTTCTCGCCACTAATTTTTGCCAAAAACAAAACTGGGTCATCTACCCTAGAATGATTTTCATTGAACTCTATGCTGTGCATTTGCCAATGAGAAATTCTGTAATAAGCCGTGGAGTACTATTACTGAAAAAACTACTATATTTGTCTCGGCGGTATATATAATCGTATTTTCGTGACTTTTTTTTTTTTTTTTTTTTTGGTTAAAGTGGCATTTTTTTTTTTTTTTCTTGTTTTATTTTTGTTTTAAGGAATGCTCGTGGACTGGAACATGCCTGTTTATTTAAGAATCGGTGAACTCACACAAAAATGTCAATGCTTTCATAACAATATATATATATATATATCTATGGTTGTATAATGAAGTCATGTGGTGGGGTGTTATTCAACTGCACTCGAAATATACCAACTGCACTCGCTAGTCTTAACCCCCCTTTCACTTACTCTCTTGCAAATTTCTATCTTACCACCCCTTCGCTCTGAATAGGAAGAACCCAAAAGTTTGTTGGTGAAATTATACTAACTGCTCTAGCTGGAAGTTTATAATTTTATTTGTAATTTAACCGAGTTACCTGCGTTTTCAGATTCATGCACAGTGAGGTAAGGGAGTCCAGTGAAGTTTTTTTTTTTATTTTACGTATCTGATAGTGATTACTGCGGAATCGAGTTGCGGTCGTTCTCAGATTCATGCACAGCATGGTAGGAGTGTCCAGTGTTCTTTCTTTTCTTTTTTTTTTTTTTTTCTTTTTTTTTTGTGGTTTTTACGCGCGTGGTAGGATTACCGTGGAAGCGAGTTACGGGCGTTCTCAGATTCATACACAGCAAGGTACGGGTGTCCAATGACTTTTTTTTTTTTTTTTTTTTTTAACGTGTGTGATAGTATTGCACCAAGCTACGTGCGTTTTCAGATTCATGCACAGCGAGGTAGGAGTGTCCAGTGATTTTTTTTTTTTTTTTTTTTTTTGGTTTTAACGTGCGTGATAGTGATTGCCGCCGAACCGAGTTACGTCCGTTTTCAGAATCATGCACAGCGGGGTAGGAGTGTCCAGTGATTTTTTTTTTTTTTTTTTTTTTTTTTTTCTGCGTGCGTGATAGTGATTGCTGAGTTACAGACGTTCTCAGATTCCTGCACAGCGAGGTAGGGATGTCCACTGATTATATATATATATATTTTTTTTTTTTTTTTTCCATTGCATCTTTCTTTTTTCTATTTCATTACTTTCAGTGAAATGATCTAAATTCAGAACGGGCGTTTCAAGTAGCAAGAGGCGTTTGCATGTCCGAGTGCAGTTGGTAGTTTTTTAAAGTGGGGGGAAAATAAGCGAGTGCAGTTGGTAGTCGCCCATGTGGTATCCACATCAGATTTTTTTTTTTTTTTTAATCTTTTGACAAAAACATGTTAATGTGTTTTAAGCTTTATTATTTTACTATTAGTATATATACCTTTTATGCAAAAAATAAAATAAATAAATTCTCTCTTTTCCTTTCAGAAAAAATACATGATGAGCAATTTGAATGAAGAGGATAATTATGAAGAACATCACGAAAATTCTTTAAGCGGCGAAGATGATGCCACCGCTTTTCGAAAAATATGCATCAAAGTATATCTAAGTCGGAAACTCGACACAATCGCATACTGTATTTCTCTAATTAATATTTTGCCGATAGTGGTTGAATATTTAATTCTCTTCACGAACTACGCATCGAACTCTGATAAAAAGTATTTAGGAACAGAAATCTTGCTGTGTGAAATTATTAACGGCATTTTGGCCTTGCTTTTTTTATTCGAAGCCGTAATTAAAGTAAGTAATATTTATGCATATGTTTTTATTTTTTATTTATTATTTATTTATTTTTTATATTTTTATTTATTTATTTATTTATTTATTTTATTCTTTTTTTTTTTTTTTTTTTTTTTTTTTTCTGTATTTGTATTTGTGCAGAGGAAAATTTCTATCCCAAACTATAAAATCTTATTAAAAATTTTAATTAAAAAAAAAGAATATAATCCATAAATTTTATAATAATTGTTAATCATTTTATAATTAATATTGGAAGGCTAAATGCACAATATATCGGATTCATAAGGTTTTGTCTTTGAGCTACTCTAATTTTTAATCAGTAACGAAATTCAGTTCTATACCACAGCAATCTTTTTTTTAAATATATGTTAAATTGAATAAATCTTTTTTTTATTCATTACAACTGAAGATCACTTAAGAATTTTATGAGAATTCTTTCAGTCACGTACGATTTTGTACACCGACACTGAGTGTTTTAAAATGTTTAATCAGACAAATATTTCATCAGATAACTTTTAAACTACTAACATTAGTATTATACAGGAAATCCGAATCAAATTTCTTCAATTTTGAGAGACCCCTAAACTTAACAGAAAGTTTAAAAGGAAGGTTTAAGAAAAATATAAAATTAGATAACAGGACTAATGCACTTAAAAATAATAATAATTAAAAAAAAATCAGTTTTAAAAAAAATTAAATAAAATCAGTTAATTTCTCACATGAAATGTTGTTTCATCTGAAAAAATGATCCGGTTTAAAAATTCATGCTTATCTTCGATGTGAGATAACTTCTCTACAGTAAATGCAACCTGCTGAGGCCTAACGTTTGGTTGCAGTTGATACGTGCAAAAGTACGTACGTCGTACGCGAAAAATAAAAATTGTTGTAAAATCTAAGAATTAAGCAACCAATTTTGCCTAATGCTGGCAACGTATCACTAATACTTCTTCTTCTTCTTCTTTTTTTTTTTTTTTTTTTAATTGACTGGTGAAATTAGGAACATTTGAAATAGGCACACTGTATTTCCAACTATAAAAAGTTTTCTAATGGCACGTGGCTAGTTACTTTTAATGTCGTTCATTTTATAAGGGCCGTGTATTGAAAAAACAAAAAATTAAAGGAATAACTTTTAACCGAGACCGTGTAGTTAAAAAATTAAATTAGTAAAATGAAGTCCTATCTTTCAAAAGTCATTTTAAAAAGGCATATTTGAACAGTATTTAGTGAGATATTAAAAACTGAAAAACGATTTTTTTTTTTTTTTGGGGGGGGGGGGGGAGGGGGGGGAGTATTGCTTTTTTGGTGCGTTAAAATTCGATGCAAATGTCTGATTCAGGGGTTGGGCACAAATTGAATGAAATTTACATATAAATTTTATATGTTTTTTATGTTATTCTTTTCGTTTTATAATTTTTTTTTTTATCAGCTTCATTTTATAAATGTTTATTTTCTCCATTTTAGTTTTTTTTTTTTTTTTTTCCCTTACAGAGAAACAGATTTTTGAAATTATTTGAACAGAATTAGGTGTCTTGAATTAATGAAATCATACAAAATACTAATGAGATATGTAAAGAGTTTTTCTTTAACCATAAGAATGTAAAATAAAAACATAAAAAGTATAAAATTTTCAAGTAGGTTTTGACGGCGAATTAATAAAGCATTTTCAAGCAGGTCGGGCATAGCTGGTAAAACACAAACAAACTTTGTATTTCGAAGTCTGCGAAAAGAAATCACATTGTTTCTGAAAATGTAAGATTATAATTTTGTGAAAATTGTAAAAACTTTGTAAGCTAAAAAATTACAGAAAGGTCTTTGACAATTAATAAATTATGCTTTCTATGTTTATGTACAATTATGTAATTTATATGAATGCTTCCACTAAGCTTTAATTTATCATATAAATCTAAACTACTTTACGTTAAAATCTAGTTGCTCAGTATAACATGATATTATTTTAAAGATTATTTTACATTTACCAAAAGCGTATTTTATATTTTTGGGGAGAGGCATTTCTAGGAAATTTACGTTATCAATTTAACATTTATTTAAATCCCAGTTATCACACAACAGTTTTTTTTTTTTTTTTTCTTTTTTTAAGCATGACGAGTACGACAGGTCGTACTGTTGCTTTCGGGCAGTGATTTTGCGTTGCTACCAGTTTTTATCTATCATCTTGAATGAACGTGAAAACATTTTTTGTTCTTATTTAAAATATATAAAGTTTGTTATTGTATCTGGCTGAATTATTAGATTTTATCAAAAATTGGTACACTTATTAATCAGGACAAAATCTGCTAACGCTGTATTTTTTAGTTCAATCGGATAATTGGTTCAAAAGATATTAAATAAGAACCCCATTTTAACATGAAAATTATTAAAAAGAAAAAAAAAAAAAAAAAAAAAAAAAGATGCCTAAAATGAATAAATAAGTAAATATATTTCTTTTTATGTCAAAAGAGAAAAAAAAAATATATATATATATATGTATATATATATATATATATATATGAAAGTGCAAACTTTTTATTATTATTACTTTTTTTTACTTTCTTCTATATGTAATATAGAGAAAGTATTGGATTCGCGAAAATTTTCGACTTTTTGATGGATTTACATGTTTTGGGATATGGAGAACACGAATTAATAGTTTTTAGAAAATGTCTGTCTGTCTGTCTGTCTGTCTGTCTGTCTGTATCATTTTTTTTGTGGACGCTGTATCTCACGAACCAATGAATGAAATTTAACCAAACTTGGTATTTAGTTGCACCCTGACATAAACTGGCGCTGATTAGATTTTGGGATCAATCGCTCAATGCGTGGCGTTGTGATCGCATTTTATGCAAATTTTTAACATGGCAGCATAGGACAAAATTCCGTATAAATGGGCATAAAGAGAGTTATTTTACACTTGTGATTGTAAAATTAATACAAATTATTGATAACAGTAGTAGTTAGCTAGGAAAAAAATTTTGTGCATGGGGGGGCATCGGTCCCCCCCCGGGGGGAAATCCCCCCCCGGGGAAGTAAATTTTCAAGATGGGTATCTTTCGAAAGGTCTCGTTGATAATAGTAATAGTTAACTTGGAAAAAAATTTTGTGCATGTGGGGGCATCAGTTGCCCCCCCACCGGGGGGGGGGGGAAGTTCCCACCCGGGGGGGCAAAGTTTCAAGATGGGTATCTTTCGAAAGATCTCGTCAATACCTTTAAAACGAATGGTTTAACGATAAATCTGTGATAATTTAAACCAAAGTTATCGATTTTTTTTACTTTTAACAAAAAAAAAAACAGAAAAATATCGCAATTTTTTTTTTTTTTTTTTAAACGAAATTTAACCAAACTTGGTATTTAGTTGGTCCCCGACATAAACTGGTGCTGATTATGTTTGGGGATCAATAGCTCAACAGGTGGCGCTGTGATAGCATTTTATCTAAATTTTTAACATGGCAGCATAGGACAAAAATTCGTATAAATATGCATAATTAGAGTTGTTTTAAACTTGTGATTGTAAAATTAATATGAATTATTGATAATAGTAGTATGTAACTAGGAAAAAATTTTTCTGCATGGGGGGGCATCGCTTCCCCCTGGGGGGGAAGTACCCCCCCGGGGGGATAAATTTTCAAGATGGGTATCTTTCGAAAGGTCTCGTCAATACCTTTAAAACGAATGGTTGAACTATAAATCTGTGATAATTTAAAACAAAGTTATCGATTTTTTTCACTTTTAACAAAAAAAAAAAAAACTTAGAAAAAAAAAAAATCGTACTTTTTTTTTTTTTTTTTTTTTTTTTTTAATATTGTTACTGATTGAATATGTATAGGTAAATATAGAAGAAAGTCTTGTGGTGGCCACAACATACTAGTTTTTTTAAGTAACTAAAATAAAATTGAGAAAAACCGTGCTAAAGAAACGGAACAGTTTCAGTATAGTATTTCTCGGCGAAATTTGAAATTTGGCACCGAAGTAGCTCGGACATTTCTCGCCAAGATCTTTACTTACGCAATGGCGATAGCCATTTTAATTCGTCGCCAAAATGACAAAAAAAATTTAAAAGCCGCAAAGGACTCTTATGCTGAAGCTATAGCAAAGAAATTTTAAGAAATGAATATAGTAACGGATGCTAGGGAATGAAACACAGTTATTACATGCCTTGATAGGAAGAATAGATTAATTTATAGATTAATATAAGCCTGCACTAAATTAAATTCCGTTTTGTGCAAAATTTTATATCTTTTACTTAAAAAAAAAAATGGCTTAGGTTTCTTTCTTTCTTTTTTCCCCCCTAGACTGCCGCAGAAGGGTAGGAGTAAAATTGTGATGGCATGTCTCTGAACCACCCTGGGGGTGTGCCCCAAACCATACACAATTGTCCATTGCGTATCTTTAGAGCCGCAAACTCTCCATCAATCTCCCAAAGATTGATAATATTGTAAGCAGTGTTGTGCACGAACGCGTTCATTTGAACGCGTTCATGAGTTTAGCTCAAAATTTTTGAGTTTTGAGTTGAACTTCGCTCGTTTTTTAAATTATGAACTTGAGTTGAGCGTAGTTCGTTTTTTACACGAACTTGAGCGTGAAAAAGCAATTCAAGCTCAAACTCATTTTAAATATTTCTGTCTGAAATAGGAAAAGGAAAGTGGAAGAAGATAAGAACAGAAAAGAGAATAATTGCGCAAAATGGATTCCGGAAAAAAAGGGAGCTTGGAAGAAAAGGGCACTCGGGAAAAAAGGCACTGGCAAAAAGGGCACAAAAAAAAAAAAAAAAAAAAAAAGGCATCCGAGAAAAAAGGGCATTTTTGCAATTTGCAAATCGCAAATACAATAAACATCAAATAATGAATTTAAAGAATGATTTGTCCTTTATACATTTTTAGAAATTTAAATCAATTAAATTTGTTCCACTTTTTCTTAGTATATACCTGGGGGATGGGGGGTCTAGCATCAGATTGAAAGACAATAATTGTTTTTATATCACTTTCTTATTGATTTTAATGAAACTGTGTCTAATATTCAATTGCTCTCTATGAAAAAAAAAAAAAAAAATACAGTGTTACACATACTGCGGGGACTGAAGGCGGGGGGGGGGGAGGGGGAGGAAATTGTTTTAATAACATAGATCTGAGATCGAACCCAGCATTTCCTGCCTAGCAGCTTTGAAGGTATTTGTGAATATATTAATTTGCAATTTGAATGCAATATTACAGTGATATTTAATTAGATTAAAAGTTTTTATGGAAATTATGTTATCAAAGAATGGCAAAGTCTCGTTATTTGTATATTTTACGAAATATTCATAAATTGTCTGTATTTTACGGGATGCTTTTTTTTTTAAAAAATAAATATTTACGATTTTAAAAATATTTTATATAGATTCAGTAAACTTTTAGTTACGAGAAACGATAACTATATAATATAAATAAATTTTGAAATATTTTAGGCAGCGTTTAGTGGCATAATCATCATTTTTGTAAAATTCTAATTTTAGTTTTAGGAGTTTTCCAAGATGAAAACGGTGATAAAAATTTCCAACTTTCATACATTTCAATAGTTATTTCTCAAGAAAAATAAAGAAATAAGTCAGAGACGCACCCACGGGGGGGGGGGGGGGGCTTGAGGGACTGAAGCCCTCCCCAGAACCGGCTAACTTGATAAAAATTTCAGTCCTAAATGAAGAAAATATCGTTAAAAATATTTATAATATTTATATACTATATTTAAATAATTATATAAATCTTTGAAATTCTTACTGTGAATAACAAATAAAATAAATTATCTATTTAATCTTTCATCTTCATCCACGGATAGAACTTTGTACAATTACTCTTATCCCCTTAGGGCTCACACACACATCTCCCAGCCCACCCTACAAGCAAAGCAAATGGCTTTTGGGAATAGCGGAAGTACCATTCTTTTAAAGAAAAAGATGGACTATGGGCAGTTTCAGTGGGGCTTTCAGTTTTCTCACTTCATCCTTTTATCAATGAAAGGAAATGCTCGGAAATTAGTTTTATGAGGGTGGTTCAATTCGTCGCGGGTGTATAAGTTTTTTTTTTTGTTGTTGTTGTTGTTGTTCTCCTATATTTGTAGAAAACGGTTTCGGTAACAAAATCTCTGCAATCTGCTGCCCTTAGGCTGCACCACCCCTTTGTTGTGTATACATTGCATCCTTTTAAGGCGGCCTTGGAAAAAAAGAAGCTTTTAGATTTGGACAACCAGGCACCAAGTCTTTCCAGAATTAATGAGAAAAAAAAAAAAAAAAAAAAAAAAAAAAACACAAAACAGGATGAAATCATTATATTATTTATAATCAGTTTCACTGCATACGAAAGACGCACCACATCCCATTTTCTGAAATTCGAATATTGATGTACACATTAACAAGACTAAGAGGTAAATACTAATTTTATATTTGAATTATATTATACATTATTATTATTGCCTTGTTTTAAAACTCACTCATGTTTGAAAAGATTTTTAATTTTTTTTTTTATTATTGTAATGATAAATATTTGCATATTCAATATATTCGGAGAATTAATGCGAATTCTATCACTTTTATTTGTCTTTGCACCCGAGATTTAACTTCAGTATATATGCTTGAAATCAAATGTCCTGTCATTTTAATGCTTTCATTAAGGTGCAATAGAAAATGACTGTCCCTTTAGTTAATTTTCTAAAAATTAAAAAAAATATATATATTTAATATTTCAAATATAAATTATTAATATTTAAATTATCAAAGCTGATAAACAGAAGTGTTGGGTTCGATCCCAGGTCGCGCTCGTCGACCTAACTGTTCGGAGCTTTTTGTGGTTTTCTCCAAAACTCGCGTAAATACGGACTAAAACCCTTAGAAAGACGCCCATTGAGGGCATTCCACCTATAAGCTAGGACCTGGTATAGTCAATCGGTCTTACGCTATATAACCAACCTAATATATAAATTTCAAAACTATCTGAAATAATCGTAATAATAAAACATAAATTTTGTGCGTGATAACCATAAATATGCATATATACTTACATTAATATCATTATTGCTGTTATTATACTTACAAAGTTTAAAATCCAAACTTCCGAATAGAAATATTGTGTTCATGATTTTGTGATTCTAGCTAATCTAAAAATGTCCAGCAAAAAGGAAAATTGAGAATGATTTTTTCAAAATTGTTTTTCAATATAAATACACTTTAACACTTGTTTTTTTTTTTTTTTTTTTTTTTAGCTTATTCATTTTCATTTAAGAATTTTTCTTAGTCTGATTTGATTTCTTGTTAACTTATAGTATAGTTTAGTTGGAAGATTTAAGGCCGATTGACTCCGCATGCGTCCTAGGCCTATAGGGGAAATGCCCTCCGTGAGAGTCTTTCTAAGGAGTCCTAGCCCATATTTATGCGAGTTTCGGAGGAAACCACGGAAAATTCCGAACGGCTAGGCCGATAAGCGCGACCTGGAATCGAACCCGGCACCTTCCATCTACCAGCATTGAGCGCAGAACCGTTCAGCCGCTTGTGGGCCCTTATAATATTATAAGAAAATGCATAGTTATTAAAAAATATTAAGTTGTTTATCATTAATTTTTAAGAGGGAAAAAGTTGATTATTTTTGATGAATATAGTATTAAAAAATTATCTAATTCTGTAATTCAAATAAGTAGTAGTTAAGAGAAAAAATAATTCGTATTCGGATTAATATGTCCCGTACAGATTTAGCTTACAGAATACCAAAAATCTGTATTTAGAAAATTAAACTTATTTCTCAATCAAGAATATGTTCATCCAACGTTGGCAATGATTCTCTGTCTTACGGCTATTTCCGAACATAGAATTTTTTCCCTATTTAATCGTAAAAAAATTATTCAAAATCTTGTTAAACAACGTTATATAAAAATTACTGAAGATTAAGATAGGAACCATTCACAGTTTGAACAGCGAGATTTTAGAAGAATTGGACAGAAAAATGTTCTTTTTTTCTAAGCAATACTTATAAAGGGAAGAGGGGGCTCTTCAACTGTTGTCGCTGATAGCGAAACCCCGTGATATTATATGGGGAAACCTGTAATGCAAATTACCCATTACCTAATGTATTTTTTAAAATAATGTTTAGATATTTCACAATCGTTAAAATAATTCATCCTTTCAACAAATTGATTTTTTTTTTTTTTATGTTTTGTTTTAAAGCTTTAAAATGCGCATAATTAACTAAAAGTATTTTTCGCCCTTTACAGCTTCAAAACAAAATGCTAAAAATTTAAAAAATCCGTTTTCGGAAAACAAAAATCAGTTTAATGATATTACGAGTTTGGCTGTCAGCGACGATTGATAAAGCATCCCCTTAAAATTAAAAACTGAAACTGAGCAAAATAATAACTCACGCTAAGACATTGATTGATTTAATGTAATGATGATGTATGTAAATTTAGAAGATAATAAATAAAGCTATGTCGTAATCTCCCCCCCCCCCCCCAAAAAAAAAAAAAAAAAAAAAAAAAAAAAACTTTAAAAATGCTCTGTGTTTATCACTAGCTGTATTCATAATATTTGCAATTTTAAAATAAGTATTTTGCCAAAAATATACACACAGACAAATAAATTGGTCACAGTGACCTGCCAAAATGCTCAGCTGACAATACAGAATTGACTAACCAAAATAACTGACTAGCCAAAAAGTGTACTTGCTGAACTAGTCTCCAAAACTGAAAAGTGTACTTGCTGAACTAGTCACCGAAACTGAAAAGTGTACTTGCTGAACTAGTCACCAAAACTGAAAAGTGTACTTGCTGAACTAGTCTCCAAAACTAAAAAGTGTACTGGCTAAGCTAGTCACCAAAACACTACTCCAGACTAGGAAGGTTAATATTATTAGACAAAGAAGGCTAGTCGATAATCATAATTATCTGACCAGGAAGGTTAGTCAACAACCGCAGTTGCCAGACAAGGCAAGTTAGTCAGAATCTACACTTGATTAAGAAAGTTAGTCAACAGATCCCAGGTATCTGACTAAGAAAGCTAGTCAATTTTTAAAGAATATTTGAAGAGGCAGGATAGTCAAGATTATTTGCCTGACTAACCTGTCTGGTAATATCTGAAGAGGAAAACTAGTCTCTATTTCACTAAGCTGCCTCATAATATTTGTGGAGGAAGATTAGCTAGGAAAAAAAAAATGACTAGCCTGTCTCATAAAATTTGAGACAGATACATACTTGCCAACATATTTGTTTTAAAAATCTGTAGATTTTATCGGAAAAAAAAAAACAGTAGATTTTGTAAATTGACATTTTTAACAATAGAGACTGAATTTATGTAAATATATAGTAGACGAAAAGAAAAATATATGAATATTTACAAAATATTTTTCATAAATAAAAATTTTCTTTAAATAAAAATCACTCATCTTTCAAACGAAAACAAATAAAATATTGAGATTATGTTTCTCAAGAATTAATTTCAAATCCTAAAAATTGGGAAAAAGAAAATATTGCCAATGATATTTACTTAAACACAAATTTTTACATTCGTAGCAGATTTTGCTTCATTAAGAAAAGAACAATTAAATTGTTATTCATAGCAATTTTAAACTAAATTTTCACTGCATTTAGAAATTAAAATGTTCTCCAGATTTTTATCAGATAATGAGGATCAAAATTCAGTTTTTAATTATCTTATCTGACTGAAAATACACTCACAATGACTATGTAAATATACTATTTAATTACAAAGCATTATTTAAAAATCTGGTGTGAAACAACCACACGTTTTTAAAGGAACGCGCTTGCGAGACCTGAAATTGAGTTATTTATACAGGACGCCTATCAATTTTCCTGAACTAACCAACTATATCATTCGAAAGGACTTCTAATAGAATGTTTATATAGCAAATTTGAAGAAAATCGTCAGAGCCGGTTTTGAGATACGGACTTACGGTCCCACTTCTGGTTTCTGATGTCCCACTTCCGGTTTTTCAATTTTTACCAACATTTGGAAAATGCATCTGTGAACCAGACCTGTCTTAATTCTGAAGTTTTGTAGTTCTATCTTTATTAGTTTCGGAGATATGATAGTCAGGAGATTCCACACATACACACGCACTTACCAATTGCTAAAAACCACGTTTTTGGACCCAGGGGACCTTAAAACGTGTAAATCAGGTGAAATCTCGATATCGAATTTTTGGACCGAATACAATACTTCCATTACCTACGGTAGTTAGGTGATGGAAGTAAAAAACCCAAAAATTTAAGTTTGTTTTGAGTTAATTAAAATCAATATTGTAATTTTTACACATACATTTAATAAGCCTCATTTCATTATTATATTTATTTTCTGTATATTTTCCTCTATATATTTTACAGTAAAATTGCTCAATTTTACAATTTTTCTTGTAAGTTCCTAAAAACAGCTGACCAGTAGAAATAGCTAAAAAAACGGTAGTCTACTGGTAAAAACAGTAGAGTTGGCAAGTATGCAGATTAATCAAAATTTTAATTGTTTAAAATCATTCATATTTTATGAGGAATAAGAGATTCATGCTTGTTTGCAGGGGGTTTTGTAAAAGCATTGTTATTAGTCTTAACCTCTTTACTTTTGTAATTGTTTAATTTTTCCCCTTTTTAAGGTGTTCAACCTTGAAAATACATTTAAAAAACTTTTCTGAAAAAATATTACTTGTCTATCAATTCGGAAAAAAATACTCATAGCTGCCAACTTCAAATTATTCCAGAGAGTTGTTAACAATCGCGCTTTTCTTCATACCATATTCTTTCTAGAATAATTTTCTTTAGCATGTAATTACAATTAAATATGAAGAAAATTACTCCTCAAAGAATATGGTTTTAAAAAAGGGCGGTACTAACAACATTCCGGAATCAATTAAAAAAGTTAGCAGTTATGAATACTGGAAATTTAACAAATCACTGAAACAAAAAATTCGCTATTTTAAACATTCTTCCCTACATTTATTTATTATTATTATTATAGATTAACGCACGCATTTATCCAACACCTTCTTATCAAGACTTTCCAAGTGGATTGTGGCGCCACATGATTTAGTCCATTTTTTATGCACATCCTCATATATGGATTTAGAAATATATATATATATATATATATTTTTTTTTTCCTCGGTGCTTTCGTTTTATACGCTGTGGTTAGAAAAATAAATATAAACCCCTTTTTTTTTTTTTTTAAGTTCCTTTTTTTAATATTACCCCTTTCATTCCCAATTTTTTCCCTCCGTAAAACAATAAATCTTATATTTAGCCATAAATTTATTTCAAAGGTAATATATATAAATATTTTTTTTTAAATAGGAGTAATAGCAGAGTACGAATTAATATAGCTAACAAAGGAACTGAGAGGTGTTTATTTGTGTTTAATATAACCACTGATGCCATTAATAATCACAACTTTTCAATAAATAAAAATATCAAAATTTTAGAAAACATACATGTTGTAATTAATTAAAATACAAATTATAAACATAAAAAAATAAAATAAAAGATATTTCAAACAGTTAATTTACTTAACCCTTTATACCAAATCACCTTATTTTTGGAAAAATAGTTTGAAACTTTTTTATTATATTTTTTTGCTGCAAGAGAAACATTTCATATTAAATTTAGCTTAAACTATAGCTTAACAATAGAGAAAGCTTAAACTATAGGAACTTTGAAGTTCCAATGAAAGCCTGTAGTAAATTTAGGCTATATTGAGGAATTTTTTTGGTGGGACTTTAAAGTCCCGGTGGGATACAAAGGGTTAAGCCACCTGAATATATGCATATATTTTTTAAATAATGGATTTTTTTCACCAGATTAAAATTATAAACAGGTACGACGATACAATGTATTGATATAGACAATATAAACGATATATGAGGTATAGAAGTTACAATGTACTAAATTATAAATGACATCAAACTCCAAATTTTCGGTTATTTAAGGTTTTAAAATCATAAATATTAATGATACATCTGTTTTTTTTTTTTTTAAGGTGAGGGTGGATATAAAATTTGCATTAAAAACACATTTTACCGTATATAATAAGATTTTTTTTTCCTTTAATCATCTCTGTTAATTTTATGCACAGAGAAATTTTAATGTGTAACAATAATTTACAAGTATTTTGATCATCCAAAATAACTCTCACTTACCTGATAACATACTTTCAACATTCTTTAGATCAAGATTTTAAATAGATTTATTTGCTTATTTAAATAAGAAACTAAGTAATTAAAATAATACATAAAAGACAAAAATCAAGAAAAAAAAATAATTTTATTGAAAATTATAAATATGTTTCATATACATAAAGAAGATTGTTCTATAATTTGCATAAAAATTAATCATAATAATAATATAAAAGCACATATATCATTAGGTAATAAAACGTAAATTTTTTGCCTTGGCTTTTGCAATACTTCTCAAGTTTTTGTTAGTGACTATTTATTAACTTTTTCCAACTTAATTATTTACAAATCTAAATAGCTCTTAAGCAAAAAAGAAATATTTCCACAGGACTTTGTCTTCATGTACTTGGCTTTGATAGATATGATGGCAAATCACTGAAAATCGTAGAAATAGCACCATCTTTAACAATTGGTTTATTTCTTGGGACTTGATATAACTTTTCTCTTTTTTATTATTAAAATATGTTACTGTTTGTATAATTTCATCAGGCTTAAAATGAAGCTCGCAAACCTTAAAAGAAAAAAAAAAAAAAGTCATTAGGATATCGCTAAGAAGTACGTTATATGAGGTGTAAATTTCACCTCATTGCATAGGTTGCATTTAGTTAGGAAGTTGCATATATCAAAACCTTTCTTAATCTATGCATAAATTATTATATACTCATATATATATATATATATATATATATATATATATATATATATATATATAATTACTTACTACTTGATTACGCACGCACAAGATTTCTTTTTAAATCGATCTGGTTTTACTGTTTTTTTTTTTTTTTTTTTTTAAGGAATATATCGCTGTTAGTACACAATTGTTAAACATATTTGGAAGCTGACAACCATATTATAAATGTTATCTATATAATTTATGTATGTTCAAACAAATACAAAAGGTCCAATACAGTACAGTCTATGGAAGGAATTTCTTTAAAGTGCCTTTTAACATATTTCCAGGGGTGCAGAATATGTCCGAACGCGCGAACTATGTTCGGGGGAAATTTTGAATACCTATTTTCTTAGAATAAAATAAAAATGAAAACGGAAAAAAAAAATGACATAATGAAAAAGACAAGTAAAAATTTTCTAGTAAGAGAAAGTTAATACAAGCGTAAAGACATATGAAACAGAGTTTACATAGCGAGTTAAAAAAAGAAGAGAAAAAAAAAAGGAGGGGGGGGTTAGTTTTTTTTTTTTTTTTTTTTTTTTCCTAGTGTTTGAAACACCAGTTTCCAAGATCTAAAACAGATCTAACTGATCAGGATGACTATTAATTGTCCTGTAATAACCACGTAAAGCATGAGAAAGGATACCTAAAATTGGTTTATGTAACAATTTTCAAGAAAATCGTTAGAGCCATTTTTGAGATACCGACCTTTACCCAAACTTGGCATGTTCAATTCTTGACCGGAAAACAACAATTACACACAAAAGTATATTTAAAAGAGGGTTAATATTGCAACTTTGAAAAAAATACATACAGTCGTTTTGGAAGGAACGCACTTGCAGTACCTGAAATTGGGCTATTCATACAGGGCGCCTGTCAATTGTCCTGAACTAAACAACTATATCATTCGAAAGGACATCTAATGGAGTATTTATACAGTAACTTTGAAGAAAATCGTTGGAGCCGTTTTTGAGATACGGGCTTACGAACTCACCTCCGGTTTCGGATATCCCACTTCCTATTTTTCCAATTTTCACCAACACTTAAAAATTCATATGTACGAGTACACCAGACCTGTCTCAATTCTGAAGTTTCGTGATTCTATTTTTATTAGTTTAGGAGATATCATAGTCAGAGGATACCCCTCCCCTCCCACAGACACACGTATACTGACCAATTGCCAAAAAACACATTTTGGACTCAGGGGGCCTTAAAACAGATGAAATCTTGATATCGAATTTTTGGACCGAATACAATACTCCCATTACCTACGGTAGTCGGGTAATGGAGTAAAAATATACTGAAAAAACAAAATTTCTAATATTAAATAACAAATTGGCAGCTGTTTTCTTCTGTTACAAGTATATATATTTTTTTAAATACCTGTAACTTACATCCCCTGCCCCCCCCCTTTCAACCCCCCTCCTCGAAAGTTAAGTATTTGAAGTTCGGTGATATATATTTAGTGATTCATTCAAGCTAGAGAAAATATCAAATCTTCAACTTTTTTTTTTTTTTTTTTTTTTTTTTTTAATTAGCTAAAATTCTACAAGAATAATAATCCAATTCACATAAATAAACAAACACTTTAATGACCGGCGGGGGAAAAATTACGTGTTTGTTTATTTTAGCCGATAAGAAAGGGAGGGAAGAAGGGGGAGATAGAAATAGGAAAAACATTTTTTTTTTTTTATATAGTTTTGAGTCTGATTCAGTTTCGATTGTGCATTCATCAATTGCTCTCCCCCCCCCCCCTCCCCTCGTAACTAAACCCCGCGCGTACACATACACACACAAAATAATAATAATAAATAAAACAGAAGAAAGAAAGAAAAAGAACTTGAGCAGTTAGCTGTGAGTGACAAAACATAAATTTTTGAATGAGTTGGTTCTTTTTGTGTCTTAAATTTTAGTTCTCACATAAGAATTTTAACAATTAGTTAAAACTTCTGTTGTTCTTTTATGGATGTTTATAGAAGCCCAATCATTTCATATTAATTGTTATTAATCTAAACTTATGCTTAAGCTTTTTTATATTATTTTTTCAATTTAAAATTATTTTGCATTACAGTAACACACATACTATTCTTTAGTTTTTTTTTTATTCAATAGAAGAAAGCATTGAATTCGTAAACATTTTCGATTTGCGATTTTTGATGGATTTACGCGTTTTGAGAGGTCCAGAACATGTTTTGACCATAGAAAATGTTTGTATGTGACAAAAAGTTTTGTGGCGACTGTAAATCAGGAACTACTGCACAGAATTGCATATAAATTAATATACGGATGCACCTTGATATAAATTAGTGTCTATCAACTTTTGGTGCCAATCACTCAACAGATGACGCTGCTCTACAGCAATTTCAGAAAACAAAAGGCTATATCTTAGAAACTACTGCACGAAATTGCATATTAATTTGTACGCAGATGCGCCTTGACATAAGTTAGTGCCTATCAAATTTCTGGTGCCAATTGCACAACATGTGGCACTGTTATACGTCGATTTCTGCAATTTCAGGGAAGGCTCTATCTCAGGAACTACTGCACAGAATTGCATATAAAATTATATGTAGATGCACCTTAACATAAATTATTAATTTATGCCAACTTTTAGTGCTAATCGCTCAACAGGTGAAGCTGCTATACAGCTATTTTTACAATTCAAGGGAAAGTTATACCTCAGGTTCTAATGCGTATAATCGAACAATATTTAATGTATAAAAAGGCCATTATGATACATAATGCTTATTAAATTGGGTGTATATAGGCGATATGTGGCGCTGCTATACTGCTATTTTCCCCGTGATCATCTGCACGGAAAAAATTTACTTCCGTTGGACCTTTAGCCTACCTCTCTGATATGAAAATCGTCTGCATTAATAATGGATAACAATAAAAATAAAAAATAATTTCCATTGCATGATTTTATATAGGAAAATGTAGAAAAAGGTTAGTTTTGTGGTTGCCTCAACATAACATTTTTTTTTTTCTTCTTTTTTTCTCCCTGGGGGGAAAAAAGGCATCAGGCTTTAAACTCTTATACTTTTTTTTTTTTTTTTTTTTTTTTTTTGTAATGATACATATCAACAAATGCCTGTTAGCTGCAGATTCTGTCATTCAATTTTTGAACACTATTTTCTCAGACTATATGGCTCGTTTTGTTCAAGGTTAAAATTTGCCCATGTTTTGTGCATTTTGTATCTTTATAGTAATTTGTCTCATTTTTATAGCATATAACTTT